>WHYT01014575.1:0-18560 GCA_009806455.1 Tetrax tetrax
GAGCCTCCTAAACAAAATAATGTAGCAATCTGTCACACAAAGTATTCTTGACATCCCCAAAATGAGTTTCTCCTCCCCCCACTCTGCTTTTTTTTTTTTTTTCTTTACTTAAATCTAAGTTGTTGCATAATTAAAATCTCTTTGACATCCTGCTTACAGTCATATCCTGTTGCAGGGTTGGTATCCATCTGGCTCACAGCTGATGGAACTTTATACTAACCCACTCTTCTCATATCAGACACCACTAGGAAACTCATGACCTTAAATACCACCATGGCTATACTTTTTCAGCCCCCACCGAGTGTAATGATTGGTTGGCTGCATAGGTTTTTCAGTTTGCCTTTTTTTTTTTCCTCTTGAAAACCATTTAATTTAAAACAATTTGCTCTTGTCCTCTTGTTTTGTAAGTAAAAATGTATTGATTTTTACACATATTATAAACATCATAAATAGACTAACAAATGAGCAGGGATCCAGCGATTATTTCAAGGCTGTTCTGCACATGTTGCCTTTAACTGTTTTAGCTCTTACACATCCCCAGCAGCCAAGAAAGACAAACTGGAGCTGTTCGGAAAGGATACTCACTGTCCAGTGGCGTAGACAGAGCCCACACAGAGCTGCATCTGCCCATTTAGGATGTGCTGGAGTACGTACACAGGCAGGGGTCTGCTGTACAGCATACATGCAGTGAGTCCAGTGAAGCTGGTCTGAAATGTCCTAGATATTTTGGAAATCCAGACACAATTTTTGTTTTTCCACCCAGGCACAAATCTCCAGCAGGAAGAAAAGGACAGATCGGGGAGAAGAGCCCTGTTTTTGTAATGTATCACTAGTATTCCTGTTGCCAAGCTGATACGTTGAAATGGTTCTGCTGAACAGCTATTCAAATGCTGTGAGCAGCTGGGCCATGGTGTAACTTAAAAGTGGGCTGAACTTCATGGCAAACAGCGAGGGGCTAATTTCTCAGTGAGGCGCTGCACTGCGTAAGTTTGGCTGTTTTCAGAAGTTTGTCTGGGGTTGGGCCATGCTTTTTTTAACTATCATGTGTCTGTAAAGATCTATTTATGGAAAGCCAAGAGTTTCCTGAGTAAATGAGATAGCATATTCCTTTCTTCATTTCGTGAATTACAGTATCAACATTTTAGAGCCTGTTCATGAATTAATAATTACTTTAATCAATAAAAATAATTACAGTGCTAAGAACATTTTAACAATGAATGCTTTCATGCCATTTCAACTTCTTTTTAATTAAAGCATGACAACTCATATTTACCATTTTCATCATGATAGCTCTAAATGGTGAAATTTGTCATCGTTGACTTGGGCTCTAATTATAATTCTTTTAGATGGTTCAGATTTCTTCTCATTATTCAATTATGCTTGCTCCAATTTTAAACTGACAAATTTTTCCTCTCAAAATCTCTTTCGTGCTGTAAGAATATCTTTGACTTTGTAATACCCGTTTTAAATATTCCATGCTATCTAGAATAAATGCAAGTTAAATATATGAAATAGAAAAACAAATATAAACTGCTGAATATGAATACATACAGTAGAAGACCAATTATTTTCAGTTTAAATGCATCTGTCTTATTTCAGATAGCATAAAATATTAATATAAATTTGTTGCAAATATATAAATTGCTAAAAGACCATAATAAGCATACAAACTTAATTTTAATGCTTCTGACACAGTCTTCAATTAAATGATGTCTTATTATTTTTTCATACAGAATCTCTTCCTTGCTCTTTCAGTAGATTGCATGGCATTCCCTTAAATATGATAAGTTACTATAATATTCTTGTTCAGCCTATCCCACATATCTTATTTTACTAATATTTTTAAAACTTGGTTACATGAGGTTGAATTTTTTTTCCTCATCACAGTAAGATCTGTTTGCCTCACAAATGTGTGGGTTTTGTCGGTGCCTCAGAGTGAGCCACTGGGGATCTATGGGGAAAGTTATTGTGCTTGAGTTGACCACATTTAGGCATGTAGGACCTAGGTTTTTAAAATCCTTGCTTTGTAAAATATCATGTAATGGTAAGACATTGTCCTAACACTCGAAGACAGAGCTTTTACTTATTTCAAACACAACTGTGAGAGTACTTCCTGGAATAAACATAGACCAAGGGCTTCCTGATGTGTATTCATGCCATCTGATTTTAAACATGTAATTGTGATAGATATGTCAGGAGCGTCAGATCTCTTGGTACTCCTCAAATCCACAGTGGTTCCTTTTCACTCCTTGCTATTACCATTTCTGTCATTATATGCCTTCGTTACAAAGCTTCTGCAACATCTTTCTTTCCTGTGCATCAGATTCGCTTGTGGACTGCTCTGTGTAGTAAACATTTGGGCAAATATCAGCATGGTCCTGTTGCTGTGCCCGTCAGATGGCTTTACCTGTCCTAAGGATGCTTCCAGTTGACCTTTATGGTTTTCAGCCACTGCATAGTGTCTGCCTAAGAAGACAAATACCTCCTCCTATGCCTTTCACAAGCCGTCACTTACAGCCAGACTGCTGCTTCAAGATTTTGTTGCATCAGTCTGCAAGTGGATCCCACCGTATGAATCCAGCCTCCATGAACTACTGTGATCGGGCAATTAAAGACTGAATTACTGTAATGTGTGCATGAGGGGAGAATAAGTTAAAATTGCAAATGGAAAACAATTTCTGTCATTATATCTCTGGAGTGCTTGACTTAAAATCATCACAATGTTGTTTCAACAAAATTTTATGCATGCAGTTTTCAGTAGTTTTAGAAGATCCATTGGGAAGAAAGAAGCAAATAAGCCAGTACGCGCACAGATAGATAAGGACTGAAAAATTTGAGAACTACTGTGCAGAGATTTGCTGTTAAACCTAGTCCAGCAGTCAGCTGCATTCTCTGAATGACTTGCCCTTTTCCAGTAGCTTCATGCAAACTGGCTTCCCATGGTGGAAATCTTGACATTCATTCCAGCTCTAGAACAAAGCATGCTTCTGGGTGCACACATCCCTGCCTCCTTTTACCAAAGCACTTGTGACCTGTCCTGCTCTGTCTTTTCTTTCTGCCCAGTTCATTTTCCAAAACCTTTCCTTGCCTTTTTCAGTCTCTTCTCTGTGGAGGTTCTTCTGGCTCTCTATAGGCATTTCTGTCCTCTTCTGAGTGCTGTCCTAGTTGCACAGTGGACTACACTGTGGTAGATTACTAGTAGTAATAAAAAAAGGAATAAAAGTATAAAACTTGGTGATAGTTAGACTTTATTTTTTACCTACTGGTAAAAATCTGTATGTAAGTGCCACTTTACCTGTCAGTATAATTGAGATTAGTCGGTATATAAGACTCATACTGACTTTTTGCACACAGCAGATTTAATTTCTGGTATATTAATTGCACTTGGTGTGTTAATGTCTTAGTGGATCTTAATGCCAGAAATTATTTTTAGAAATTGTTCACTTTATGTGAGTCTCAGAATAGAGGAAGTGTATTTTTAAGCTATTTAAACAGTCAGCTTTTTGCAAGGAATATGGACAAGCTTTGGTTGTCATGTATGCCTACAACTAAAAGACACTCACTGACTTTTGTATTCACTTTTTTTAGTGACAGAGAATATGTTTTTGTGAAATCCAAAGTAGCAGTTGCCTATTCTCAGTTGCTATTTCACTATGAATTGTAATCACTTTGATGAAGCACCTATTTCCAGTTTATCGCACTGAGAGAAGAGCTCAGAACCGTATTTTCCTGGCACATGTGCTTGACAAAATATTAAATACTTGAAATATTACGCCTAAATCTCATGTCAAAGTGTTTTTCTGGTATTGTTTCTTGAACTCAGAAAATTAAGATAGATGCAAAAAGTATATTGAGCAAACATTTGCATTTGGTGGATTTATCATTTGCTGTTGGCAGCTACTTCAAATTATTTCAAGATATCTGTGATCTGGGAATAATTTGCCATGAAATGATACAGCTTTTCCTTTAAAAAAAGGCATTAAAAATAATTGCTCTATAAGCTGTAACGTTTATGAGGTCATATGAATGGTTGCACAATGTGCACATGGTGACAACTGTGCATTTCACGTTAAATACAAGAATGGCTGTGCACTGGGAAGGAATATTTAAGAAATCAAGAGAAATATAAACGGCCATCTGCTTCATTCTCCATTTTTATTTGCTGGATTAACCCACTGCAATATTTTAATGGATAATGGGTTGTTGTTCCATCTGCTTATTAAATTTTTCATACCACGAAACTACCTTATCATGAAAAAGGGTTGCTTTCTGTGCAGGGAGGGGACAGTTGTTGGGGGAGGAGAAGACCAAAATATAATATGACAAATGGCATGAAATACACTTTTCCTGTTAGCCTTTGCTGTGATTCCAGTTTTGCTCCTGTCTTCAACACAATGGTCCTTATGTTGCTGTGGGGTCACAAAGGAGGAGTCAATAGTGGGGTCCTACCTCTGTCCCTCCTCCCGTTCTTCTGGGCAATCGTCTGGGCTGTCAGTAGGAGAGTGAGTGGTGAAGGTGTGCTGTGTTCTGGTTACTCTTGTCTGCTTACATGAATCTCCTGTGTTGTTGCTGCCAAAGTATTAATTTGAATAGAATCATGGAATCATAGAATGGTTTGGGTTGGACCTTAAAAGATTATCTACTCCAACCCCCCTGCCACGGTCAAGAACATCTTCCAGTAGATCAGGTTGCTCAAGGCCCAGTCCAACCTGACTTGGAACGTTTCAAATAGCTCCTGGGCTGCTCTGACCTAACAGAGATGACAGGCTGAGTAGCATGAAGGTTGTGCAAAATATTTTTCATTTCCTTCTATTTCGTCTCTTTCGTACCAAAGAGAAGCAATGGAGAAGGAGCTATTGTGTGGTTGCCTGTGTGCTCTGAGACTGGACCTCAATTTTGTGCTTTGCTGCAACAGCAGAAAATATTTGAGTCTCTTAGTTCTGTAAATATGCATTACTGCTCAGCCTATTTGAATAAGCAGTCTAACTTTGTTTTGCGAGGTGTTCCAGGGAGTGCTGTTGTAAGGAATAAGTATTTCTAAGTACTGGGGAAAGCCCTTTCCAGGAAGGGTAAGTCCTGGGTAGGGGTGCAGTTTTTTTAAAAAAGGGAAAGTGATGTTTAGTGTCATGGTGTTATTTTTAAGATGGGAAGATGGCTGAAGAACACTTTACCATAATATTATTCTAAGATAATAAACTGCATAGTAGAATTTACCTGAATAGGCCTAGCAGAGCATTTTAACCGTTCCAGTGTGATTATGGTAACCGTGCAGAAGCACAAAGCAAATTACAGCCCAAGCCTCAGAACCTGATGTTTGCAACAGAAATGTTTTGCAGAAAGAAATTTGAATACATTGTTTAAAAGAGAAAGACATCTGGTTCGGATGACCCACCAACGCTGGAGTGTATGCAGATGATCAGCCCAGAGCTTATGTTTTCATAAAAATTCCTGTTATCTCACAGTCTCGTTCCTGAGCGGAAACAGCCCATTAAGATCTCATTGCTAGGCTGAATGCATGGTTCAGATTACTGTTTTCCCCATGTGCACCACATTTGTTTACACTGAATTTCACTTGCCATTTTATTGACTAATCATTTGGTTTCATGAGGTTTTTCTGCAGTTCTCTTCCCTGACAGCATAAATTGCAGGCTCCACAGTGCTCCTGCGCAGAGCCAGGCTGTTTGGTATCTGTTCTCAATTTGAGCTATCTCACTGTCTGACTTTAGTACATATTTCTGAAATCAGTCCTTATCCTTTCGTACCTCCTTCTGAGTTTAGTTAGTTTTGCAGGTACTCAAGCTCTTCCTCTTTCCATCTCCTTGTTTTGAAGAAAAGTATATTTAAAAATTCGGGGACTGAAATGCTTCTTCCCAAATTCCCTGCTCTGTGTGACAGCATTTTCCTTTTGTAATAATCAGGTTTGGTGTTCATTTTTTTGGATCATCCTTGCCTAGGTTATTCTGCTAGGTCTCCGTTAGGAAGAGCAAAAATTCAGAGATGAGTCCTTCCTTGACTCTGAGGACTTCAGTAGGAACATTTTATAGCCCGTGGCTATGGGGAAATCACCCACCACCTTACACAAACCGGAGAAGGTAGGTCTCCTGGTTGCACCTTCAGTTCTCCAGTCAAGAAACTGCAGAGCTTGGAGTGGGAACCTGTGCAGCTTTTTGATAGTATGTCATCAATATCCAAAGGGGTTGTATAAGTGGTGAGATTTTTCAGTACAAACATCCTTGAAAGTTATAGAAGCTGCTGTCACATCAGAAAAGCGTAGTCAAAGTGAGCTCGTCCCCGAGCACTGGTGCCCTGTTGCTCCTACAGTCAAAGTTAAAGCAGTGCCACTCAAATAAATTGTACTGAGTAGCGTAGAGGTAACAGGAATATGATCTCCCTTGCCTAACTGCAAGAGAGTTTCACAGGGCTGCACTGTTCAGTGTGTGGCTTTGGCAGATGACTGCGGTTTCTTATGTAGATGCTGACTTCAGTTGCAAGGATTACATCTCTCTGAGCTATTTGTGTAGATCATCACTTAAAGTCAAGTTTGTGGGTTTTTTTAATCCACTCAGGCCTCTATGAAATTAATGACTACAAAACCATTAAAAAGTAATAACGAAATGGACAAAATGTTGATCCAATTTAAAGATGTTTGCAAGGCTGCACATATTAGGTAATATTCTCTCTATGCAGGGATGACTTGTTTTTCTGGTCAAAGAAAAATCTTAGAAATATGTAATACTGGGTTCCAGTATTCAACTGGATGAAAAAGGATGTTATGAACTTTCAAAAAAAGAGCATTGTGTCTTGATTGCCTTCTGGTACAGCTGCTGCAGACAATAACATTTTAAAATATTTCTAGCTTAAAATGAAGTAAATTGGCTTTGATCTACCTGGTCATAAAAATTATTCATCAACTTTGGATAATTGTGAAGCACTTTTGGCGCACTGTAACTTTCCCAGTTGTGGTGAGTTCATGGTCATAAGAACATAAGAAATACTTTAGATATTAATTAGGGAAAGTCAGTTAAAAGCAAGACTTCCTAATTTTCAGGATATGAGAGGTGCTCTTTGAAAGATTAGAGATAACACAGCAAGTATCTTTTGCTTACCTTTCACAGATATTAAGAAAAAAACACTCTTCGGTAAAGATTCTGTCATTTAAAGTTCTTAATATTTTACAGAAAGAGTGGATGAGGCCCTCCAGGTACGCAAGATTTCTAATGCTAGCGTGTTCTCTATGGCTACCTGTACTCCAGAAACAGAAGGAAATGCGCTATATCCCATCTCAGGGTGTAGGGGATCCTTCCCCATGCCAGTTATTATTGAGATTTGTAGTATCAGACTGTAAAATCAAGTTTAAACTTCCACAGGTCTCATACTGTGTGGTGCTGGCTGATTTGAGGATTCTCCCTTCTTTTCTCTGTATGTGGACAAATTGGACAGGAGTTACATGAACAAATTAAGAGCCTCTGGGCTTTAGATTATGAGGCCAGGAATATGTTGAGCACATTTGAAAGCTTAAGTTACATCAATAATTGAAAGCGCTTTACAAATTTTTAAATCTTATGAATTAGTAAGTAAAACATAATAAAGTCTTTAGGTGTGAAATAAATGAAAATTAAATACAAAGTATAGTTTGCCTTAGTAATTATAATTCTTCATCATGTGCTTCAACATTATCCTGTTAATTCATAGCTCTGAGTTGCTGAGACTGGCATTTTTTTCAGTGCCTAAATTATGGTAGATTGCCCAGTAATGAAGTGTCTGTTTCTGAGATTCTAACGAAAAGAAAAAAGTAGAAGAATGCGTAATATGCATCCTAAAATGTTTGCTCTGTGGTGTTTGGGACACCATTTAAAATGTACTTTTTCATGCACGACCTCATCTTTCCTTATCCTTTTATTTTAGTGCAAGAAGAATCTTCTTGCAGTAGGTGGAAGTACTGTGAATTCAGACCTTGAGTGCTGTGAACTTTTAGTACTGTGATTTTCAGACTTTTGTTCATGTACCAGTGGGAAAACATTGGCAGACATCTTTTTGCTGGCTTTTAGAACTTAGGGAAAATAGTATGAAAGTCATCACCAAAAACCAAACAAGGTTGTTTGGTTTTTTGTTTTGTTTGTTTGGTGGTTTTTGTTTTTTGGTTTGGGTTTTTTTTTTTTTTTTTTGCCAACTAATGGCTTATTAGATTCCATTCATTTCAGAGTGGGAAGCAGGACAGCACCACGAGGCCATTACAGCGTCTGTGCACCTTTCCTCCTTGCAGCCCCAGAGAATTTTGGGAGTGTGCCAGTCAGGGCTGATAAATGTGATAAAAGTGTTCCTGCGGATGATTTTGATGCCCTTTTGTGCATTTCTAAGGCATCTAGTTTTGATGATAAGGTCATCTTAACAGTCACCCGTTATCTTTGCAGGAGGGAGGCATTCCTGGGGTGTGTTTCGCGTTCCTGGAGGCAGATGGTTTTACCAGGTATAGATTCACCTTGCCTGGGGATAGTTCACTATAGGGACTGCTGTCAGATGATGTTGTGAACAAAAGGGCACAAGGTTCATCATCCTCTCTTCCATGCAGTTCTTTGACAGTGTCTGAGCAGACTTGGCACTCTGGAGTACGGCCACATGCCTGCCCGTTGCCTGCCACAGCATGCAAGTGCCTGCTCAGTTTCTTGCTGTAAAACCCTGTTCCTGTTTATTGCAACACAGACATTTCAAGCGCTTTGAAAGGACACAAAAATAATGTTGCTGAATCTAGTCTGGGCTAGATAGGACTAGCCCAAAAGAAAATGAAGCTACTAGTACGGCTGAGATTCAGACCCTGACCCTGAGACTTCAAACATCTATGAAGTTAGGTGGGATTCTAGGTAATGCACTAATCCATTCATGAGAGGGGTCACAGGAGAGGTAGCTTTCAATCAAGGGAACTGAATTTGAGAACCCAAGAAGTCCTATCCAGACATATGTTTCCATTTTTGTGGTTTTTCTGCCTTTTTTAAGTAAGTTTTCTGAAACAAGAAAACAGCAGACACAATGCATAAACAGGGAAAACACTTGGGTTTTTTAATTATCCTGATGTTGGAGGCTAAGCATTTGCTGAAGAGATTTCATGTGCCCAGTCGTCCACCCGTCGGTCTACCCCACAGGCAGTAGAATCGAGTTTTAATTCCTGCGGCAGCTGGATCTGTTTTGTGATTCTTTATTGCTTCTCTTTGGTTAGCCAGATTGATCTAGATTTCATGAAGTGTTTACTTTGGTGTCTGTTATGCTATTAATTTTCTTCTCAGATATTCAGAGAAAGCTATGTGTCAATGTGAAGTATTACACCTGCATCAGCATTGAATTTGTCACTTTCTGCAGGTCTAAGGAGTTATGTATTTCATTTAAAAGAAAAAAAAAAACAACAGAAAGACATTAGGGTAATTTTGGAGTGTTGTCATCATCCATAACATCATTGGATTGGATTTTTGTGTTTTTAGCTGCCTAGCTTGCAGTTTGTGTTGTGGGCATGTATTATATTTAATTTTTAAAAGTTTCTTTAATCAGACTTAAATGTATTACCTTTGAATTTGATTGTGTCTTATAGGAAGAAAATGCAAATACAAGCATAATTTATCATTTTAGTAATTTATCTGCTTAAGGAGATCTTTTACCATTCTCGCTGTATTTTTGGATCCCTCTGACACATGTATATTCTTTTTCAAAGAGTATGCTTTACTGGAACAGAGTAAAGAGATTCAATGCATGTTTGCAATCTCTAACATACAATAAAGGTTTAATATTTTAATTAATTTTCAAATTCATTCCATCTTCTTAGCTGAACCTCTACATGAAAGAAGACATTTTCAGTGAACTGTCCACTATAAATTTCATGTTGGGGTGGTTTAATGACAAATTCAGAAGTATGAGTGATTCAAGTAATTTTCTAAGCATTATACATTGTATAAAATAATATTTTTAATACTGTACATTGATCTGAGTGAAGTATTTCTCATGACCTTAGGCCTGTAGAAATCTTGATTAACTGAATTTTTTTCTCTTATTTGCAAATTTTTGCTGCCTCTATTATTCTCTCTTTGAGAGACATTAGAGAATTTCTAGGTTTTCAAATGAGTTGTTCGTGGATTGATGGGGGACATTGCATTTAATTTTCTGAGCAGACTCTTCACAAATTCCTGTACAAAATCGACTGCAATATAAGCAAAACACTGAATTGCTGAAAAATTGAAAAAATGTTTCTGTAGCTGTACGGATCCTTTTCTGTAAGAAGACTGTGCAAGAGGCTTTGGTCTGAAAATGTCATTAAAATCTCTTCTGGAAATACTGTACTTAGATATGCCTTGTCTGGAAGTGAAATCTTCATGTGGATGTGGACAGATAATGATCAAGCCTGGTGAATTTTACTTCATTGAAACTCAAAATAAGTGCTATGGTATTTTTTCATTTCAGTGAAATGTACATAAATGTTTTTTTTTCCACAAGGCTTCCGAGTCTGTGTTTAATGTACAGAAGACATTAAAGAAGATTGTACACAGTTATGTATTTTCTCAAGTACGAGTCATTTTATATGACATCAAGGAAAATGGAAAAGTGTTTCTCTGCCTGTGGCCAGGACCTGGATAAAGGGATCTGCAGTTCTTTTCCATTCTGCCTCTTTTCATCTTTGGGTTCTCTGTGCTACAGCTGTAGGGTCTGGGTTGTAATTTAGAGGAACACAAGCTGTCAAATGGTTCATCGTGTCCATGTCAGCCAGCTATGTTGTCTGGCTCAATACTTACTTTTAGTTGCTAAACCTTCCTTTCGGTGGCAAAAAAAATAATAAAATAAAATAAAATAAAAAAAAATTAAAAATAATAATAAAAAAATAAAAATCCATGTTATACCCTAATTACTGTTTGGAAAAATATGTGCCATAAGCTAACAAATTCTCATTAGTTTATTTTTTATATTGCTTTGACGTTAGGTAGGTAGGTTCCTTTTGTTTACAGTACGAGGGAGTATTTCTTCTGGGAACTGTCCCAACTTGCACTTGAGTGGGGAGTCTGCCCTGGGGGAGTGTTTCTCATCTGTGGTCTTCAGCCCATTGTATGGCTTGCTATGAATGTCGAAGGTAGTGGCTAGCTTTATTGCATGCACACTAGAAACAAATTAAGTCTACCATATGATTTCAACATGCAGGCCAGTTAATAAGTTTGGGTCACCGCTGACGTGAATTGGATTTGAATTGGTGTTCTGGAGGTGAAAGCCTGGATATTAAATTATTAATGCTTTGCAGTCTCAACTTTCCTCGCTGAAAGTTTCTTTCCCTCCCTTCTGCTTCCTGCTGAGGTTTGAATAAAAGAACACGTAACATGTGTCAGGTCAGGTCCGTTCTCAACTGGCAACTTGGGATTTAGGTTCCCTTTTCCTGTTTCTCCCTCCCTACCCGCAAATGAATACCAAGTCGACGTATTTTTCATTTTCACTACTTGGAGACCTCACTAGGTCTCCAACTAGTGTCTGCTTTTACAATATTGATATCTTTTCCGTTCCCCGCAGGAGTCTGTGGCTTTATAGCTGAGGAACCAAAGACCACTGTATGTTTGGGGATTTAATTTTGTCTCACTCTTTTTCTCTGTGGAGTAGTGTCTCTAGAGGAGCAAAATGTGATCTGCTACAATAGGATTTTTTTTTTTTCACTAGTTCTTTAAGTACTAAGACTACAGGTATTCTGTTTTGTAACACGTAGATGTAGTTGCATGTTTAAAAATAATCTCTTATAGCCAAGAAGGGAAATATCACACAAAGACAAAGTCTGCCTTCATATCAGAGACAGGGAGAAAACATCTTTCAACTTAAATTTGTATAAAGCCTGACAAACATAGTTTGCAGTGATTTTACTTTCAGGGAAAAGCCTTTTCAAATAAGAACTTGCTCCAGATTCAGATGACAGTGCCTCTGTAAAAGTCAGATCTGATTTTTTGCCCTTTTCTTGACAATGATGATAGTAAGTGACCTGAATGCGGTCTGTTCCTTTGAAGTGAGCAGCTTTGAGACACGTTGAGGAGGCTCCTTCTTTTCAACCTTTGAAAATTAAACTATCAGAATTATCGTGTTCCCATCCCCATAAACGGGAGTGGCACACGTGCCTGCTCGCGTGTGCTTTTCAAACAGTATTCCTGCAGGCGTGCTTAAATGTACTTAGTAGTTTATCTTGTAACATATGCCAAGTTTGTTTTCCGTTATTTCTGTTAATGCCTTTTCAATAACTGAAGTATATGAATAAATAGATGTTTATTATGATTAAAGGAGTAGCCATATATTCTAAATTTATTGAGTGCTGACTGGAACTTTTTGGTTGGAAGTTGGTTGGAAAAAATTACTGTCAACCTCATTTACCACAATTGCAGCAGAAGTGCATGGTTCCTTCTGGGAGCGTAGGCATTTGTATAATCTAGCTCTGTGGCACTGTGCTGTGCTGTATGTAGTGTATTTATGATTGAACAGAAAGTTTCAAACAGCAGCCTGTGAAATTGGATTTCAGATGTAATGTACCATAAATAAGTGCTATAAAGAATGCCTTTAATACTATAAATCAGTTTTTATTGGTTTCAGCTATCTCATTCTGGTTATTGTATTACCCACAAAATCAATGGGAATCAAAGAGCTGGAATATATTTTATTTTAATGTCCCATCTCCCATGGAAATGGCATATGAGCCCTTAGATCAGCTTTTGGGTAGGCTGGGCAAGGCTGATAAATTACAGGTGGTGAGAGTGTATTCACAAAAAGGTCTGTGTAAATAGGAGCTGTGTAAGTCTTGAAATGCTTTGGTACAGCACTTCCTCTGTATAGAGGGATACTTGCCCATCTTTCTGAATGTCTTTTACTTTTGTTTTTTCAGTGAGTTTACCAGAATGATTTGATTCCTGTAGCTCTGGCTTTAAAAAAATGGCATCGCAAAGTTAGAGGAACCGGACGTCACTACAGTTGCATCCAGAATCAGGAATGCTTTGAGGGTAGGAGATTTTTACAGGAGAATGCCTGTAAGTATTCCCTCTAGCAAAGGCTTGCTTCATCCTGGGAAAAGAGCAAGAACACTTCTGGCAGTGGTTGTGAAGAGTTGAAATATGGTGTGCGCTCCATTTAAGAACATATTATTCTAGTGGCAGGAAGGAAGGTCATGCATCATGATTCTATGAGTAGACTTTTAAAACCAAAACCAAATTATACTATCCTGGGAGAGTGAAGAAATAGGAAGAAAAACTGTTTTCTAATTAAATAATATCAACTGAAAACGTTAGCTGTGCTTCCTCTGTGTTTCTCGTTTGCTCGCATTACTATCTCATGGTAGGATACAGCTAGGAGAAACACGCGTCTCTGGAGCTCAGTTGTTTGGGGCTGGAAGTCTATGGTGGAGGGCAGAATGCTTGTCTTTACATATGTTGGTAACCTGCACCGTGTTAAAAGATGGAAGTACAGATAACGTTGCAGTTGGATAAGGGTACATTGGTAAAAGTCTCCTGGACTATTGTACTGCTTCATGAGGTTACATGTGCCCATCAGTAAAGCAGATGGAAGAAATAAGCTTTTTTATAGGTATTAAATATGGCTTTTTTACAGTGTTTTACACATCAGCATTGAATTTTCCCTTGGTGTAATTTATATGCCAGAATTAAGAGGGCAGAGTAGACAAAGACGAATGGTTACTGTGGGGATCTGGGTGGTGTGTAATAGGTTGTTCTTGGTAGAAGTCTGAACACGAGCATGACGATAGGGTGTAGGAACCAGGAGAGCCAATTTACTCATCTTTCATCCCACAAATAGTGCTAAACTGCCTTTGAGTCCAACTCACTCATGTTGACTTACACCCACATCACTTCTCGTTTGATTTTAAGCTTTTATTACAGGGATTGAATGACACATTTTATTATTTGCAATAGTATAAGCAGTTATTCTCACTGGAGCGCAAAGATGTGTGGCTTCATGAGAGGGGAGTGTTAATCATTTACATGTAGACGTCTGTGGTTATCTGTAGGAGTGGGCTAAAGAGATAGGTGTCTGACCTGACTGCTTAATAGGAATGTAGGACATGAATGATACTGCGGAGGCAGAATAAAATGCCCGACTGCCTCAGAGATGGTGATAAAGTTCCCTATCCCTACGGTAATTTTACAGGTGGTGATTATAGGAGACGTAATGATTTAATGCAAAATACAAGATAATTAAAATGTTTTATTTGAACTGCAGACCTGTGGTCAATTTGCAAGCCAGCTGCTGACCAGCACTGCACCATGCCATCGTGAGCATTGCTCAGAATTATGCCCTTGGTTTGAGTAGTGCTGTGTCAGGCATAAATTTAGGTGGTCTTGTTGCTGCTACTGGTTTGGGTCTGACCTAGTACTTGGGCTGGTTGTCGAGTCCAGAAAAGACAACAAATCTATTTCTCTGATCAGATAATGATACAGGAAATGTCCCAGGGTCTTTGGGTGCTGCTAACATGCAAAGCAGCAAGAGTAGCGTGTTGTGTTGCAGTGGGGAGGGAGGTGGGTGAGGAATGCTCTGAGGATGAGAGCTTGCTTAGAGGTCAGATGGGCAAATGAAGGACTTCACAAAGTACTTAGGGTTAGGTGGGCAACCAGCTTTCTTCATATTGAAGAGAAGCATAGGATGGTGCATTATTTCTTTTGTTGTCCTGAAGGAGATAATTTAGTTTTTAGCATCTGGAACACAGACAGAGTCTTGTCCTTGCTCACTTCAGGTACAATTTCCTCGGTCACTGAATAAAACAGTGCTTCGTGAGGCTTGTGTGAGCACCTGGTCCTACGCAGCAATTATATGTTGTTACAGAAACACTATCAAAAAAAATAGTCAGTGACAGACAGATGGAGATAACTGAAGTGCAGCACTAAGAGAAAAAACCTCTTGCAATCATGTGCATCACCAAATTCATATTAAGTTTGCACATGTTTATTCTGTCTTTGGTGCGGTGAAGTGTGCTTTGGAGCTGTACGGTGGCCCATCTTCCCAAATCTGGTAAACCCCTGAGCGGTTCCTCATAACCCTGGCTGGGCCTCTGTGGGGAGGTGGGAGCTGTGGGTCAGGCAGGGGACCCAAGTGTCCCCCATCCCGGGACTATGATCCCAATAGATTGCCATCTATCAAAAGATAAGCTGATAAACCAGAGAATTAACTGGGTTAGGCCCTTGGGTGGGTTTAAGTGCAGCAGCAGCTAGTTGTGACTCCTGTGATCTCTGGGCTGAGAACTGAGTCAGGATGCTGCTGTAACTGGAAACAACAGAGCTCACAGGAAAATTTTTCACGATGAGAACAATGAGCCACCACCATCCACATGGTGCATTCCCCAACACTGGACACTTAAGATTTGGCTGGACAGAGTGCTGGGCCATCTTGTGTAGACTGCGCTTTTGCCAAGACAGGTTGTCTGGTTGGTCTTTGAGGTCCCTTCCAACCTGGTATTCTATGATTCTGTGATAATCCCCCATGTGTGTTTTTGATGGTCGCCTCTGCTGGGTGCTACACTCCTACTTTAGACTTTTAATTTTAGATCTGTCCATGGATTTCGAACAAAGAGCCATCCTTTCCTTTTGCTTCTCGTGGCTATGAAACCACGATAGATACAAACGACACAAAATGACTGAGTCTGTCCTCAGGAAGAATTGTTATGGTTTCACCATGGTTTTACCATTTTATTTCCCTTCCATCTGAACACCGACGTGCGTTCTGATACTGACAGTCATTATGAAATCAATGCTTTGCCAGTTTAAGAGGACAGATGGACAAAACCATACCAAGGGAAACTGCAGGTGACCTCAACATGCCCCACCTTAGGTTAACTACCAGAGATGCAGCACCATGCTGTTCTGGCCGTGCTTTCAGAGCTGGGCTGATCATGATCGCTGGGCTGATCGCTGATCGCTGGGCGTTTCTGTCAGGTGCGCAGTGGATGGAGTTGGCATGGTGTTGTAGTGTGTAATAGTACGATGTTTCCCAGCGTTTGCTGGTTGGTGCTTTGTCACAAACGAGGATTGAAAATTACAGCAGCAAGGAGGTGAACAGGACCAAGTGGCAGATCTCATGATTATTTCAGAAACGCCACATCAAAGTTCTCTAATTCATGAAGTCCATGATACAGTTGTGATTCAGTGACAGCCAGGCGGTAGAAAGCTGTGGGTGCAAGGCTGTCGCATGAGCTCATACTTCCTAGAAGGGCTGCTGTCGGGATGGTGCCTGCTGGGAAGCACCCAGTTTGCTGTGCCAAGCAATCCCACGGCTTCTTCCCTGCTCCAGGGTCCCATGCATCACCGCAGCTGGCCAGCTGTGCCAAGCACGTGAAGTAAAAAGAAATTAAAGGGCACAATAGTGGGTGGTTAATGCATGAGGAACATACGCTATTATTTAGGAATGCAAGTGGGGTGGTGGCGGGGTCTCTGAATGAAGTTGGTGTGTGTGACTTCTACAGGTGTGCTGCAGTGGGACGTGCTGATGAGCTGCGGCAGTGGTCACTGCTGAAGTGTGAGAATTCACTTAATGCCCATTGATTTGAAAGTGTGGCAGGAAAAAGAAATTACAGGTTTTGTAGCGTGTAGTTTTTCAAGGTGTTAGCAACCAGGCTAAATACCTGAAGTTAAAATTGCTGTGTGTATTAAGTTTCTGTGACCAGGTTTTGGTAGCAGAGGGTCTACAGGGGTGTCTTCTGTGAGAGGCTGCTGAAAGCTTCCCCCATTTCTGACAGAGCCAATGCCAGCCAGCTCCAAGATGGACCCACCGCTGGCCGAGGTCAAGCCTGTCAGCGGCAGTGGTAGCACCTCTGGGGTAAAATGGTGAAGAAGGGGGAAGAAAAACCTGTGCAACAGCAACTGCAGTTAGGTGAGAGGGGTGAGGATATGTGAGAGAAACAGCTCTGCAGATATCAAGGTGGGTGAGGAAGGAGGTGAAGGAGGTGTTCCAGGCACGAGAGCAGAGGTTCCCGTGCAGCCCATGGTGACACAGGCTGTCCACTGGCAGGAGCAGAGATCCACCTGCATCCCATGGAGGACCCCATGCCGGGGCAGGCAAGTGCCCAAAGGAGGCTGTGATACCCATGCTGGAGCAGGCTCCTGGCCAGACCTGTGTCCCTGTGGAGAGAGGAGCCCATGCTGGAGCAGATTTGCTCACAGGGCTTGTGACCCCATGGGGGGGCCCACGCTGGAGCAGTCTGTTCTTGAAGGACTGCACCCCATGGAAGGGACCCACGCTGGAGCACTTCATGAACTGCAGTCCATGGGAAGGACCCACGTTGGAGAAGTTTGTGGAGGACACTGTCTCCTGTGGGAGGGACCCCATGCTGGAGCAGGGGAAAAGTGTGAGGAGTCCTCCTCCTGAAGAGGAAGGAATGGCAGAAACAACATGTGATGAACTGACCACAACCCCCATTCCCTGCCCCTCCTGTGTCGCTGGCAAGGAAGTCAGGAGTGAAGTTAAGCCCAGGAAGAAGGGAGAGGTGTAGAGAAGGTATTCTTAAGATCTGGTTTTATTTCTCATTATCCTACTTTGGTTTGCTTGTTAATGAATTGAATTAGTTTTCCTCAAGTCAAGTCTGTTTTGCCTATGATGGTAATTGGTGAGTGATCTCTCCCTGTCCTTATCTTGACCCATGAGCCTTTCATTATATTTTCTCTCCCCAGTCCAGCTGAGGAGGGGGAGTGATAGAGTGACTTTGGTGGGCACCTGACATCCAGCCATGGTCAACCCACCGCACCATGCTAAGAAACAGCTTAACTTGAAGTCTGCAGGACCAATATTCTTCCATTAGCTCCTGCATCCTCTCTGTTTCTTGCCTGGAATTGCCATTGTGGGCTGCAGAAATAGAACATTTTCTATACAGAGTACATATGTTTCAGCCAGCTCTATCAATAACAACAAAAAAAAAGCTGTTCCTGCTCTTTCACCAACCCTGTGCTATGCTGGCATGAACTTTTTTGAGGCCACACAGTCATCTTGGTTAGGGACCTGAGCTGGCTGAAAAGTAGTCCAGCTCAATACCACAGCCCCTCCAAAAAACCTCAGAGTTTTTCAGCAGGTTCAAATCCTGAACCAGCTTACCCAGGCACACGAATGCCTGATCCAGCATGGTCCTTCAGTTTGTATCTTGACTGTCTTGACGTTTTGATTACCTCTCATCCATTAGCTCATTATTCTGTTCTGTCCTTTATCCAGGCTTTGGTTTAGTTTTTTTTTTTTTTCTCTCTCCTATAAAATTATTTGGGGAGAGGAGGGAGAAGAAATCTCTTCTATGGCAAGTCACAGAAGTGGCTCTTTTGTCGTTGCCTGAGCTGCTCTGCCTGTTCTTTCTCCATCTGTTTTAGACGGTTGCTTTTAACGAGCTCTGCAGAGTTATTTGAGTGGGTCTATTCCCTGGTTCTGCAGGATGGCGCGGATCAGAGGCTTTGCTTCTGAGCAGCACACCCAGTTTTAGTTGTCCACTTCTCCTTTTTTCTCCTGTTAAGTCAATGATGTGCTCAACAGTGCAAGGTAACCTTTTTCTTTTCCCTCCACTTCATTCCTTTATCACCACTGACAGTGCACAA
>WHYT01014575.1:18580-95425 GCA_009806455.1 Tetrax tetrax
GCACAAAAAAAAAAAAAAAAAAAAAAAAAAAGAAAAGAAAAAAAGAGCCTCTCTGAATCCTCAATCAGATAAGCAGAATCCCCAAAATAGAAACACTGGTGTCAAACCCCTAGACTCTGTGTGTTCTCCTTTCTGTTCTATTCTTTCTTCTTTCTATACTACTTTTTCTGAAAACTAGAAATATTCTAAATACTCTGATCAGAAATCAGACATGTATTTCCATATTGCCAGTCTTTATCAAATTAATTATTTGCCAGTTGAAGAGAAAAGGTGGGCATAACCAAACTAGCAAACTGGCAAAAAAAAATTACTTTTTGAAGTTACTGGGAATGCTAAGCAGGGATTACGGCAAATGAACAGATTTCCAAGGGTCAAACTGAGCAGCCTGTGTAAATGCTGTGTGCTGTGACTGAGCAGCGCCCAACTGATGCTGTGGCAGGTTTCCGATCGCTGGGTGTATGTCATTGGAGTGTGCCCTTTCTTTTGTGTATGTGTCTCTGGCCTTTTTCCCAGGGCAGGGAAACACCAGCTTTTACCTTTTGTAAGGCTTGGGTGAATACTAGTAAATTTGCCTGTTGATGCTGATGCAGTTTTTCTTCAAAGTCAACTGAGGGAAAGCGTAGTCCAAATGAGGTCAGCAGCTACTGCGTGTGTGTGATAAAACAATTGATGGTAACACTCACAATCTTGTGCAATATAAGCAAAGAGGAAGCCCTGCTTCTTCCCTGCTTGCAAGTTTCTAAGCAGTAAGCAGAAGAATTCTGCTTAGAAACTGGGACTTTTCAGGCATGTCTTAATGAGCTCAGCTTCACAGGCGAAACTCACACAACCTCCATTCTTCATCCGCCTTAAAGTGCTAAATTGCGTTGACACAGAGAAGGAACATGCATTCAGCATGTCTCCGTAGACTTAAATTAACCCATCACACTTTTTGCAAAGGCACCGTGCCTTATTATTTTTCTCACCAATGTGGTAGAGTGGTAATCATGGAGTAGGACCTGAAACTACTACCTTTAAAATGAAAGGATTTAAAAAAAAATACTTAATGCTGAGATTTTAATTGTATCTTATTTATCAGACACATAGACTTTGGGTTTCCAAGCTTCACACCACAGTTGTGAGGTGAATATTCAGTTTACCTTCTTTCAAATACTTCACCAAAGTACCTGCATTAGCAATGCAATTGCTTATGGTTGCCATCTAGTCGAGGAAGATGGGCCCCTTCAGAGTTAGGTAACTGAGATGTGAAAGACACTTTGGAGGTAGTTATGGTACTAAATTAGTCACCTTAACTTCATGATTAAGCTTTAGTGAGCTAAATCGGTGCTTAGCTCTTTGTTTCATGTGAAAAGAAAGATCCGCAGCAAACAATTTTAACTCCAAAAGGAGTTTTTAAAAGAATTACTGAAGTTGCAGGAAAATCCTCAGAGGAGGTGGCTACACTAGGAATGGTTTGCTAATATTTTTAGCAAAATGTTCTCAGTCTGTGATAAATCCTCTGAGTTTATAGGGAGGATTGGGAGACATTCTAATCTTCTCTTTAAAAACAAATTTGTTTTATAACCCAGGAGCAGTAGACTGCAACAGCTATTTGTAATAATGTGCATGACAGTAACCATTGGATAGAGGCTTATATATCATGTGTGCTGTATGTGCTAATAAAGTTTAGAACAACCAGAGAGCTTCAGGATTATGGAAGGATTCAACAGGTAGATAAAATGCAGTGGCTTAGTGGCTTTGGGAAGCCTGATGGCAAGGGAGTTTCTTATTTAGGGGAGTGATGGGGGAAGGACTGCAGGTATAAGTCAGTAGTCATGAGTAACCAACGGCCTCATTAGTGCGAAGGTGTTGTGTTTTGCAGAAGACCACAGAAGATACATTTTCATGAAGAATTTGAGGGAGGATGGGGATGCTGTTTAAAGGCTTTGCACTTTCCTTCCCTGCATAAGGGTCAACCAGCAAGAAGGTGCTCCCGGGAGAAATGGCATTGTGAGTCATTAAGCATAACGAAAACGTGACTCATGCTGTGGTCAGATAGTAGGTTTGGTAGGTGAAGGCAAATAAGATGAGATCTATGGGTACAGGGCAGTGTACTCAGTGAGAGTCAAGTAATGACTTGGACACTGGGAGTATGAGTCAAAAAATGTCTTGAACAAGCCCTCCTTACCTGTATTCTGGTGGGACTGTAGGATGACTCTGGTGTGACCATGATGGATGGGACTGAGCCTGCCAAAGGTGAATATATGGGATATAAAGTGTAAATGGATGGTCTGCTTTCATCATCTAGGGGCCTTCTTGTGGTCACTATGTAGTGAGAAAGAGAGAAAACCTTTCCAGAGGACATTTTTTTGTCCATCCTCACATGGATGTTAAAAGTGATTGTGATAAATTGTCGTGTGGCACATCTCTGTCCATCTCCACAGAGTGACTTAAAGTAGGTACTGAACTTGTTTGTTGCTGGGTGAAAAGCATTCTGCTCGAAACATAGAGTATGTTAGTGAATTTATACAGAGTTACACAGGCTGGCATTATGCTTGTGTGGCTTAAGCACTATAATCTCAAGAAAACTGTGCTTTCAAAATCTTTTAAGGGAAACAAGTGTGACTGTATCCCATATTTTAGAAAGAATGGGAGTAAGGGGAAAAAATAGAAACTTGAAGATAAAGGAGAAGGTGAAAGCATCACCTTGTCAGCTGAATTAGAGATTTTATCTATTGTCCTTCAAATCAGATAGGGGGAAGACAAACAGATATCTGTGTGTAATAGAGGAACTTTATAAAATTGTACAGTTGCCTATGGTTCCTGTAGAAAATAGAAGAAAACTATTGTAATGATGGCTGTAATGGTGTATCTGCAGAAAAGTAATGCAACACAGTCTTCTGATTTAAGAAGTAACCCAATTTGCCCAGCATGGGTTTGAAATAAAAAGGAATTCTTCCCGTTTGTATAATCCTAGGCAATTGAAGACAGTTGCTGTTTGGTGCTTTATCTTCTCTCTCCTACTAGGACAATAGGCACTGACCTTAAACCTTTAGTGTTTTTGCTTGGGAGCACCAAATTGCTACCGCATGTGTAGGCCTGCTGAGAAACGGTAATAGAAATCTTGAGGGAACATTTCACTTCTCAGAGACGGAAAATTCATTTTTAATGCCCAGTGCTAGCATTCCTTTTGCCCGTATTCCCACACTTAATAGCAGGCACTGCATCTCTGCTTTTTAAGAGAAAATTTTATTATTAGAATGCCTAAACTGATTATTTTAATCAGACAAGTGTTGCAACTTCAAAGAATGAACTTCCTTTGGCCTTTTTTGCTGTGACTTCAGATAGCTAGCTCAATAAACTGACTTCAGGTAGTTCAGCATTTGTACATGCTTCAAGTGTTGGCAGTCCGACAGATAAGCCCACAAATGTATGTTTTATAACTTTTTAATTTTTATTATTTTTTTTTTCCGAAGCTGATGGAGTAAACATACTGCCTTTGCTGTGCTTGTGCAAGTTCTTTTCTAGGGTTTGATTTGTTAGTTTGTTTTGTTTTTTTTAATTTCTTTTTTCCCCCAAATCAACTACACATCTTAAATTCTTTGCTAATTCCTCTCTCTCCAAAAGGAGCCAAGAAGGCTGAAACCTCCAACAAACTGAATGAGTACAATTTTCCTTTAATAAAGAGCTCCTTCTGCTGGTGGGAAAAAACCCACATGCACTAAACCCAGCAAAGAATGTGCTCTCTAGGCTGTGTGGTAGGTACAGACTGATTTCTGAGACATTTCTGGTTAGGAAATGCATTATATTTAAGTTTTCTATTAGCAGAAGGATGTGCATGTGCGATAATTCTGTTGTCCTGTGGCTCTTCGCTGATACTGTCCCTCTGTCACACACAAGTAATGTAAGAGAGATTACATTTCTTCATACCGGTTAGTCTTTGATGAATGTAACAGATAATAACATACAGCCTTGTATGTGTTGAAGACATAAATATTGTCACTTTGTTGTCAATAAATTGCATTTTCTGTATCTCATGAAATAATGCGGTGAAAACAAACTTGCTGAAAGAAGTGTATGTCTTATGCGCTAAAATTCTGGAGTACCAGCCTTGGGTCGCAGGCTGTGAGGGGGTTCTGGGTTTTGAGGTGTTTTTCTTCCCATACTGAAGTTATTGGGACTGCTGTACTGATATGGTTTGATATTCTTAAGCAGCATTCAGGAAATTTTTATAATGGGACAGGCAGTAAAGACAAATAGTACAAGAAAACTAATTTTCTTCTTTGATGACTGAAACTTTTTAACTTTAGCCAAGGTTATTTTCACTTAACTAAGCTCTTTCCATTGTTTGTAGTCTCTGAGGTGCCAGCTTACTGCTGTGTCCTGAGACTTACGTTACCTGTGATGGGGAGGCTTTATTAAAATGTGGGAAAATCCAAGTGGGCTATACCCTCTTCTTAGCCCCCAGGATGGAAGAACCTAGAGATTAATCACTTTGAGCACACAGTCTTTCAAATTATTAAATTAAGACTGTAAATAAACAATTCACATCATCTCTAGGGCTGCCATACAGGCGATAAAAAGAACAAGTCTTTCTGTCTAACTTCTGTACACATCCTCAAGGAGTAGTGAGATTCACCTCTGGTGCTTAAGTTGTGTGGTACCAAAGTACTCTTTGACTGAATATAAAATTTTTCTTGGTTTTCTCAGAAGTTCTCCAGAACCTCTGTTTTCAGGCAGCATAGCAATATTAAGGAGCAGTTCCTTCCGTTGCTCTTCACAGCTGATTCTATTGTGGGCCAGAAAAGAGCTCTCATTTTCTTTGAACACTGCTGCTGTGTTCAGTTTAGCATCTTGGTCAGATGTTTTCTTTGGACGGTTAATGCTTCAATTCCTGTTTCTTTAAAACTCCTGGATCCTCCTTCCTGCAGCAGTGTCCTTATGAGAGAGCACAGGCACTTCTGGGGAAGAGAGGAATGATGCGGTGGTACTTACGGGAGTAGTCACGGTCCTTTGAGAGCACTGTTTTCTTCAGTCACACCTGCCTCCTTCCTCTGGAGAAGGAAGGACTGAGTACTGTTTAGCTGAAGAGCCCAAGGCAATCCGGCCAATGTAGCTTTTTATATCCACTTGGAATTGTCAGTTTTGGGGAGGACTGTTTGTACAGTTTGTACAGTTCTGCATTGTTCTGCTCCAATATAGTGCTCAGGGATTTTTAAGAAGTGTTATAAAGCAACACTAGCAAGGTATCAGAGGTACTTGCTTAGTCACTTTGGGATGTATCAGCTCCAGAAATGAGTTAGCAATTCCTGCCCACTTGTATGTAAGATGTTCTTTGAGATAATTTTTATACAGGTTGAGCTTGTACTACTCCTACATGACTTAAAAATTCTTAGTTCTTGCGAAAGTACTTTGAAACCAAATATAGTGAGTAGGCCTGATATGCTTCTTAAAACTTCTAAGGCATATGTATTTAAGTTCTCAAGAGACTAATGCACAGGTCATGTTAAGAATTCCTGATGTTTCTCAATATGAAAACTATTTTATTTTATACAGAACTGCTAAATGAAGCTTTCTTATGGAAAAAAAATCTTCTCCCAATTGTTTGGTTTTGGTTTGGGTGTCATTCCCCCCCACCCCCGCTAAAGAAAACTGTCCAGACCACCCATGGGCACGATGCAGTTGCCTACATGCTGACACCCAGTGTCACTGAGTCGCTGCAGTATACGTCACCTGGCCTCCAGCTGCCACTCCAATAGGACACAGGTTTCCCATAGCTGCTGCGTTGTACTTGCTGCTCCGTGACAATGCCTCAGGGAAGCCGGGCTTGGGCTGTCACTGAGGGTGCCTGACCACAGCTCAGCTCAGAGCAGGAAGAGCTCGCTGAGCTTTCCTCGGGCGGCTGCTTCCAGCTACTGTGGAACATTTGCAGCTGTAGCTATGCAGTGTCTTCTGCAATGACGTCATCTAGATACTCAAAATAGACACCTACATTTAATAGGTGTATTCGACCTTGATTTCTCTGCGCTTTGTTTTCTCATCTGTAAGTTTGGATGATACCAGCTGTTCATCTTTCAGGGATATTGTAAGGATAAATTATTAGTGAAGCACTTAAGTACTTAAGGGATGAGTGATGTTGTAAAGTCTACAAGGAAATTAAACATTCTGTCTTTCTAGCAGGATCCGAATATTGTTTACTAAATGAGGTACAGGGTCATACACAAAATGCTGATTAGAGAGCTCTGCATCCAAATGAGGCAGAGCTCCTATCTTAGAAGAGAAGTGTGAATCAAGACTTCTGTGCAGAGCATGTAAGTGTACGTAAGCACACAAAAAAAGAAGAAAGATAGGACAATCTGCCATAATTCTGATATCTACAGCTTTTTGGCTGCCGACTTACAGCTTTAATACTATTTTTATGAGGTGCTGTATTTTGTGGTAGTCTGTTCTATTACATAGACACGCATACACGTACCCTCTTATAACCAGCTTTGTAAATGCTGGAGTCTGTAACCAGAACATACGATGCAGTTGACTCAGAGATTCAGGTAAATGTTAAACAGGCAAAAAAAAAAAAATATAATCTTGACTCAGGGGGATAATTTTTTTTGTTGTTTTTTTAGCATCTGCCTTTTAACATAGCATAAAAATTTTCTAAAAGGTTCACCACTCAATTAAACTTTTCTATTAAATGCTGGATGCAGAAGCCATATATTTAACAAGTTTTCCACTCTGTTGCTCTACTGTATAAATAATATGTCTTCTGGAAATTTCTAATACACGTCAGGTGTTCGTGATGAAAAAGCACATTTGTACTGCTGGTTTAGAGATAATTACTTGCCATTAGGTTCATAAGAACATAAATTTTATTCATTTCTATCATCTAACTTGTCAACTTCTTACATTTTGTCTACACTCTGCCCCTCACTGACAAGCAGCAAATAATTTAGTCTTCACCAAAATGATAATGACTGGCAAATGAAAATTTCATTGAAAGAGGCAGCACAACATCAGTTGCACTAAAAGAACTTTTTTATTTTTAATATTTTCCAGTGATAATTCAAATGCTGTCACTGAAATAAATTTATGTAAGTGACTTCTGTTAAGCTGCTTTTATTTAGATGCTTCCTTTTTACTTAAGAGGTAAGCAAGACGCACTGGTTATTTTGTTCCAAGTGCATTTTTACACACAGTCTGGTAGTCACTTGTGTTATAAGTTGTTTGAGAAAATAAGACTTTACTACCATAACAAATTTTCTTCTCTCAGTTATGTCACTTACATGACACAAAAATGCATAGAAATACAATGGGGGATGCAAATGTCTAGCATCTCGTTAGGCAACGGTCATCTATTTCCATGTCAATTTGGTTTTGAGATGCTGTCCAACAGTGACACTGATTATTTCAGTGATGTGTTCTCTGTAGCTTAATCAAGGACTCCCACGACACTGCATTTCCTCATTTGTAACAATATTTGTGACATGCTGATACACCGGTGAGTAGAAAAGATCTTGAGATGTTGGGGAAAGCTGCTAATTTGGTTATTATTTGGGAAAGACTTTTCTGTTACCTAATATCTACCCACCTTTGTCCATCCCAATAAATTTTGCATTTCTTCCTAGGGTAATTGAAAGGACTTTTCCCCTCAGCTTTTATATTCTTTATGTGGACCTCTTCCTCACCTCAGTGATTGGCTTCATAAAAACCTTAGAGAATCATAACTAAGCTGGGAGAAAATACATATTGACAAAATTTATATTCTTAATAATGATTTGGGATAGTTATAGTATCAGAAAAATATACTTCAAATGTTGAAAAGAGTAATACAGAACAATGCTTAATATATGTAATTTGAAATCAGGAAAGGTAAAGTAATTCTTAGCCATCTCTGTCATGTTTGTGTATTAGTCTGCCACTGAAGACAATCAGATGACATTCAGGGGGAAGAAGAACTAGCACGAGAGAAGCAATTTTCCAGTGAATTGGTCTCTGGCAAAGGTTGCTTAACAGGGGAGCCTTGCCTTTCCATCAAAGAGAAGAAGAAAAAAAAAGTTGTTTAAAAAAAAAGGGTAACATGATCTTTTCTGGCGTTTGGTGGTAAAATTTTAGAAGAGTATGATCCAGTTAGTCCCACAATGCCTTCCAGCATGAGTGCTAACAAGATTTAGAAAACAGAGAATGTCCTCTCAGTGTGTGTATGTTAGATATTAATATTGTAGACTTGCCTTTATGCTAGCAGGATAATATACACATCTTCACATTGAGATGAAATGGTTTGTGAAATGTTCATGCTATGCATCGAGTACTCGAGAATACCTTAGTAAACATGCAGTTGGAGGCTATTAATGTATATTATTGACTTCAATTAGAGGTTAGTGTGTATCTGGTAAATGGGAAAGTATGGACTTGCATACGTAATGCAAAATTATTATAAATGCTCAGAGGAGCAAAATGACATCTGATTCCCTAAATTACTTCACTTTGCAGGTCAATGTAGCTGCAAAGATTTTGTTAATACCGTATTAATGCAGATATAAACTCACAAAGGTGGACATCCTGTGTCCTGGGGATACTTTTGTACTCCTTTGCCTCTTCCACATTTCAAATTGCGCCACTGCTTGTGGAGATATTCTTGATAGTATTTTCAATATTTGGTTCTACAACAATGCTAGGTGGCAAGTTAAGATAGAAGACCGACCAAATTTCTTTCCTTATGTTTGTTTTCTGTGAATTCTTTTGGAAATCTTACGGTCTCCGAGAAATCTGGAGCACTGAACACTAGGCTCTGTTGTCTCTGACAAACAGAGAACTGGTTTATGTTGTTTGTAGAGAAGGCACACAAATATAGCCAAAATACAATCTAATGCATTTGCTTACAGTTTTGTTGTTTGCAGTCAGCTTTCATAGTAGGATGATGCATTTCATTCAGTCATTTTAATTTTCCTTTCTCTGAAAATCTTCCCTTGAAGAAAACTTCTAGGAAGAAGGATTTTGCAAGAATGAAAATATTTCATTTAAAAAAAAAAAAAAAAATTAAAAATGCGTACTAGCAGCTCAGTTTCAGAGTCCTAGCTGCTTTTAGTGCCTGAGCGCCTGGTGAGTCCTGGAACCAGCTGTGGCTCCAGAGCTGTTTCCAGTGGATCCCACTGGAAAGCCATCCTCCTGTGTCCTTTCTTTCTTGCAAGGAGCTGAAAAACCCCAGGATTTTGACTAGAAGGCAAAGTCACAATGCCAGGAAGGTCTAGGGTTTTCAGGATCTCATCAAATGAGTTGGCAGGAAACCATTTGAGTTTCTACCTTCCTCTTTCCACTCAGAAGTTTGTTTGAGGCACTTCCATTTCAGTGGATCTGTTTTTCCAAGGGAAAAAAAAAAAAGGCCAAACAAAAAACTAGTAATGTTTAGAACAAAAGATGTTTCTGGACAGTTCTCCTGTCAATTTTGACCAGCAAACTAACATGAGGTGGGGTTTTTTTTTGGCTTTTTTGTTTTTTTTTTCATCTAATCCCAAGGTACCTATGTTACTTTCCTACTCATTCTTCTTGAGACGGCACTGAAGCTGCAGCTTAGATGAGAATCTCCCCCTTAGTTTATTAAGCAGAGCTAGCCAAAGATACTGATGCTGTACTGCCCTTTACTGCCAGTTAAGAAGAGGGGCAGCTTGCCAACAGGTACCTAAGTTGTTATGTCATTATTAGGAGCACCTATGCGTTAAACGCAACACTTCTGTAGATATGAGTTCAAGGAACCTTTCAAAAGCCGCTTACTTTAAGCAGGTAATTGGTTTGTAAATGATCGGAGAGCTGTTGACCCATAGTTTGTAGGGATTTGGAATAAAGTGCTGGAAATAACCGCTGTGCTTTACAAGGTGTCTTCCAGTCCAGTGGAAGCATCTAACACCTGGTGGGTTCAGTGTATAAGTAGAGGAGAGGCAGAAAGGGTCTGAGAAATGAGAGAGAAATATACCGCCAAGAACATAAAATCATCCAAGCCCTCACAATTTAATATTCAGACATTGCTCTTCTCCGCTTCTGAGTCTTGGCTCCGGAGGGCTGTGCCCAGGGTTTCAGCAATGGCGTCGCTTGCCTTCTCTGCACTGAGGCAACAAGCATATGTCAAGCCTTTTGTACCATCTGCCACACAAGTGGCAGTGAAAGCAAGAGGAGCACAAGGGAGACAGATACTTGAGGACATTAGTGTTAAATTATTTAAATGAGGAACACCAGGTTTGGTGTTGAAAAGCTGCATAATCTTGGCAGCCTGGCTTTTCAGCAGGTATGCGGTGAAGTGAAGCACAACTGACTGCTCCAAAACGCAGGGATATTGGGTAGGCATTTTTCTGTTCACATACTTCCACTCCTAAGGTAGAATTATGAAATTATGAAATAAAACAGTATTTCAAATGCATTTTATGAGACCACTAATCTACAGCATGTTTTACTCAAGGAGAAAAGGAGTCAATATAAATATTTCCAAAAACAGGCTTGAGGATTTTCTAAGTGTGCTGATGAAAAGTTCACAAGCAAGGATTGTTTTCAGCTTGTCCATGACTGATTTCCTCACTTTTGAGAACTTTCAAGCTGTGTCTCTGGGTTTCTTTGTTGTGGTTTTGGAGTTTTAATTTTTACTTTTTATAAACAGTCTTAACAGGGAGGCATTGAAGTGTGGGCTGAGTCTGTTCTTTGGGAAAATGCAAGAGTTGATTTCTCACGTGGCCTTCTCTGGCAACTGCAAGCTTAAGTGTATTACTCAGTGTATATTATTATTATTGTTGTCAGTATTATTTAGGACTCTGCTGCTGCTCACCACTTAACAAAACTTGCGGTTCACTATGCTCCCACCGCTTGCCTGAAAAGGAGCAAAGAGAGGGCACAAGAAACAAGTCCATTGTGTTTGAAGAAAAGCGTGGGGGTTAAGGGAGGCTTCTGAAAACTTACGGTGTTACAGCTCTACATCATCTTTTTCTTGGTGTACAGTAAGAACGACCACCCCAAACAATTTTAGGTCTGAGAATAAGAATGAAACTGAGGAAAAAAATTAGGGAGTGTAAGGAGTCTGATTTATAGCAGCACACGAGGCATCTGCCTTCCTGCCCAACAATCCAGCTGTGATCGATGCAAACCCGCTTGTTGTTGCAGGACGGTGTGGCTCTTGCTTACCCAAAGCACAAATTACCTCTGCCTGGTTGATAATGAATATATGTTTCGTGTTTTTCTGTACTCGCACAACTTTGATCTTAATGAACGCTAGAAGCA
Source organism: Tetrax tetrax (assembly GCA_009806455.1). Taxonomy (NCBI): domain Eukaryota; kingdom Metazoa; phylum Chordata; class Aves; order Otidiformes; family Otididae; genus Tetrax; species Tetrax tetrax. Next base: position 29,813 of record WHYT01014575.1, read on the forward strand.
AATAGAGATCTGGCATATATATGTGTGTGTAGAAACAAGGGATGATATTCTCTATTTGCCTTTAGAAACTAGAATTTAAGATAACTTTCCCGTGTGGTAAGTTTTGTGACAAAAAATAGGAGAGTTTCCTATGATATTTCTACAAGGTCTGTGGATCTAGATGTATGCAGCGTTTTCCTGCTGACTTTCTTGCACCCGGCTCCTGCTTTCCCACTCCTAAAAGTGAAGAAAAAGAATTTGAGTGCAAATTCTCTCCCAGCCCAACAGATAGGCTATTACAGGATGGGACTGCTTGCTTGGTTGGTTTTGTGTATTTGCTTTGCTGCGAATCTCCTGTGTAGAAAGCTATTTGTGCTTTAAGAAACAGAAAATACCAAGTACTGGTGAACCTGATGGGCTCTCAAAGCCCTGAAATGGAGGAAAGTGGAAGGGTTGTACCAAGCATCAGCGTGCTGACCTCAGTGTGTCATTTAAGTGTTTTGAGTACTCTTTAGCTCACATCAGTGGAAAACACGAAGATGTGCGCATATAAATTTTTGGGAATTATGCTACAGAGATTAAAAAATGGGACGATATTTTATTTTTCATCACTGTAGTCAGAGCAGATTTGTTGAAAGAAGCAGCACCAGCACCAGAGCTATAACAAGGTTTCCCAAATCATTAGTTTTGAATAAACAGTATTTGATCATGTTGACATTTTGCATGAACGTAGGAAAAAAAAATTAACTCCTTTGCAGCTGTCAAAACATATAATTTAATTTACTCTGCTAATGAGAAAAATAAATGCCTTTTTGGAACAACGTAGAAAATAATTATATTCATTTCCTTATGTAATTTAAAAATAGTCAGATTACTTCTATTACTTTCCTGTGGTTTCATTCTATTATAGGACTTAACGTACATAGTACACCGTAAATGAAACAATAGTTGTATTAGGAATTGTCTGTTTTGAAAACATAAAACTCAGTTGCTTTCCATTAAAATATTCTTTATTTCTTACTGATTGCATATTCATGACTAGTGCACCTTAGCACAATGATCCAAGAGTTACATTCTTCTTCTGAGGCCTACATTTTGATTTTCATGCGTAGTATCTGTATGCCAATGGGCTAGAAGCAGTTACAGAACCCAGTCTACTTGGTGACGGTAGCACAACAGTGACTGCCTCTTAAGTGCTTGTGCCCTTTAAAATGTCATAAGACCTTCCCTCTTCCTTGGAAGAGCCTTGTTGGGTGAAGAAGGTCTCCAAAGCATCATTCTCCTATTTATCTACCTCCCTTGACTGAAGCAGCATGAGCACACGTTTATATGTGACTACTCACCTTCTGTTTCCAGAGCATGTCTAGTTAGAGGATGGTTGTATTTTTGATAGATACCAGTATGAAGTTCTGAGTGGGACTAATGAAGAATGACACCCGATCCAACTCCTGTTTCTGTAACCGTGGTATCTAAAGCCAAAAAATAGTGAAATACGGAGGCATGGTTATCAGTGAGTAGGTTGGATTACGGGTTTTTTTTGAGGAGATAGGATTTGATTGAATATATCTGTGTATAAAAATTAAACTTGTTACGAGTTAGTTCTCTTTTGCTGTTGTTGACTCATGTTAAGTCAGATCAAAGACCAGCCTCCTGTGTTGGACTAATTGCATGGGCAATGCCGTGAACTATTGCACTTTTCGGAGAAAGATTAAAAAATAATCATTGAAAACTTTTAAATAAATCTTCTTATGGTTTGATGATAGATCACAAGTAGGTTTTTATCCAGATTTTAATAATGCTAGTCTGAGCTAAATAGTTTTAGGTATTTTTCCACTGGCAGTGGAAACTATTCTAGTTCTGTGGCTGGATATTAATACGTTGGCCCAAGAGTATTTTAATTACTTCCCAGTGTCTTTGGCGCTGGAATAACACTGAATGTTAGGTTAACTTCCAGCACAAATATAAATATCCATGAAAATTTTACATAAAAGCTTAAGAAGGGAAGACTGTTCTTAGGGAAAAAAAAACAACCCACCAACAAAACCCCCAAATCCGCATGAATAAACAACCTGAAAAGTAATGCCGAATGCTTAACAGGATATAAAGGAATATGCATTTTGGTTTTATATTAGAAGAAAAGTATTAACCTGGGATGTCAATTTGTCTTTATAATATGAATCTTTTCTATCTAAAGGAACATTAAAATTAATTTTCAAGTAATTTTTTTTCCAGATTGCTCTTGGCATATGTCAGAATTAACTATGCCGATTTCTGTCCAGTATGGCAGAATGGAGCCAAGTCTGACACTAACCTAGCTTTTCTTTTTTTAAATCTTTTAAACTTATAACTGCAGAGGGTTTACAGAGGGAGTGGAGGACTTTTCTTACTTATTTTGCTGAAGTTCTTCTGAATCCTTCTTTAGAGAAGAAGGTTGATGTAAAGGATCTTTTGAATGTTGTTATTTCTTTTATTGTTGCTATTTTTTTCCTGATTGTGTAAAAAAACAGTTCTATTTTCTTGCCTTTCCCTGCAGTTTCCTCATTTCCCATCTACCTCCTGAATGAGGGCATAGCTTTACTTTTTTTATCTGTAGGCAAAAGCTCTGCATCCTAATTGACCCTCAAGCTGGCATTCATGTCTCAGTAGCCATAACGTAGACGTTGAATCAGTCTTTTCTAAATTTGATACTTGGAAAAATGAAATGCTATTTCAGCAATAAGCATACTTTGCATTCTCCTTCCCGCAAAAGAAATTGCTTCAGCTCTTTAACTTCATTGTGGAGATACAGCAGGGCATTTACTGAAGGCAGGTACACATACATTACCTGCACTGAGCAAATTTGGGACATGCTATTGATTTCTGCTAGGGAAACTCAGGACGTGCCACCAGCTCTTCCCACATTCTGAAGCAACTCCCAGGCTGAGCCCATGAAGAGGTAGCTGCGTTGGCATCCTCCCCTATCTTCTCCCCCACTGCCGCATGTATCGCCTTTTATCAATGTTGGCAAAAAGAAAAAAGCCCCCACCTGGCAAGTAAATGAAGATTAATTTCTTGTTTCTGATGAGAGTTTTACACAAACCTGCCTATTTCTTAATCAAATACAGAAAATGCATTTTGTATGTGATACAGTTTTTGTTTTTTTTTAAGCACAACATAATTTTTCCCCTTGCTTGTTCCTGCTAGTACATTTTTCTGTAGGCCTTCATTTGATATCTGAATATTATTTTCTGTGCATTTTTTGAGCTTTGATTTTCAGGGGGAGATGATATCTTTTATTAGCTCACCTGATAGATTAAAAAAAATGGATAAGCTTGTGAAATTCATCTCTTACCAAGCTCTTCTTAAATTATTGAGTTCTCCCTGCTTCTTGCAGGGGGGTTGGACTAGATGACCTTTGAAGGTCCCTTCCAACTCTAACCATTCTATGATTCTATGATTCTTCTCACCTCTGTTGCTTTTACACTGGATCAGCAGACAGCAGTCTATTGCCAGACTGCTTTATCCTCTGCAAACATTTTGGGATGCTTTGCTACTCTGGGATTCTCTGAAACATATTGTGAAGTTCTCAGTGATCCTTGGCAAAACCAAAGTGAACATACGGTTTTTCAGTATTTTCTCTAGTATTGGAATAATGAGGAAGAAAGATGTTTGTACTGATCTCAGCATTTGTGACTGTTTAATCTGGAAACCAGGCAATAGATAATGATTTTGTTTTAAGAATTTGCATTATTTTATATTACTTTATTAAAGGAGAAATTTAATGACCCCTTAATTTAAAAAAAAAATTAATAATGAGACTGTAGCTAGAAAGTGTGCTGCTCCAGATTTGTGGGTGCAAAAATTTTAAAATTGTATCCTAACAGAATAACTTCGATTTTATGTCCATTTTATCTGGTGGCAAATAACTACACAAGGTGAAATTAGCCCAATGCCTATTGATCCTCTTTTAATTAGGACCGACAGCTTGTAACACAGATGCTTTGGATGTATTAAAAAACCAACCTGAAAAGGAAAGGAGCTCTGTGAATCAGACTGTGTGGTGATGACTTTATTTGTAGCCTAGTTCATTTACGATTGTAAGTAAATTTGACTTCCACACACAGCAAAGTGTGAAATATCCAAATTAATCACAGACGTAAGTGTCTGGGGAAAATAGATTTTGAGAGAATCAAAGGTATTAAATGAGAAACGGAAAAGAATGGGGAACAAGCCATTTATGGATTCACAGGCTAAAGGGTCACTTAGCCCTCAGAAACAAGGCTCAAAGGCAGAGCTGCTATTGATTTTTTTCTTAACCAAAATCCCATTTATACGGAAAAGAATTAAAGCATAGACACACTAAACAGATTAAAATCTTCTTGATCCCACTTGCATGTGGCCTCTGAATTTTTCTGGCTAGTTGTGAAATGCTAGTGCCGTAGTTTTTCCGCCATGAAAAGTATGACAGCGTGGTGTGCCAGTTTGTGGATCCTGTCCTACCATGTGATTCCCCCAAGTTCAGCAGAGCTCTAAGCAGCAGATGCCAAACTCAAACTAGGCCTGTGAAAAAGTCTTCAGGATTTAGATGGAAGTGAACAATGGTCCGGTCAGGCTCTAAAAAAAAATATGGCTTTTGGACAGGGCATATAGTGGGATAGAGAAACCATAGTCACAGGCATGGTTCCTGCAAAGCAGCTGAACAATGAAGACCCTCTTTCTGGAACTGCTGTAGGCAACTCCTAGTAGAGTTGCAAAGAAGGTGGCATCTGACAGACATCATGGTGACTAGCACATCCTAGAAAACCCATGTGGCCACAGCGTGATCCACTCCTTAAGGGAATCAATTTGTTATATTCTACTGATAAAGGCCTCAGTAGTATATTGGGACATATACTTCCCACTTCAGGACCTTGTCTTTAATCTCAGGGGAGAACAGCTAAAGAAAGAGTAGTGTCAGTGACATGGTGTCATCTACAGTGAAAGCCTGTACCTTTGGTGAACCACAACCACTGACAACGCCCTGTGGCACTGAACATCCTGCTGTTCTCTTCACACCAGGCACCTTGCAGCTGAAGGTGAATGAAGGCAGGCTGAAGTATCTGCCTTACAAAGTGATGCGCATCGCACCAAAAGGTTCTGGGATTTTCTGCCTGAGTCAGTTGGTTTATATTATTGTCTACTGGGGACTTAATGGACTAGATAAATGGACGGTGAGGTGGACCGGAAACTGGCTGGACTGCTAAGCTCAAAGTGTTATTATGATCAGTTGCACAAAGTCTAGCTAGAGGCCAGTAACCGGTGGTGTGCCCCAGGGATCGATAGTGGGGCCAGTGCTGTTTAACATGTTCATTCATGGGACAGAATAAACCCTTAGCAGATTTACAGACAATACAAAATGGGAGGAGTAGCTGACTGACTGATAGAGGATTGAAGCTGCCATTCAGAGTGACATTGACAGGTTGGAGTACTTGGGCTGGCAGAAACCTAAAGAAGTTCAACTAAGGGAAATGCAAAGTACTGTAATGACCTGATTTTAACGATGTTTTACAGGATGACTTTGGATGAACAGATAGGTGAGAATTTTCTGTCTAATGACTTAGTTACTCTATTGCGACCAATACACCATACCCATCTTGAGCTCAGTTTTCATTCTCAAGCATGCCAAACTCCTAGCCATGCAGTACAACTTCCCTGGTTCTCATCTTTCCCAGTGCAAGAGCTTTATACAAAGTCAATCACTGTTTTCAGCACAAAGAGGTGAGAAAAACGCCTGTGTCTGTTGGCATTTCTACTTCAAGCAATTAACTCTTGAGGGCTTTGACCTTAAGGGCAGTGTGTCTTCTCTGCTGGTTCCCTGTGACTTGAACTGGTGTCTCCCTCTCTCTCTCTCCCTCCTTTTTAAAAGATTTATGTACTCAAATTTCTTACAGAGTAAGATGTTGAAGAGTGTTCTGTGCCTTCACCAAGCAGGCTGGGAATTTTTCCTATTCCTAGTCATTTCTATTAGATTTACATTGCTGTGCAATGGGAAGGAATGATAAGCTGCTGCTCAGTGTCAGAGCTTTCATGGCTCACTTCAGGGAGGAGGAGATTTTTAGAACTGGATAGTCTTTGTATTTTAGAGTCTGTTTTGGATAGGATGAGAAATCTTGTCAATAGTTGTAATTATGGAGATAAATGACAAAAATGAGCAGAACTCTGAAAGACAAATGCTTCTGCATGCAACGTTTATTTGAGCTATAGAATTTTTTCCCCTTGGGGGACAATGAATGGATGCTGTACGTTTTTACAGGTTCAAAAAGGCATTGAACAAATTAATGAGAAAAAAAAAATCCGCTGCAATCAAAAGTTGCCCCCTCTGGATTAGAAAGCTCATGAATCAAAAGTTGGTGCATGCTAGGAGTATATCCATGCTTACACTTAAACTTCTCTATTTGTGGCCTCCTCATACTGAGCTCTATGAACCTTTTGATCTGACCCATACCTCTGTCCTTGTGCTGTTCTCTGAAGTGAACTGGTCCCACTCAAAACCCCAGTCCTGGATACTACTTCCAAGGGGACAAAATGGCAGAAAGCGCTGCTCCTTGGTCTTGAGCATGGATGTAGGGCCCCAGACCTCAGGGTCTGGGGAAGAAGTCATAGACACAGTAGAGCTTTCTCCATCTGGATGCTGGCCACTTTCTGGGATTCAAGTGGAGTGTTCGTGGACTGCATCAACTGCGCCACGTGTCTGCATCTCGTTTTATTAGGTCACTAAGGTACAAGATTTTCAGATCATGATCAATTGATTGCAAATAGGATGGTTCCCAATGTCTTTTAAAATATGTCTGCTTTTATGGGGGCCGTAAGCTTAAATCTGGAAGAATAATTTCAGACACCGCCATCAAAAACATTGGCTGCTATAACTTCAGTTTTTCACAGAGCAAACAGAAGAAAAATTGCAAGCAGAAAACATGTTTTATGTAAATACCAAAACATCTCAGTAGAGCCAGCACAACATAGGTAAAAATAACTTTCTGGTATTCTTCCAGATTTGCATTTGCATTTTGAATCAATCTGTACACATTAAAAACAAAGTCAAATTAGATGATTAGAAGTGCAAAGCAAAGTTTGAGGGGTTTATTTCTGATGACAAAGTGTAGATACAATTCTTTCAAAGTGCAATCAACTCCTGTTACACTGTCAATGTCATATTTGACTCTACACAAACACAGACTACTGCAATGACAATTTTGTACCCTATTGTACAACTCCAATCAGCCCTGGTGTTGCAAAACAAGACAATTTGTCTTGCTGTAAGTACAAAAAGAATTATACAAATGTATCTTTCTGCTTTATTATCCTGGAAACCTCATAGATCATATGAAATGTTTGGGGTATGACAGTCCAAGGAAAAAAACAGAAAAAGAGATGGCATTTAATTTGGCTTCTTGCTATGTTTACCTCTATCTGATGTCGAATTAAGTTGTCATTTATGCAGCTTTAACAACATTTTTGTTGCTTTTGAAGTTTGTGAAATGCGAGTTGGATGAATTGCACTATATTTCCTGAGTTTTCTCAGTGTTAGAAGTCATTAAAAGGAGAGCAGTAACTACTTGGGAGAGGAAACGCAAGAAAAATGATACAGCTCAGGAAACAAAAACTCCCCTTGCTGAATGTAACATGGAGAATATCACATAAAAAAAAAACCATTTAAAAATCATATTGCGTTCTGAATGCTTATGTTTGGGTTGTTTTTATTTTTTTTCCTATTGGCAATCCAGGAAGTTTTGTCAAGAGGATGAAGCGCACAAAGAGTGAGCCAGTGGCTGTCAGCAGCGTAGCCTCAGCTCACAGAGCGAGCGCCAGTTCACAGTGAAGATGCCTTAGCAGTGAGCTTCAAGGAGGCTGAAGGTTGAGATGGAGGTAGCACTGCAGAACTGTTTAGGGTCAGGTATTTCTTTATGCATCAAGGCAGAAGTTGATTGAATGAGGAATAAAAGATGGAGTAAAAAATGGTCATTAGAAACAGTCAGAGATGTCTTTTGTCTTTGATTGTTGCTTTGGTTCGATTTAATGTTTTCTCAGTTTTGTTTGACATTATACTATGTTGCACCCTTTGCTTGCAGCCCTGCCTTTTAATTTCAGTTTCGACCAACAGAGACTATACCTCTGTCACCAGCTGCTCAGATGCTTGGGAGATATATGGCATTTGGCCTCCAAGGGACTGTGATAGGGAGCTTCTCCTTGCCTGTTAGTGCACATAGCAGGCTGGGGGAGAATATTTAGCAAAGAGCAGCGGCTGCTCAAGCACATGTGCCACAGAAACAAAAAGCTCACCCCAAAGTAAAGCTAGGTGATCAGTAATCACAATGGAATAGATCGGGTTTTTTTCTCAGCTGAAAGGTTCATCTCTGAAAAGCATGGCCCAATCCTGCACAGGGCACCTGTATAAAAGTCCTGTTGGTTGTTGGCGTTTCTCTATACTAAGAAGAATTTGTTTCCACACAACAGCTAATGTTTACACGTGTATTATTCTGCAAAATTCCTACTTGCAGTCTCTTATTCTTTGCAAATTGCATGTAATTCAGTAGCATTTCTAATGTGTGCATAACTGTTATTATTTTTACTACTGTAGAATTTCTATATCATAAATACTCATTTTCCTATCAGGCTTCAGAAGATGTATCTGTAGGAATAGCAATCTTTATGTATAGCTCCAACAGCAAAACAGAGAGATTCTTGTTTGCCCTGACAGCTTTTTGTGTCAGCCCTGCCTGACTCGGGTATGGATACTTTTTTGTTAATAGGTTGAACAAGTAACTAGATGGTAATTTTACTCAATTTCTATGGTTTGGAAAGTGTGTTTCATCTAGCGTTTGAAACGTTCTTACAGAAAAGCAGAAGGATGGACAGGTTAAAAATAAATAACCTTATGTCCTGTAACCAACATAGGATTCTCTGGCGTTGTGGGCAGGGTGTGTTAAAGCTTTACTCCCTTGACTGCGGCTGGCTGTCATCTGCACATGAACTGCATTACTGGAATCCAAGCAAACTTCAAGCTATATTTTATGTTACATGAATATACATGGATATTATAAACTGTATTTCATGTTACTTGAATAAATGAAGAACTGGAAAGTGTTATTTTGTGTTGGTTTATAGTGCTGTGAAAAATTACTGCCACTGGTTGTCTTAATCACATGTAGTCATCAAAAGACAAAGCTGTGCAACATTAAAACACTGATTTCAATCAGTTAAAGAAAAGAAAAAAAATCTTTAAGTTAAAGCTCTGAAAACAAGCCCTAGTCCTGCTTGCATGTATGTATATATAACCTAGTAGTTATATAATTAAATGTGATAATGTTTAAGTCTAAGTAGTCTAAGTAGTGAAAAGTTGTGTGCCCCATATATATCTTCATGCTTCTTCAACATTAAGATAATGATTTTATTCTGGGAGAGGAAGAATTCCTGTTACTGTAAGACTAATTATAAGCAGAACTGTAAAAAAGCTTACAAGATCTTAAAATACTTCAGGTTACAGTGATGACTTTGCTTAGTCATTTGCTTGTCATCCAAGAAGTCAGTTTCTAATTCTTGACTGACAGATGAGAAGAACTAAATAACCTCTTGCAAATGGAAAGAATTGCTCTTAAAACCTTACCTTTGAAAACTGGGAAAAGTTTGCAGTTGCAGAATATCAAAATAAGTAGGACATTCTTGTAATATTATTCCTAGAGCTGGATGAATTTGTGAAAACCACTTTGACTGTTTATTTTTCTAGTGCTGTGAAGTCACAGCACTAGAGTGTGTGAGCTGCTGCAAAAGGAGGAAAGTAAAATAGTCCGGAAAAGAGAGGAAAGTAAATGGACAGAAATGTTCTGAGCCCTACAAATTAGCAAGAAAGTAGATATAATTATATCTGTGCTATTTAGTCCTTTTGTAAATCTGCTAATATTTTTCTATTACTCTTCTTTTATTTGTTTTATGGCATTTTTAATATAAGGAAATATTATAATTTGTGAGGGTCTCACAGAAGCATTTACATATGCTAGGTCTAATTTTTCTTTTGCTTAATGGCTGAGCAAAATTGTGTAGCTGTAAGCAAAACCAAAATGTAATTGTGTTAGTGTGTGTGTTTGTTATTTATTTATATTTATAATACCTCAAAGGCATAGTCATGATACCGTACCCCACTGCAAGAAGCGCTGGATAAACGCAGAACAGAAATATTATCTGTGCCCCTAAGAATTTGTGATCTGAATAAGAGAAGGAATGATTTCAGGAGAACAAGGAGGAGAACAATACAGTATTCCTACAGTTACTGTTCCAATACAGGATGCCAGTCAATACTCCAAATGGTAATGTGATAGATGATGAACTTTGCACAAGAGCACAGTACCATCTGCCTAGCTTTTTGAGGTTGGAGGTAATGGAGAACCATGGGAGGAGATCTCAAGAGCAGTTTTGCATTAAATTGAAAGCATGTGCAGAGGTTAGTGGTCTCCTGAAAAAAACAGATCTTTTGGAAAAGAAAATAAAGGTAGAGTTAAGTCTGATGTACAAGTTGCAGGTCCGAGCTATGTATTGTGGTGGTGATCAGAAGAAACAAGAAAGGATGCATGACGTGTTTGCTTAGTCATGTTGAACATGCACTGGCAGCTATAGGGTAGAGGGGGTCATGACTTGGGGGGGTTTGTTTTGTTGCTTAACTTTAGCCAGCTACATCTGATGGAGTTAGTTTTTGAGATTCCTGTTGCAGATGCTGCAGAGAAGCAGACACTTTGGAGGCATAACTCATCTGTCCTCTTTTAAAAGCTGACTTGGGCGGAGTTGAACTGTGCCCTGAAAGGACATATTTCTCTGTTGATGGAAAGGCCAAAAATCACCAACTGAGTCTAATTGGCTGCGTTGTAGACATCTACGGTGCAGATATGTCTAGAGTAAGGTGTGATGAATGCCAGCCGATGAGACAGGTGAGAAGCACAGGTTTTATAGGAGAAAGAGAGATATCAGGATCATGGCAGAGCAAAGTTGACTCATTTCTCTCTATGGAAAGTAGGACTGAAAGGAAGAGAAAGGCCCAAATAATTTTTTATTTGCTATTTTTAAAAATAAATCTGCAAGATTATGTGAGGAGAGAGAAGTAGAAGCAGGAAATGCTGCGGAATTTTGAGGAACAAGTCCTGGACATCGAAAAGCTCCCTGGGACTGTCAGTGTGGGATTTCTTGAAGTTAAAATGAAGGTATTGTTTGAGTAGAAGATGGCTGAGCTAAAGGATGAATCAGAAATGGTGAATATCACTAGGGATACTCTGCAGTGTATACTAAAGGTGCCTTGCAGAGTAAAAGTAGGCACAGGGGAAGCAAATATCAGAATGATCCAGGCACAGGGACTGGTGACATGGACTACATATAGGGAACGTGAGAGAGATGATTGAAAGATGAACAGTTTCAGTAGCTTTATCACTGGAGAGGCATGAAGACGACTCAAATTCTGCTAAAAAGCCATCAGACCTAATGCAGCATAAATCACCTACAAATGGGATGCCAGGACGTGAGTAGGGAAGGGTGAGGAAGAGCACTGGTGGTGCCTGGAAAGGGAGAGTGGAGCAATAGAGGCTTCTGAAGGAGAAGCCGTATACGTGGTGAAGATGAATGGGCTTTTGTGAACAAGGAGGTGAACAACAGCGGCAGGTCAAATGATGATCTCCTGGTGATGGGAAGAGGGAAGTAAAAGAGGTCAGGCAGGTGGAGGTAGAAGTCATTAGGAAGAGTGTGGGGCAGCTCATTAATGCTTCAGCTAGATAAACCATCTCATTGCTAAATTTTTACTGTGCTTTCTGCTCCTTAGTCATTAGTGATTACAGTCTAGATTGCAACAGCTTTCGAAGATTTATGTAACTAATAATAACTCTTACAGAGCTTTTTGGTTTGGAGGAACTTTAGAAAAAACACAGATGAAACTCATTTTCTTTCTATCTCAAGATGAAATTAAAAATACATTTTTCTGTAACTTGGTTTATTTTTGGTTACAGTAACTGAAGCCACTCAGGAATGCTTACTAGTTCTGTTTCTCTCAGCTTTAGTAAGTGTTCCTTGATTTGAGGTATTCTGCAGATATGGACATAAAAAGAGATAAAATCATACATACCAAATTTAGGTTTTTTTTTTTCCCCAGCATATTGAGTTCTCCTTAGTTTTCGCTTACACTTTTCTATGTATTCTTCTGTGTATTTTTTCTTCTATTATTGGTAGTAGGTCCTTTCCTGTTCAGAAACTGTCCACCGATTTCTGAAGTCAAGCCTTTGATTTTTAGTGACAGAGGCCTGGAAGGGAGATTACATCCAGAATGAAAGCAAGGAAGATTGACAAGTACTTATTTCATAATTTAAGCAAAGTGTTTAATAATATAGCATTAACTACTGGGATTAGAGCAGAATCTTCTAAAATATGTTAGGCAAACATGTCTGGTAACAAAAAGGCTTAAAGTTGGGCAGAGAAGCCTTCAGGGACACCTGCCTCTCTCTCATTGCTGGGGATTGCTTTTCTAGGGACCTAAAATGAAGGTGCAAGTTTGATGGTATGGGTCCTGAGAGGTTTTTTGGCTTCTTGAACTAGGCGAAGCTGAGAGTAACTTTCGTTAAAATAAATTGTTGTGTCTATTGTATTAACCACTATTACAGCTGGCTGCAAATTTTTCATTTTCTGTAGGTGATATTAATCACAGGGTGTCTGTAATGTGCTGCTGCTTATCCTGAACAAATACAATTAAACTATATTAAAATTCCATGAGGAATTCTTTAAATACATCTATTCCTATGTGAATATTAATCATTTTTTCCACTTAGGAGCAGATGTTCGCTCTTCCAGGTTGAATTCCTTTTTCTTGTGTGACATTGAAGTACAAGCCACATAACACAGCACGTGCGTTCGGCATGGGTTCGAGCTGTCTAGTGAGTTGTCACTCATGCCCCTCAGGTTTTGCTTGATTCCTTCTCATATAGGCCTAGGGTTATATAGGTTCATACGGTCGTATATTGCTAGTTCCTGTGTCACTAACACCAACACTTTCATGTTGGGAAGACTCATCATGTGGCTTCGCTGAGTGTAGAAGGCAACTTTTGAGAATGGTGCATCCCGTAATGCTTGACCTGGAAGCAAATAGTGTAGCTTGGCTTCGTTAAACCAGCACTTTCCCATTGGGAAAAGGCCACTCAGGGCCTGAAGGATATTGAGGCTGCTCTTCAGAGAAGTTCAGTTGCACGCTTATCCAAGATGACGTGCAAAGATTTAAAACTTTAGACTATTGTTCAAGGAACCTTACTTTTCTTACCGCAAACATGGATTTGTCATAATGTGTCCTGCAGTGGAAATTAAGAGATTGAGTAATTTCAGTGGTTTGTGCATGGAACAATTTCATAACCTCGTAGTTATGGGGATGAGTTTCTTTTCCATTATTCTAATAGAGGATGGCTGTAAAGCTCCTTGGAAAATGAAGTGCAGCTATAAAGATTTTGATAGCAGTTGTGATAAATTTTTTCATCATGTAATCGGGCTGATGGGCAAATGGTATTATTTAAATTTCTAAAAAACTACGGTCAAGGAATATTGCCTGGGGGGGGGAAACAGAAAACCCTTTCAAAGAATGTGTCAAGCCGAAAGAGAAGCTGCAGTGTATTCATAGCCTATGGGTTAGTAAAAATGTGACCATTTAGACTGTTCTCTTAAATCTTTTTTTTTGCAATCGACCACAAGGCAAAACATAGTTGGCAAAACAATAGTGTCCTCATGCAAAGCTATAAGAAAGGTAGAGAAAAGCTAACTCTATCAAAATCTATCAATTCCCAGTCTTCTTAAGGAAAGTACATGGAAATGGCTTTGATAACATATTTTATAGCCATAGAAAAACTGGCACTTCTTGAATGGTTGGCTTCAATCCCCTGCTACGTGTTGACCTTTTGCATTCAGGGGGTTGATGACAAAGTCCAAATCTGATGAGCAGCCACACTGCTTTCCCCAGACCTTTTCTCAGGGTTACATCTGGCCTCATTCCCCTCCTTCTCAATGAGCACTGAATATGAAGATGATGTGAATGGTACCATTGTCACTTGGATATTGCATTGCTCCTGGAAGAACAGCCTGGGCAGAATTGCTGACTCAGACTTGAGCCTGATAAAAATGATGTACTGGATGCATGAAGAAGAAATATTTTCAAGAATTAGCTAGTACGCTATTCTCACCCTTTGTTGCCAATTAGTACTTATATAAGGAAGACTGAATAATAACTCAGTGTTATTTTTGCAAATGTGAAGATGAGAAGGGGGACAAGTGAGCAAGAACTCCGAGTGAGAACAGTGGTAGCAACATACGGAGCTTAAAAGCCTGTCTTCTGAAAAATATGCTATAATCCTCAGTATTTATGCGATGTAAATGGTATTACAATGAAGTGGCTGCTGGTGTTCTGCAGCTCTTCCATGCCGTGCGGGAAGCGCAGCACTTTCCCAGCTGGCGGCACCAGCAGAGATTGGCCACCAGAAGAAGCTGGAGTGAAAGGGATGGCAGAGATGAAGGCCATAACTGCCAGCTGAATACTTTGTCTGAAAGTTGTATCCTCGCTCAACTAATTATAACTTTCCTTCCTTCTCTGTTCACCTTCAGGCAATAATCATTAGGACTGTATAAGTGTGTTTGTATTTACTGAGAAACAGCAAATTTGCTGAACAGTGTGATTGGAAGTCTCAGAAGCATTTGAATGCATCAAATAATTGTGGCTGGAAAAAATCCAAGGCTTAATTGGAAGTTTTCTCTTTGTTAATCCCATAACTAATTTGGTGATTAGGGCATTCACCCTTGATGTGGGAGAACTTTATTCAGTTCCTCTTTCTACCTCAGGGGCACAAACCTAAACTTTCCAAATCTGAAATACACGTAAGCACCAGGTCTCATCCTCCACCTTTCCTACCGCCATGCTTTCACTTTGGATAAGAGAACAGTGACTGGGACAAGGACTAGACCCCAGATGCCTGCTATCTAATCACCTAAATTAGAGAGTGTTTTTCTTCTTGCTGTCTGTTTCATTTGCTGTTAAAGCTTTTTAAGCAAAAGGGAACAGCTCCAACTAAATATTATGGACGCTATTTTAGGCTCTCACGTAATATCCTACTCCAGGAGAGTTACTAAGAAGGGAGACTTTGGCAGAAATTCCTGCTCTGGACTAGTTAGAGAAGGGATTTCAGTCCAATTCTTTTGCCTTTAAACAAGTTCACATTGTTGACAGTATTTTGACGTGGATAAGGTTCAGAGACGTCATCTGCTACTTTCTAGACAGTTCAGAGGCTGTCCTGACTCGAATACTTCTGACTTACTTGGTAATTCCTAGCTGGTTCCTTCACTATCCTGTTCTGTTACAGCCGGATTCATTAATTTGTGGGGGGGGAGAATAAATGACTGAAAGAAGGTAGGCATTGAATACTTAAGACTTCCCTACATCAGCCATTATGTGCCCTCTTTTCCCATTACAGAAATAAACTCTGTTTCCCTGTTTCCCTATTTATTTCTTCTATTAACCTTTTTCTTTGCCTCTTCTGTCCCTCACAAACTATAACTTCTCCTGTGTCATAACCTTTCTAGTGTAACTCCCACATGCTGGGGCTGTTTCTCTGTTCTTGTCCTTAAATAGGTGTCCTTATTTAAGCTTTCTGTATAGGTTTTGTTTTTTTTTTTTTTTTAATTCTGAGGTCACTGAAGAGCTCTAAATACAGTCATATTGTTTTATCACTATTCTCTGTACCCTTCCTCTGCAATAGCATAGTTCGTTGCTGTTGTATTTAATAAGACTCTTCCAGCTCTGCAGAACACTTCCATCCTTTGTGCTTCTCTCCCAGGAGACCCTTTCAGGCTATTCCCTGGGTAGGCTGAATTCCACTTTTCAAGACAGTTGCCCTTCTTTTCTTTTCTTACTGATTCCTTTCCTTAAAATAGCGGTTTCTTTTGCTTTATTCTCAGCTTCACTGAGCTTACTTCCACTTAGTTTTCCCAATTATTTTCCATTAATATCTATAAAATCTAAAATATTTGCTTCTCTAATAGCTTCATCTTTAGGAACAGTCTCCTGCTGTACTTCCCAAAGCTTGGATTGTTCCCTAAGCATTTCCACTGACTGTGGAAATCAATTCCTTCCCTTCTCCTGAAATGGTAGCTCCCCACCATGACTTTAGCCATGTTCTTCATGGCCTGTATCTTCAGCCAAGTCAAAACTCTTCCTTCCACCTCTTCCAGAAGCTGGAAATGAGAACATGCTTGCCTTTTTTTTTTTTTTTTTTTTTTTTTTTTTATGTAGGATGCAATGTCTTCTTTCTTGTATACAGTTGCTTTAGTTTCTGAACCAGAGACTGCTGTATGCTTGGGCCTTTTACTTCACTTTTTTTTTTTGCTTTTTGTGCATGGAAGGTTTGTGCTGTTGAACTAGTTCTTTATTTGGAATAGGTAAGCATTTTAGCCAAATAAGTGCTTAATTATTAAACAATGTATTTCTTACAGTTTCCGGAGTAGCAGTTTATTAAAAGATTCAATTTTCATTTGGATTTCATGTGAACTGTTAGTAATTACACTCAATTTAAGACCAATGAATGTTAATTAAAAATCTGAATTGTAGGAGAAATTAGGGGAAACTGGCTAATTAAACAATATGATCATTTGTAATGGTTCCAGTGGCACAGTAATGTAATTTAGAAAAGAATTTTTTTGAGAACTATTTTAAATAACTGTGGGAGATAATTATGTGTTGGTGTTTGCTTTGCAAAGTATGCACCACATAGTGAAATATCTTTGAAATCACTGCACCTAGAACGGATATGAACAGAAAGAACTGTTTGGGGCTTACAAATATATTCAGAGTGGCTATCCAATTATAACTAAAACATTACCTCTTTTCCCTGGATGAAATTACCTTCTCCAAGTCCTACCTTCATCCTTGACTCATCTTACAAACCAGTCTTCCAAAAGATAGAGTGATGTCTTGGATCATGACAAGCCAAGCAGCAGAAAGATACTGTAGGTAATGTGACTGTCTCCAAACTGCCCTCATGTTTCTTTGTGTCCTGAAACGGTTCTGTACAGGAGAAATGAGGTGCCTGGAAATCTCAATTATTAATTATTCTACCAAAAAAAATTTAAGTTATACGTACCTTCTGGGGAAAGTAACAAGTCTCAAAATAGGTGAAGATACTATTCTACAAACTCTTCTACCAAAATAGTATTTAATATTATGAGTAAAACCATAGACGGAGCACTTCCTCCAGTAGTGGATCCTTTTCCAAGCAGTTGAGTGCTGAACAGTCTTTTAGATCTGGCTTACTTCATGTAGGAACCTGGTCTGTTCCAGAAATCCTATCCCTTTTAGAGGTTTGATGAAATGCTTCTGACTGTTTCTTGAAAATACAGAAACCAAAATATTTTTCGCTAGGTAGAAGCTAGTAGTGTTTTCTTCTGATACTGAGCCAACAGCAGGTGTACAAGTTAATGCAGAAGACATCAGAACTGAGTTTGAAGAGAGGCAAGGCAAATGCCACATTAATTCTCTTTTCCCCTAAAGAGTGTAATCTGTGATGAATGATAGAACTGTTTTGAAAAGAGCATTTCAGATAACAAAGCGCTGAAGAATACTGATGAGAAGGTATTTCACCTTCTCCTTATTGTTGTAAATTCTGTGAATACTTCCATCTTACAATGTTATGAAACACACTTTTGTTACCTTAGCAGATATTTTCTTTTTAAGCAAAAGTAAAATTGTCTGTTAGTTTTAGATAAATTTTTAATGAGGAATCTCAGTATTTCTGCTGCTTGTTTCTGACGAGATTAATCTACCAAAGATGAGGAATCTACCCTTTCCAGTCCAAGAGTATGATCATCTTTGGGGTTCTCTGGACTATGAGGTATTTCTTCTGCAGTCCTAGTTCTCATAACTTGCATTGCTTAGGCTTTTTATTAGAGGGTAAGGAGTTCACCCTCTTTTAGCTTCGATCATATCTTCTACAGCTGGGAGTTTATTGAGAGTGAACGGGATTGCTGTTTGCTGGCAAGTCGTAATTAAAAATGGAAATAACATTTCTAGGGAACAGTAAAAAAGCATGAAAACTGAGACAGTTCCTAGTCAAAAAGTTCAGGATCAAAGAATGCCATACTCAAAGGCTTTTGATTAAATAGTACTTCAGGAAGAGAGACACAAGAATGGATTAATTGGTATTTACGTCCAATACTAGCATTGGGAAATGGGTGTTAAACAGTCCGTGCCCCTACCAGGGCAAAATAATTTGGAACTCTTCTGCTCCCTGGTCTGTCTTTGCTTGAATCCCTCCTGCCCTATCAATGGATGTGACTGCCTGCTAGGATTTAGTTCTTTATGATTTAAATCAAAGCTTTGGATTTTGAGTTACATGAGTTAAGTCAGTGTATTTGAAATTTGCGACTCTAATTTGCTCTGGACTCTGATTTGATAGCAGATGCCAAGTTCCTACCCTGAAGAAATTTTACAGCTCAATTCCTTTTTGCCTAGCTATTGGAAAGTGGGTGAGCAAAGGGTCAGATTTGATTAAATTTATAGGCAGCCCTTCTGTACTGCATGTTTGGTTTTGTTTTGTTTTGTTTTGGTCTTTGTTTTCAATTTAAGACAGACGTACTCAAGATGCAAGATACAGAGCTATGCTTCTTTTAGATAAGATGTGTTGTATTAATTTAAAATAAATGAAACGGTGTGATGATCAGAAACCCTGATGAGTTAAAGATTCATGCTAATAAGAGGAAACAGGATTTTTGCATCTTGCATACTTCCCCCGGCTTGCAGTAGAGGACATTTCTCTGATGAAAGTATCACTTTCTGCACAATTGTTTAATATTAATTTAGGCTTAGGGAAGATGGCAGGTTGTAATTCCCAACCTCCAGTTTTAATTCAGACAGTCCAGCAAATGGGACAAAGTGTTCTGTGAGTGAGAACTCCAACCACCCTCAGTCCTTTAGTCTCTTCCAAGAGCCTCCCGCATTCTGTGGTACTTTTTATAAGTTAAGGTTACTCGTCTGGGGAACTGAACAGCCACCCTCAAATACGTCACAATACTTCCAGGTATAGAAAAATGACATCTAATTGCCATTGGAAACTTTCTGGATCATGCTGGTGCGCTTAGTTGGATGAGTGTGATTCAGGCTTGTTCAAATGACTGTAATTACTCTGCCTGAGTTAATGAAGCAGCTATTACACTTTATGAAGCAGAGATTTATAATTTTGGCATCAGTGGTACTTGGGAAACTTGAGAAGAGAGATGTTAAATGAATTAAGGAAATTTTTGTATAAAAATGTAGTCTTTATACATAAATGCTGCTGCATAGAGGAAAGGATAGAGTAGCAAAATTACAGACTTCATTACCAGAAAAAAAAAAAAAAAAAAGATTTGGGAAAGGTATTACCAATATCTTTTAATGGTGAGGGTGATAAAACCCTGGAATGCATGAGGTGACACCACAGTTTCCATAAGCAGTGCTGAAGGTTTTTAGAAATATCTGTCAGGAGGGCATTTGTGCATACTCATGGCTGGGTGACCTTTTGAGTTACTTTTTTATTGTATTCGCCACAATTTATATGTACAGGTAGTTCAGGGCTACATAGGCGGTTCAAAGCCATACATTTCAGATCATTTCTGCTTTTGTGGAAATTCAGCTGAGGCCTGGGTCATGAGCTGTTTATGATGTGGCTCCTGTGATTTGTAGATGACCATGGATGAATATGAGATTAGACTCCTAAACCCTGCTGTGTTAAGACTTCAGTGTCTAGAGCTTACACCCAAACACACACCCACTCTGATGACTTCCCAGGGCTGCCTAATTGCATTCTTGAGCTCATTACTTATTCTCTGAGATCTCTACATGCTTAACCCCAGTGGCCTGGGTAGGTTCAGGCCCTGTAGGTGTTGTCAGATGAATCCAGGAAAGTGGTGTGTAAATCTTTAAGAGATGTTCAGAAAACAAGATATGCATGGATCTGAAATGAATTTTGGCAGTAGGCACTTTTACATTATTGTTCATGGTTAGAGCTGTCAGCCAGGGGGCAGAGGACACAAGTTCTGGTTGCTGATCAATCTGGAGAAGAATGACCTGACCTGCTGGTAAGGGAATTATCATGACTGGTAGGTCTTGAGCTGTCCTCAGCAAGAGCTTTCACCTTCTAGGCTGTGGAAGCTGGGCCCAGTAAGAACACAGATAAGAAGAATTCTGGTTTAATGGGTGAAGAGGATGCTGAACTGATCTTCCAGAATATGGAAGATCTTCTTTACATCAGAATACAGATGTAAATTACACCATTACTGATAAAGCTAAATCCACTTTTGGATCTGAGTGACTGAAGGTGCCTCACATTTCCAGTTGGTACCTTTTTCTCTCACTGAAGGAAGTAGATGCACAATTTGAGCAGGCTTAGGCTCCCTCGGGAAGTGCACAAGTTCCCTATGAGTTAATAGAAGCACGAAGATACTCATGTTACTTGGAATTTCAGAGGAACTTATTTGCTCCAGAGAAGAAATCTTAATAGTTGTGGTGTGCAGATAGGATGCTCCCTGCTCCCCTGCTCTGGTCTACAAGACTAAGTTAGGCCCTTAATTATTGTGAGTTGGATTCAGCCCTTCTGTTTCTTAAAATAATATTGTTATTTGCTTTTCTGAAGCTGTAAGGCAGTGGATGTAAAAACTGGTGTAAAAATATCAAATGCATTACCAGTATGTGCTGAAAGTTCAGGTCTTCAAGCAAGAGTGGATGATCACTAAGAGTGGCAGCCTCATGCCTCATGCTAGTGAGAGACCATAGGCAAACTCTTTTACACCGACTGTATGTATAAAAAAACTAAGGAGTGTTGTCTACTTAGTCTTCAGTTGGTCAACTTGAAAACAAACTAGGTGAAGAACGTGTGCTTTCTGTAGGCTATGTCCTTTCAGGCTGGAGGTCGACACCAGAGAGACAGCGACTATGCGGAAAATGGTTGGAATAAGAATGGAGGAAACTAAGGAGAAAGCTTAAAAAATAGGAAAAATACTTTCAAAAATGAGTAGCCAAAGCTGCTAGTAGTAGGAAGAAGATGAGAGCTCAAAGTAAGAGTACCAATTAGATTTCTTTATTTTTTAGCAAAGAAAAAATCCTTTTAGCATTTTTACAATTTTTTCTGTGCTTCTGTGAATGTTTATAACAGGAAAAGATGAACTGACAAACTGCATAAAGAAATAGTAAAATTAACTGTCTTTTTCACTACCTTTTTTCAGTCATTACCGTGTAAGATTTTGGTTGTAACAACATCTAACATTATCACACAGCTTTATGATTTTTTTCAGGTTGACTGAGCCCATTGATCATTGAAATCCTGTAAGCAGATCTCTGATATTCTTAAATTTGGCTATTACATATGTGCATCTAAACAGGGACAATATGAACCTGTATCAAATTTGGATTGAATCGTGCATAGTTCCTCAGAACTTCATATGGAAATGCTGTGCCCTTTTCGCTTCTCTCTCCCTAAACAAGGTGCTGCAGCACCTGTAGTTCTTTGGAATAAAACAGTAAATCAGAGCAACTCCAGCTGTGATACCTCAGGGAGAAAAATTAAGATTAATTTGAATGCCACGCCTGGAACTGAATTTTGTTCAAGTTATACTGATGAAACTGAGGTTTTCTTAGTATGCTCTATTTACGTATGAAGGTGCTTCTAGAAAGTGTGCTGTACATGGCAGTATAACATACTGTAAGTATTACACAGACCTTTTTGTATTCGTTTTCAGGGAGCAAGGTGAAATTCAGTAGCATTCAGGGCGATGCCACGAGGTCTGGGAAACACAAGGATTTAGGTTTCTCCATATTTATGGATGATGCTGGCCTCCTTTGTGAGATCTACTCTAGGTATTAAGATAACTTTATTAAACCAATTGAAAGGTAATCAATATATCCATTTGATTTAGTAGAAAAGAAACATAATTAGATTTCTCTGTATTATTCCTACTATGGTCCAAATACCTAATTGTTCTTTGGCCAGCACAGACTTTCACCCTTGCTGGTGCTAAAAACTGGCGTTGACCACAGTACTTCTGGTAAAAGCTCTGAACAAACTCTTCTTTAGTTTTAAAACAACAGAGCAGTGGGATGCTGCGCAGGACTTTGGGGAGCTATTTTTATTGAAAATACGAATGAAACGATGGAAGAGAAAGCAACTGACCTGTGTAGAGTTGGAGTGGTGTGCGGAGTGGTAGCAGTGCTGCTCTGGTGGTGTGGGATGCATTTTGAGTGCTTTTCATGTTTGACCAAGGCACTGGCAGCAACACATTGGTGTAAATATCAGCTCTTTTCTGGAATGCCTTTTTCTCTTTGCTTTGGGCTGGTCACTGTAACTATGACCTCTGGAAGCCATTTCAGGTTTCTCAGGGACCACCCCGAACCTGGATGATGCAGTCTTTTGATCGCATAGCTTTGTTCGGAAACCGCAAGATAATATCAACGTTTTGGGGAAGCTACTGCTACGATGCATGTAAACACTACAGACAAAACTGTATAGAGACATTTTCAGAAGGTGCTTTTCATAATGTTTAGAAAGGATCAAAACCAAAATCATTGCAAAACATAAGTGAGCTGTGCGGGAAATAGCACAGAAATGAGAAGGGTGAGCTGGCTGAAGTAGAAAAGATTTAAAGTCTTTAATGATAGCTTAAGGTAATGACAGTAGTGATAAAATAAGCAAATATATTTTAAGTGGTTTGTTTTAATTTTCTTTTGTATTTGTTTCCAGAAGACCAAAGAACAGGAAAAACTGTAGCCACTCATATTGGTTTCTTCTAATTGAAACAATCTTTCACACTCAATTTTGATTTCTCTCTTTGCAAACCCAGAATACCATTTATGCAGAACATTAATTCAGGTGGTTTAATCTTTAGCAAGCTCCAATCAAATTATTCTGTTTAATTTTTATTATGCAGAAAACGTAGTTTGATACATTTTTAAATTTGCTTATCATTTCAGTCATTATTTGTGCCCTTCCCATTTGGATGGAAATGAGTGCTTAAAATAAAAGCTAGAATTTTAAATCAGATTTTTAGTGATTGCATTTATTTTATCTTTATTACTGTAGTTCTGTCAATCTCTATTTCTCACTTTGAAGCAACAGATTTACTCAATTTCAGTCCTGTTTCTAGTCACTGCTGGACTGAGTTTGCTGGATATCTAAGCAGCTATCGATGTAAAGATTTCAACAGCGTGTCACTGCAGTTTTTGGTTTTGTGGTTTCATGGTTGTGCTCGCAGCCATTCAAAGCAGAGAATGTTCTGTAAATTTTCAGTAGTCTTATTATTATAGTTATTGGGAGAGCTAATAAAAAGGGCTAACAGACAGAGCTCAGCCTCTCTGAGCTACAGCTTGCAAAAGCTTGCACATCCTACATTTTTCTCTCTTCTCTTGGGCATAGCCTGACATGAGGCACCAAACAAACCAAGGTCCAAAGCTTAGAGACCTTTGAGATGTATCTGAAAGGTCTATCAGCTAACTACCTGTACTGTGGTGCACTCGTGAATACTGTCATGTCCTTTCATTTTTGTAATTCCTAGGTCTCCCTTCTTGCCACGTAATTTGTATTCATGTGTTGGGAGAGGAGAACAAGCTTTCCAGCTTTTTCGATTCAGAGCTGGTGTCTTAACTTTTTATGAACTTGTGCAATCAAATAAAATATGCTCTTGACACCTGCTAGTTGTGCTGAAAGCAAAAGTAATTAAGGAAAAAGCTCCAAATAAAAACTAGAGAATGGTAAATAACAGCTTTTGTCCATTCTAAACACTAAATTAATTTAGCAGCTCAAGATACAGTGATATGTATGACACTATATTGAACCCCCCACATGATTCAGCAACATATGTTAACTTTTAAAAAACATTTGTGTTATTTTAATAGAGGGCTTTAAATTTGAGTGGTTTGTCAAGATCACTCATTTATTTGACAATAACTATGTTTTAAAGAGAGAGGATAATTTCTGTGAGTTTTTTTAGGTCATACATTTTTATCCATCCTGACATCAAGATGATTTGTGGAACGACCATTATGCTTTGGGCACTTTTACAGCACTTTTCAGTTTATGGGCTGTGCCATGTTTGTTTTGTGCCTTTAAACAGCATTATGATTTCTGTAAGCATTTTGTCTTCGTGGATATAATGTAATCAAATTTGTATTTTGAAGCCTTTGAAGTGATTACAAGAAGAAAATGCTGTGTTATTGCAATGGAAAGGCAGCTGTCTCTGATAGATGGCTTACTAGAGCATACTAGTTTGATTTTGGAATGAGTTAGCGTCTTCATTGAGCACTCCTTTCCATGCACATTGCGCATTCAAGATGGGTTATTTTTATTTACTTAAAATCTTCTTCAGTTAATTGTGTTATTGTAGATGTCAAAAGAAAGTTAACTTAATGTGTTCTGGAGTTCCCTTGGATTTTTTAAGAGGTTTTTTTTCAATAGCTCTGATTTATGGTCTGTGACCTGCTTTGTTAGATGCTCAAAGTTGCTTTGAGTGCATACTTGAGTCTAACAGTTGTGATCCTCAAGGTCTTCAGGCATTTGGTCTCGTGTTAATTTACCTGCAGGGGACTATTAACTTGTCTTATTAGCTTGAGGTCATTATTTCCTGTCTGAATGAAGTGAAACCCAATTAGCATTCTCAAGTGTTTCAAATGTTAATTTGAAGAAATTGAAAGAGAAAGGCAAAAAGAAGACGAGAGCATGAAGAAATAGAAGGATTTGGCCTTCAAAATACAAAGCTGCAGTTCCATTTGTAGTTACAGTGATGCAAAGCTACTATAAAAAGTTTTATCTTCCAGGGTTGCTTTAAGTGCACTTACTTCTGACTTCAACTGAGATGAGAAGGTGCCAACAGCTGCTTGTTTTCCAAGAGGTTGTCTCTGCTTTTTGTAGCAATGGCAGTCAGTGCTATATTTTTGATTGGTTTCAGGAGAGTGAGGAAAAAATCCAAATCCCACACATGCAAGGATGATGCCATGTGCATTTGCTTTGTACCTGTAAAGCTCTTGTTCTAGGTCCCATTTCCAGGTCCCCAGAATAGCATCCATACTGGTGATCTTGTGCCTGACTTCTGTATACAGCATGAACAAGAAATCTTGCATCCTGATCTGCTACACACAAAATCAGATCCACAGTGGATAGCAGTACCCTAAATTAAGAAATCTTAAGTGCTGCAGTTCAGGCTCTGTCTTGAATTCTGACCCTTTCCAGGGTTAATTGCCAGCTTTGAGCCACCGAAAGATCCTCCAAGATCCTCTCCAGGAGTCTTATACAAGTGCTGCTGTTTGGAAAAAGATAAATGGTGCAATCTTGATTTTAGTCTAAGGATGTCCAAACTGACAGGGAATTGGCTTGTTTGGGTTTAGGGGCTCTTTGTTCTCCCTCTTTTCTTTGATTATGAAATGAAGTGTTTCAAAATAACATCATATTGAAGCGTGAGCACAAGAGGGAACAGTCATAACTCTGAAAACACGTGGTCAGGTTATTTGCCCAAGCAAAATTCTGGTGTACAACGCCCAGTGTCAAACTGAGTGTTTTGTGTTAACAGCATAAAATACAAAGACGTGGGTGTTTTGAGGACCTGGCTGTCAAGCTGAGAGCTGACCTGCTCAGAAGTCCTGCTATGGATGCCTAAATCCTCTTACGATGCTGGTGTCAGGGAGCACAACCAAGAACCTGGGCGGCAGAGCAGGGGAGGACACTGATATGGTTTGGGTCTCAGGGCACGGACAGATGTGTGCCTGGAGGGAGGGCAGTCAAACCCTGGCACACCTCACTCTGCGTACATTTCTCCTCTCCATGTTTTTCAGCATTAAATGTGTGGAGACTACATTGACAGATAGAGGTCAAATTGCTAGTTACATAGATTTGTAACACCTAAATGATTTTTACTTTTAGCCTGCGAACTGAAGCTGTGTTGATGATACACTCTGTTTTAGGAAGCATAGTATCAATAGTTTCATCTTTGTCTTTTTTATCAGCTACCATAATCCTCAGTCTTGTGGCCTTGCTATTTCTGTCGCAGTTGCGTATTTATGGGGATTTATACAGAAACAGTCTCCCACTAACAGATTCCTCTTAGTTATGACTGGTGTTTCAAGGTATCTTGACCAGCAATATTTCAGCTAATTGAAATATCAAACAGGGAACTCCAAATCAAACTGAAATTAGTTGGATCCATAGTGAAGGTTGATTTTAGATTATGGTCCTAGTTGATTATCCGTGAGAGGCTGATTCTGTTCCACAGCTTGTGGAATAAAGAGCCTGAAAAAGTGCTGTTTTCCAGGCAGTGTGTTGCCAGTTTCCCACAACACAAATTTAGTCGGGTATGAGTTTTAACAATACCCTTATTGCACACATTTAAATATTTAGTGTTTAGTTTTTAATGTCTTGTATTTGTTCAATTTTGTAGGAAAGAAAAAAATGCAAACTGAAGTTATTTTCTGTGAACAAGGGGGAACGGTGTTAAAGGTCTTCATTTCTATGTAACTGCCTTCAAGAGATTGCTCTCAAAATGTTGGATCTGATTTTCATTACGAACTCAACTGTTTTCACCTCTTCAGGCAATGGAAAGTTTCCCATCAAGCAGGAGTGATTTAAGGCAACAGTCGGCATCCTGATGTTAGAGGCTCAGTTGATTGTGTGTAATTAGTCAGACTCAGGAGTACATCAGCAACACTTCAATGAACACTATTTCTCCTTGTCATCAGCTGTGACTTCCGTGTTCAAAACTGATGCATGATTTTGAGGCAGAAGTGCTTATCTGGGGAACTGAGTAACAAATGGGATATGTAACTTCTCATCTTAAGGTTACTGGTTTGAATCCAGCCTTAATAATGAATAATGTTGTAAAGTTACCTAAATATCAAATGGGAATCTACAAATGAGAGTGAAGTTAGTTGAATCCAGAGTAAAAAGGTAGATTCCCCAAGTACCTGGCAGGCACAATCATTGCCAGAGGATTTCATTGTACTCTATTTTGTTTAAAACTTTAGTGGCAAGGTTGAAAAGATTCTAATAGTAGTTCTCTTGGGGTAAGTCTAATTACTTCATTTTCTTGATTTCTAAACTTATGTGGAACTATTCAGCAAATGATTAATTTCTGTATTAGTATGTGTATGGTGCCGAGCTGACAACCTGTAAGGAAGAAACTCTGTCAATCAAGAGAGACAAAGATGTTCACATTCAAGAAGAAAAGTGTGCTTATCAGAATTGTTGGGTGGAGGACAAAGGAGGGCAGAATTCTCTTGAGCCCACTGGCACAGCGAACCACTACATGAATACATTCAGGTGAAGTGCCTCTGTCAAGGCTGCATACATGACTGTGACATCCAACAACTGTATCTCTGTGTGCTGGAAATGAAATATCTATTGTTATTCTGCCTTTGTTTGATCTCTCGAATCTGTTGTGAGGTTTTGTCTTGAACTCAACATCCAGAATAAAGGGAAGGTAACTTCTGAAACCCTTTCCCAGTAGAAGCAGTTTCACATCTATCACAGCAGAGTCATTGAAAATGGGAAAAAGATGTAGTGCAAAGATAAAAATGGAAGTAAAGGCCTTAAAAAGAGAATTAATGGAAGGCTCTACTTAACTTAGCATCTGACCATACAATGCTGCTTCCATCATTATCTTAGATCAGTTCTGTACATGTTCATTGTTATTTTGCTCCTTCTTTGTGCACTGAATCATAGAAGAGTTTGAATTGGAAGGGACCTTTAAAGGTCATCTAGTCCAACTCCCCTGCAAGGGGCAGAGACATCTCCAACCAGATCAGGTTGCTCAGAGCTCCATCCAAAGTGGCCTTGAATGTTTCCAGGGATGGGGAATCGCCTCTCTGGGCAACCTGTTCCAGTGTTCCACCACGGTCATTGTAAAAAATTTCTTCCTTATATCTAATCTGAATTTACCTCCCTCTATTTTAAAACCATTACCCCTCGTCCTATCACAACAGGCCCTGCTGAAGAGTTTCTCCCCATCTTTCCTGTAGGCCCCCTTGAGGTACTGGAAGACTACTATAAGGTCTCCCCAGAGCCTTCTCTTCTCCAGGACTGTATACATCTCCAGACTGTGAATACCTCACTGTATTCAAATGGATCTATAAATGGACACTGAACCTTTTAGCTGAGAGGAGGACAACTGCTGAACCCCTTGTTGATAGTATAATCATGATACAGTAGGCTGGCTTGAAGATAGCATTTAAGATACTGAAGGCATCTAATATATCTTCAAAAGCTACCTACTATTTACATTTTGCCTTAGTAGTGACTAATGCATGTTTCCTAAATAAATTATCTTTGGACTCTATTGTGTCACCATGAAACATACTTCAATGTAGTGACAGTAGTTAAAACTAGTGACACTAGTTAAAATCTACATTGAGAAGGAGACTGAAGAACTGGTGAAAGGAGAAAAGGGTCTGAGTGGAACACTATTGAGCCCACAGAGTATCCTTCATCTGCAATGGAAAGCAAAGATTTCTTCCTAAATACAAGAATTGACCTGTTCTGCAGCTGTGCTGTCATCAAGTGCTCAATGAATACTATTTCATTTAGTTCATGAATATAGATGGCTAATTCCTCGGGGCAACTGATTCTATTAATACAAAGCATATGCACAACCAGCACTAATAGCAGAACTCTGCTTAGTTTCTGGTGGTTTGACTTTATTCACAGGAGGGAAATGGCAGTCTCAGAAGGAAAGGATGCTGACAACAGGGTTCCTAAAACTGCAGTAGTTTTACTTTAGTAAACACAGACTTTTACAGGGAGTGGTAATGAATTTATGTACTTGGACAGTTGATTTGAGACCTTCCATGTCTCTTAATTTTGAGGCAGCTGGTGAGAGAGTTTTTACTCTGAGTTCATTATGGAAATTACTGTACAGTGGGATGATTATCATGCTTAAAGTTAAGCATTGTGCATAAGTGCATTCTGGGCTGACTGACAACAGGAGAAGTTGGGAAACTGACCTTGAGAAGATAACCTCAAAATAGATGCAAGTATATTTCCTTTGTCTGTGTGGTAAAACATGGAATAGGAGAAACCACTACCTAATTCACTACAACATCAGAAAGTACAAGAATTAACAAAACACTGCAATATAAAAAGTGGAAATAGTGAATCATGAAAGGAGAGTCATTAAAACATCAGAGCGTGACCATTGCAAGATGCTGTCTAGTGGGGCCAAGAGGCTTTTAAGTCTTTTGGCTTCAGAAAATAGTACACTTCTGGCAAATGTTTACAAAGCTTCTGCATACCTGTAAGAAAAGTTCAAAGGTGTAGAAACCTACCAGTGTGAAAGCTGAGGGAAAAACTTCCACACTTTCAGTAGGAGCAGGAGGAATTTCCTTTGTGTGGCTCTTGAAGACGTTTTGTATTTTTCTCTCAAATGACAAGAGATTCAGCTTCCCAAAGTATTGCTGAATGAATTCCATCTTGAGTCAGCAGCTTGTACAGAGAAGGTATAGTTAGCATCTCTTCTATTTAAATATACTGTACATTTTAGCTGCCTGAGAATTTTATAATTTGTAATTTTGGGGATCTTCTAGTTTAATTTTCTACGGTGTAGCTGTAAGAGATACATATTTTTCCTCCAGATGTTCTTGGCCGCAGCAGAGGTCCCAGTCAGCTTGTGAAATGTTTCGCCTGTTGACTGGTGAAACCTGAAAAATAAACTTTTTGGGTCATCTCTTCAATTCACCTCTTTATGCAACATTACTTCTCAGCAAATATTCCTAAGTAATTTAAATTATGTAATCGATGGTGTTTTTATCAGCTGTGATTACATTACATATTGCTCGTCCTATCTTCATTATGTATCTTTGGGGAGGGTTGCTTTATATTAGATATCGCTCAGTCTGCTTGGCTGGACATCTCCACTACAAATGTAACACAAAGCCTTCTGAGGGGATACTGCACTGTGGAGTTGTTTAAGCTCCTCTGGAAAGGACCACCCTGCCCTTTTGTCTGCCTAATGAAGAGATGACATGAACATGATACCGTGCTTGTCTCAACGCTCGTGACACCACTGCTCGCATAAGGCCAGGGACCCAAAACCTTCATTACTGCTCATGTTGTTTCTCAGTGGTATCGTGGTACTTGCCTGGCCAAACTCCTCACTTCCAGTTCCAGTAACGTGCACCACAGGACCCTGCAGTGGCAAGTTTAATCTTGTGCCTGCAGCGGGTGTGCCGGGAGGAGCCCTTTGAACAAGTTGATACTGTCTCAGCCAGGCTGCTTCTCCTCTGGAGCAGTCCACAGTCAAGATGGCTTTTCTGCTAGTTTTTGCCACACAGAGCCAAGGCCCTGGGCCTGGCCGTGAGCTGAAACGGTTAGGACTGTATCGTCCTGTATTGGGACAGAAGGTGACCACTAGTGCATGGAAAACACGTAGCTGAACAGGCTGCTCTTCAAGGTCTGCTCAGTAGAGTTAGTGCTGTGTCCTCACCTCCCTTGTGTGACCTTTTGGGAGCTGTTAGCAGTGCATTGGGACACAGCTGAGCCCCTCAGCCAGGCTGGCGACGTATTTAAGAAAGGATAAAATGTCACACAGGCAGAGGAGGAAGGGGAAAAAAGTGAGAAAGAGCAGAGGGAGCACCAGGGTTAGAGAAGGAGGAGGAGGTGCTCCATGGTGCCGGAGCAGGTATCCCCTGCAGCCAGTGCTGGAGCAGAGGAAACAGAAGAGGGAAGAAGCAGCAGAGAGAAATTGCTGTCTTCTGCCCATGTGCCACACTGCTTTGTGCTGCTCAGAGTGGGCAGAGGGGTCTGGAATGAAATTGAACATGGGAAAAGGAGGAAGAAATGTGTTGTGTTAATGCTTGTCTTTGTTTCTCCCTACTTGAGTGTATTTTAATCGGCAATAAATTGAGTTAATTTTCCCCAAATTGAGTCTGTTTTGCCTCTGATGGTAATTGGTGAGCGATCTTCCTGTCTTTCTCTCGAGCCGCGAGCTTTCCCATCCTATTTTGTCCCCCTGTAACTGCTGAGGAGGGGCAGTGAGCCAGCGGCTGGGTGGGCATTTGGCTGTTACCCAAGTCTAACCCACCATAGAGCTTTTGCGTACGCTGGAAACAGGAGATGCTGATGCTGGCTGTGACCACGTCAAAAGCTGTAAGATTCTAGTTATTGTGCGAGACCTGCCTATCTACCTATGTGGTGGACTCTGAAACATCTCCTTATGTGCTTATAGAAGGCAGACTGAACAGTGGGTGAGGTGGCAGTCATTCGTAGCGGTCTGATCAGACGTGGGTTTGGCCACAGACCACGATTTTTACAAATCTGTGCAAATTGGCAAGCTCGCTGGGCCTTCACTACAGCCTCGTTGCACGGCAAATTAATCTGACCTTGCCATTTTCTGACTGCCTCTACTCTCATTCCTACTTTTGTAGTCTCTGTCTCCTTTGGTATACTGGTCATGCATATTTCTCTTAGATGTTTACCTCTTCTCTTCTGCCTAGACACTGTTCTCTGCCCCTTCTTTTTGCTTCCCCTGAGCCAGCTGCTTCCTACTCCCAATTTAATAGGTCTAATTAGAAATTAGTGTATTCTTTATTGGTTTTAAGTTGTAAATGAGGATGTTACATAAATCCAAGACATTAGTACCGTTCTGGATTCTTCTTTATTTGTCCTTGTTTCATACTTTTTTCACGTATTGTCTGTTAACAATCTATTTTATTGTAAGAGAGTTTTTGGTGTGTGTGCATTTATTTTTCAGGTGGAGTTCTGTGTGGTACAGCATTACACTCTGACTTAATGCTGAAAATATTGCTTTTATTTCATTCCCTTACTGATTCTTTAACTAAAAATTAAAATCAAAGTTCTTCTTTCTGAGCCATGTTTTAATGTTTTTAGTAGTAATTAATGTTTTTCTCTAACTCTTGCATAAATAAAGAGTTCAAATTTTAGTAGTGTGGCCAGGGAAAGCAGGCAGGTCCTTTAAATATAAAATCAGTATCTTCTTACTTGTAACTCTGGCTGAAATCAGCCTGTTTAAAGTCTGAATAAGTGTATTATAATCTGAGGTAAATGCTAAAATCTTGGAATTTTTTTGCATCTGTGACAGAATGCATTTATTCAGCTTTGTAGTTTTATTCATATTTATTTCTTAAGTATGGAAACACAAAGCACTGCTTGTACTCTGAGGACAAGCTGTCTGACAGTGCTAGATACTGGCTCCGTATTTTGATATTCAACTGGGGAAAAGGATGAGGCTGTTTTGTATTTCTGCGTGGTCTTTATGGTTTCAACATCCAGAGGGATGGTCACTGCAAATGCAGCTTTCATTTCTATGTGAAGATAGACCAAAGGAGCAGAGTGCGGGTGGCATCTGGGAGGAATTGCATTTCTATCCTTTTTGGAGGATAGAAGTTGAGTTCGGTAGATACAGGATAGAAATTGCGTGGATTATTGAGCTCAGTAGTAAAATTTGTAGTGATTTTCATTCTGTAGATGTAAAGCCTGGCAGAGGAAACCACTGAAGGAGGTGCCTTGGTGGAAGATTCTGTGTATTGCTCCCTCTC
This sequence comes from Tetrax tetrax, assembly GCA_009806455.1. Classification (NCBI taxonomy): domain Eukaryota; kingdom Metazoa; phylum Chordata; class Aves; order Otidiformes; family Otididae; genus Tetrax; species Tetrax tetrax. The sequence goes on from WHYT01014575.1 coordinate 62,349, forward strand.
TGCCAGGGAAGTTCCTTAAAAAAGTAGGGATACCTGTGTGGGATATCTTTGTTAAATGCTTACGCTTTGCGAGCTTCCTGTTGCCCAAGTCCATCTGTGTGTTTGACAAAGTAGATTTGGGCATGCCTGAGGTGGGAGGGCATGTCAGCTGTCACTGTAGCTGGGAAGGGGTCTTCCAGTAAAAGAGGGATTCATGTTGCAAGCAAGAACCTGGGAGCCGTGGAGCTTGGGAGCCAAGTTTTGTTTGGAAAGAAAGTCTGTGCCATGTGGAAGTCTTGGGGGATCAAAGACACTCTGGAAGTAAACAATCAGGACCCGCATTTCTGTAACATTCCCCTTGTGGGAAAGGGAATGGCAGCCGTAGTTGCTTTACACCGTTCCCAATGTAATCACTGTCTCATCAGTGCGTTGAGCCTTCAAGTGCCTCAGCAATGTCTTCCTCTGCTAACACGTATTAGACCAGGAGACAGATGTTTGTGTCATGTTATTTTATTCCTCATCAATCAGCAGTTTCCCAACCACCTTATTTTTAACTTGATTATTTACTAATGAGCAATAATACCCACAGTGCCTACAGCAACGTTTGCACAGTGGGTTGTGCAATAGCAACACACACACTTAGTTTTATTCTTTTCATGTTTACCACAAATCAAATCCTTTCCTAATGTCTATGTCCTTGTTTAAACCTAAATCATAGCAGGGTATTTGTGTTCTTTCAGTTGTTTCCCTTTTGTTGTGGTCACAAGGTTTTGTCCACCAAATTGTTAGCAACTTGTAGCAGTCTTGGAGACCAAGCCAAATAATTTCCCTAGAGGCTATATGTCGGGATGCTGGAAATTCAGTTCTGATTTTTTCTGGCTTTCTTAGACTGTATTAATTCTGATTTGTTATGAAGTGAATCAAAGCTAATAGGAAGTGAAGCTTCTTTCAGCTAAAATAAGTGAAAGGGTTGAGGTGAAGGGGTCCAAAGATGCCACGAGGCAAGATGGCTGTTAAATTTCAGAGTGACACATGCAAAGCTCTGTAGTCTTGAAATACGCTGCCTCAGATCGTCTGTCTGCACAGCCCTACCCCTAACTCTGGAATAAACTAGCCATTGCATGACAGCAAATGAAAAATAAAGTGCTGTGCAAACTGTTGAAGTTCCAGTGTTACAAACTTATGGCATCTTCATTACAGCACCCTAGTACTTCCCAGAGCACGGTAAGTTGCCTTCATCATATCTCAGCCTTTCCACATTCCTTTCCTGGGAGGAAAAATTAAAGCCTGCCATGGCTTGGTTTTCTTTAATAATTCAATATGCTGTGGCTGGGTGTGCCTGCTGCTGAGGGCGGTGTCCGTGATGCCTGCTTCGCTCCTGCAGCGGAGGGTGGTGTGGGTTGTATTTGTTTGTGGGTCTTTCTGGAGTTTATTTCACAGCCTCTCACTTGCTTCTGAAGAAAATCCAGTGGTTTGCATCAGTCAGCTTTGTCCTGGCTGCATTGCTTGTCTAAACTGAAACATTCGAGTGACCACGTGAAACTCTGCAAACTTTTAAGCTGGTTTAAAGTCTGCCATGACAAGATGGGTGATTACGGTTTCTGAGTGAATTAGTTGAAAATAACTGTGGAAAACAATGGAGGGAGTAGCTGATGGTTATTTTCAGTGCAAGTGTCTACTTCTCTCCTCCTTTTTTGACTGTATCAGTGCTAGGGCTTGTCTGTGTAGACACTTGCACCATTGCACCTAAATGGGATTTTTTCCCCACGTTATTTAAATGGATAAAAATGTGGCATATGGACCGGCCTTTATTCTCCATCTTACGTTTTCTTTTCCTCCAGCCAGGGATCAAACTGCTTCTGCAGTCTGCTCAAGGTGTTGTCCCTACTGTGAAAGTCTGAGAGCGCGTTACTGGAGAAGAGTTGTATCTGCTCACCTTCAGGGACTCGTTATTTCTCATCTGTATCATTGCACATTTTTAAGGTGTAAGGAAGGAAGTAACACCCAGGCTACCAGAGCTCCTGTGATTACTGTGGGATTAGCCCGAGTAAGCGTAGCGAGGTTTCATCTTCTCCTTTGAGGAAGAGATGAAGGGGCAGATGGAGGCCAGCAGATGGATAGCTGTGCACTAAGTGGATTAGCTCAGTGTAACTCACAGCAACACCGGGGTGTAAACAATACTTGATCAACCTGGTGCTGGATACCAGCAAGCAGTCTGTCGTGGGAGGGTAAATCTAAACCGTTAGGATGCACCTAAGCAAGGACAGTATTAAAACCGAGATGGTTTCTTTCTTCTCTTTTTTATTAAAAGAGCTACAACTCCCCAAGAAGAAAAAAAAGTAACCTTTTCATTCTATTTTTAAAAGTTTGGGTTTTTTTTTTCCCAGCCTCAGATACATTTTGCAGCTACAGTGGAAGATTTTCTTACAGAGTTCTGTATTTTTATTACCTGACTCTAAAAGACCCCGAGACCCACTTTCAGTCATTCTTGTAAAAGTGATCAGTTTAGCAGAATCCCAGTATCTTCCCTGTAAAGTGCCAGTGTCTCCTTGAAATCTGCCTTGTCCTCTAATACTTTTTTCAGCCTGGGTGCAGTGCAGAGAGTGCATTACACTCTTTGCCTAATCTTCAGTAAGCAGATGGGAAAGCTCCACCAATTCCAGCGTGTCTGAGTGCAACGTGTCTGCTACTCGCACCTTGCTCCTTGTTACGAAGCTCTGTTCTAGAGCGAGAAGAAAAAATGCTTGCGTTTCAAAATATTTTCCAGCCCATTTGCAAACTCTGCAACATGTATTATTTTCATCATGTTTAATAGCACAGCTCCTCATTTTCTTGCCCTTTTATTGCTGTTATAGTAATATGGGCTATGACTTTATGTGACTTTTCTAAGTAGGCAGTATCAGCTCTAGTTAGCATTTAGATGGGAAAATATCTGAGGGTATTCAGGAAGCGTAATGACTGTTCAGAATGTGACATGTATCCATCTAAAACAACTGAGAATATGCTGGGAAGTGATGTATCAGAAAACGTTCACTCATCAAAATTGAGTACTTTCAGGTGAAAATACCACTTCCAGTAAAACCTTAGTAAAACAAACAGTTTAGATCAAAACAGGAGAGGCAATCCATGGTGTATGTAGTAATATGGTACCTAACATCCTCACTGGGTATGTGCATGAATTCATTAGTCAGGTCTTCCTCCCTCTGTTCTTCCACACGGCGGGAGGCTGTTCAAGCGTCCAGCCCACCGGCTGGCTCAGAGTGCCTCTTCCACACTGGAGCTCTTTCACCATGTATTAAATTCTTTGGTGTAGCAGTTTGACCCTTCCAAGCTCTAGATGAATAATCCATTTGGCTAAAGGTCAATCTCCTTTCTGCATATACAAGCTCTCTATCAGTCTTATAAAATAAGACAGCTCCAGCACGAAGGACTTGGCAATCTCCCCTAGAACCATAGCAACACGGAACAGGATGGAGGAGGCTCAGGTTATGTCCTTACTCTGAATTAGACAGGGAACGGACCTTAACCACTGTGGTGTGGAATCGACGCGTGGCTTTTTCTCAGTCGTCCCTGCCAGAGCTGTGCCGAGTTGTAAGAGTTATGAAGTGTCAGTGGTGTGGAGAACTGAAAAAGCTTCTTCTTACACACTGTAATCACAGGACGGATTTTTGTACCAATATAGCTGTTTCAGTTATGGGTACATGGGAACCAGTGTGTCTTTTCAGTATGACTGGTAATTTCTGTGGAAGTGTCTTACACAGTTAGTTTTTCATCCTTCTTAGAGAAATTCCTAGATGTATATAAAATAACAACCATACAAGATGAATTTATTGCCCTAATTTTACTGCTACGACCTTATGTGTGGTCAAACAGAAGCTGGTTCAGTTCAGCTTTCTGAAACTGTTAACTGCGGCCCCTGGTACAAATTCCATGTTATTCTGTATGCCTTTGCCAAATTCTGCTGAAAAGTTTAAGCCATCGTGACCCAAACCTCAGATTCTTTTGAAACTGATGGTAGATCAGCTTCATCCACTTAAAAAGGGAAGTTAAAAAAAAAAAGAAAAATTAAGTATTTTAGGTTTCCATTGCTTTCAGCTCAATTTTGTCAGGATCCAAAGGTTGTGTACTTTGTTATATTGGAACAGTGAGGGTGCAATACGACCTTGCAATTTAATTAACAGTTCTGTGAATGATATGCTGACCAGAGCTGGGGCTTTTGCTGCCGTAACTGTCTTGGCTAGGCAGAATTAAAAGAATTAAAAAGGAGACATTAAACACTGAGGAAAGCAGGTGTTACTAGAATTACACACAGGGAGGAGAACTGTTGAGTAATAGATACAGAACTTCTTTTAAAATCAGTTTGCTTTCCTCCTGGCATCTCAGTTTTATGGTAAACTGTTGTGTAGTGTTATGAAGTTCTGTTAAGCAGATGGTGCGTTTTGTCCCAGTGGTGTCTGCTTATTGCTGGTGGATGAAGTGATTTTTCTATGTAGTTAGTTAAAGTGCAACTTGAGGTTCTTTGGCAGTCCAAGTTATTTAGAGAGGCCTAAAACGTAAGTCATGGTTAACTTATTGCTTATCTTAGTTTATACACGCTTAGCAGTAGGCATGCTTCTAAAAATACAAGTAAACACAGATATCCAAGTGCACCTGTGGAAGTTTTCAACAGGCTTAGTCGCTGTTCGGAGGAAGGCACTGGTATTTTTGTACCAGCTGCAGGTTATGTTAGGCAAACTTTGCAACAGTAGGGATGATGAAGAAAGAGATGGAGCTTGTAGAACTCTTTAGGAATAGGTTGGACATCTGTCAGGAGTATCGTAAGTATGGAAGGGTGCAGGGAATGATTGCCTGAGGTATCTCCATCAGCACTCACATCCAATTCCTAGCTTAACAGGTTTTCTAAACAGCCCCTCAGATGGGAGACAGATGGATGGTGTTGGCCTGATTCTTGAGACTAACTGTCATGGAATCTGAGACCCAGACTCTGGGCAGCCGCATCCTGGGCTGCATCAAGAGGAGCGTCTCCAGCAGGTCGAGGGAGGTGATTCTGCGCCTCTACTCTGCCCTGGTGAGACCCCACCTGCAGTACTGTGTCCAGTTCTGGAGCCCCCAACATAAGTAGGACATGGACCAGTTGGAGAGGGTCCAGAGGAGGGCCACGAAGATGATCAGAGGGCTGGAGCACCTCTCCTGTGAGGACAGGCTGAGAGAGTTGGGGCTGTTCAGCCTGGAGAAGAGGAGGCTCCAGGGAGACCTGATAGCAGCCTTCCAGTACCTCAAGGGGGCCTACAGGAAAGATGGGGAGAGGCTGTTCAGTAGGGCCTGTTGTGACAGGACGAGGGGTAATGGTTTTAAAATAGAGGGAGGTAGATTTAGGTTGGATATTAGGAAAGAAATTTTTTACACTGAGGGTAGTAGAACTCTGGAGCTGGTTGCCCAGAGAGGTGGTGGATGCCCCATCCCATCCCATTCAAGGCCAGGTGGGATGAGGCTCTGAGCAACCTGATCTGATTGTAGATGTCCCTGCTCCTTGCAGGGGGGTTGAATTAGATGACCCTTGAAGGTCCCTTCCAGCCCAAACCATTCTGTGATTCTATGATTCTATGAAATACATGTGGTTTTTCCATTCCTAGTTTAGGCTTCCCGGAGAACTGGTAGGATGTGCATGTTACAGAGGCAGCAAGTTTTGCCTTCCTTTGGTTTTTTTTGGTTTGGGGTTTTATTTTTGGTTGGTTGGTTGTGGGGGGTTTTTTTTGGTTTGGGTTTTTTTTCTCAGTTTCTTCCTTCTTTCTGCCATCCTCACATCTGTGATGGTTTTCAGCCTATTTGAAGATTCCTACTCTGGTCCAGCACAAGCAGATTATTCCTCCTGTTGGTTTACCATGGGAGTAAAATTTGAGAACTCGCATGTGTTAGGTTGGAAACCTGGAATGCTAGTGACAATAGCTGACATCGCAAAACACTGGCTGGGATTCTGCCTTTGTTCTTTCTGCACCACCGGAGGATTTCTGAAAGATTGCTCTCAAGTGGAATCGCTAACCTATTTTGTCTTTTAAAAGGCTTTTAGTAGCTTGGGCTATATGTGATCTTCCTTTAAAACTTTCTAAGGAGAAGAGCTTTCTAAACAGCTATTGCACTACTTGCTGTTCCCTACCTCCTGCTACTTATAACACTTGGTGAACGAGACGAGCTATTAATAATTTGTACCTTACTTTTCTTACCGTAAATAAGTGAAAGCTCTCCATCACATACTAAAAACTGTGAAATGCTGTGATCAAAGGAATTATGAGCATGTTAGCCTCAAACTTGCCTGACATTCATTTGAATTCTGCTGCTTTAATAGCACCCTTGAAATTATTCCTGCATCATTCAAGGTACAGGTAGTTTTGACACACACGTTGCTCTTTCTTTTCTAGTGCACTATGTAATTTTTGTAACTGTTATCTAAACTAGTTGAATAGAATGTCATTCATTTGTATTATTATTGGAAATACTGTGTATCTGTCACATGCTTCCCCTGCAATCAGTGAAGTTCAAACACTTAAAGGATGGTTATAAGAAGTAGTAACAACATATGGGTCTTCTGCCTCATGTGGGACACAGAGTGCCCCTACAGAAGATCACTGCAGGGAGGGCTTTTCAGCCTTCCTTTTTCTCTGGTTTCCTTCTGCCCAATTCTTCAAAAGGGAAGGTGGTGGTGGTGTCCCAGTATGATTAGTGAACAGGACTATATCGTGGGCGCAGGCAATGCTTCATCTTGCTCTCTAGCTGTATATCAACATTTATAAATAGATCGTCTTGATACCTTTTCAAGACAGCTAGTGTTGTGGTGATTTTATTTGATTTACGCTTCTTCAGAAAGGATAATTATGACAGATGTTTCCATTACCTATTGCGAGTGCTTTGGGAAAGGAAGAAGTCTGTGATTGCAATTAGCTCCTGTAGACAGCAGAACTTCAACTAAAACTAGGTTTGCTTTAGTGTTAACTGTTTCCTTTGCAGAAATCAGTACTCGCTGCAGTGTGACTTTTCTGTGGGTAAGGAAGATGCTGGATGTTGGACACAGCATTTGGGCCAAGTGGGCACGATATCTCGACACTGAGGGATGGCATTACAGAAGTCACACAGGTTTGAACCATGAAGCTTACATGGTCCATTCCTCTCTAGACTACGGTTTGTCTGAATGAAACTCTAACCTTACAGTTTCTGTCAGGTCTGTCTTTGATTTTCCCAAGGTGGTCCCTCTTAGACAAAACCCTTGGCTGACTTCTTCCAAGCCTACTGCTCCACTCACTGATAATGCTGTCTTCTTCATTTTTCAACAGAGACTCTTTCTCTGGTGGACACTCAGCTGCCTCCAGTGTCCATATTGACTTGGGAAAAATTCTCTAATCTACTCTCACTTCACAGGATGGCTCATTTTTCAGGGAAAGACCACCTATAGCTAACCTACTTAGGTTATTTTCTTCCCTACATGGACATATTATTGTGCTCAGCCTGAGACGATCAGGAGAGCAGAGAGGGCTCTTCACTTCAGCTTCTTTTTCCCTTCCACTTCCAAAGTCAGAGATACTGTAAGGCATTGCACAAATAAAAAAAGTACTGTCCTGGAGGTTACAGGCTCGTATTCTTCCTATCTTTTGGGTCAGCAAGTCATGGCAACGTAAATCCCAAATCCATTCAGAGGCAGCAAGCCTGTCTGCTAGCTCTTCCAGTAAGGAGACCTGTACTGCCTTCAGGGGCTGGAGCAGGTCCCTCATAACTATTTGTAGCATTTGAGTTGGGAAATCCTTTTGATTCACCTGAATTAAGCTTGACTATATAGTTGGTTGAACTTTTAGGTACTCTTAGTCATATGCAATAATGACAACACGTCAGTAGGTAGTACTCTACTCTCTAATTTTTTCCAGTAGCCCCAGTTAGACTATTTGTATTATGCAGTTTGATTTATACATCACAGAGTGTATTAAGATGTGGTGTTAAGGCACATGGCTGGTGAACACGATCATTACTCTTGGTTAGTAATGTAAAGTAGTGTAGTACACAGCTCTTGCAGCTGTTGTGGAAAAAAGTGCTTTAAATGGACTTTACCTGGGAAAGTCTCTTGAAACCACTATGTGACTTTTTGTCTCAGCAGTGTTTTTTTTTCTCATCTTTCTTAAGAGTACAGACTTGCAATAAAACCATCTCCAGCAGGATAACCAGAATGGTTAACCTTCATCAGTTAGTTTACACATGTGGAATCTGACTTCCTTTTCAAAATTACTTACATTAGTCTGCTTTCTTGACAGTGAGGGTATGGGATGAGTGGCTTCTAATAATATTTACCTAGAAAGGATTAACAGAAATGATTCCCATTCACTTTCTGGTTAATTTTTGGTGACTCAACTTGTTATCCCATGCAGATGACCTACATTTATCATAGGTTAAAGTTTTCCATGTGCAGAATTTGTAACTCAGTCTCTACTCCTAAGGCTGAAGATCTTTTTATGTTCTTTCAGTGGGCTGAGATGCTTGACTGCTTTTCCCTGTAACGGTTGGCTTTTGTTCTTTCTCTGATGCGAGATTGAGCAGCACCACAAATTAATCTGGTTTTCCAAAACGGACGGTTACATAGGTAATCTTTCACTTGCCATGTTTAAAGCTTCGCTTAATTCTTTCAAGTTCTATGTTATGTCAAAATACACAGATTGTTGAGATTACAGTATGCCTACACATCAGTTTAATTGTGCTTTCCTCAGCTTATTTTACCAGTCATCTGACCAGTATGTGGTGGTTTAAGTGTCTGCAATGCCATGAAAGTATTCAATGGGACTAGCTGCATGTAAAGAGGAATATGTTTGAGTCTTCTAGAAGTACTCCTCAATATTAGTGCCATGCCTCTTTTTGCCTTGAACTCCTTCCATAATCCTGGCTTCTAGTGAAGATTTTATATACTCTATCTAGGTCTTCTAGGTGCAAACAGCTGTTATTCTCTGTTTACACCACTGTACTTCATGACTGTATTTAATCAAGGATTTGCAAGCAATTTCAATACAAAAAGGATAAGATTTCCAAAGAGCAGGTCTATTTACCTCTTGTTGTATTAGGTCATGAAGGAGTGTATGTGGCAAGGACTCAGTAAGGTTACGCTACTATGATGATTTCTTGTAACAGAAATTTTGAACATCTAAACCTTACATCATGTATGAATCACTCAGCTTTGCATTTTTACTCATTAAAAAGCTGTAAAGAAGCTTGCAACACATTTATCATGATTAGTTCTCTGAAAATGCCAACACGATTCCACAGTGACTTGCATGGAAATACTCTGTAATAACACTGAACTTGTGTTGTATGGGGCTGAGCACTGGAGACTTCCTATGGAGTGATGAATGGAAAGAGCCACATCCTTTTGTTGGGGAAGATAATTTCAGATCCTTCAAGTCAGACGACTTCTCACTTTGTGCTTTAATTGCAGTTCAGCTAACATCTTATTGCCTCATATTATGTTGTACAGGTCTATTTGTAACACCTGGTTGTAGGCACACAACAGATATAGTTTTAAAGACTTACTTAGAAAATGAAAAGTAGGAAAACTTGTAGAACATATTTTCTCTTTTGTGAGTGAACTTTTTAGAGCAGAGTCATGGCTACTTTAATTGCAGGCTGTGGTTGAGGTGCCTCAGTTGTCAGAGGAGACCAGAGAGGGGTTGTTAAGTGAGGGAAGGGAATTATCCTGGCACCATCAAGGCCACAAAGGCTTATTGGGTCTTGACAACTCTTCAATGCTTGGCTTCTCTTAAAGCCAAGGGTTCAGCGCTGTGACAGTGGGGAACAGCACAGAGAGCTGACTAGAAATAGGAACCACCAACTGACTTCTGTTTCAGGTAATGATGTCTTTCTAAGGCTACTCGCTTCAGCTATAGTTGAAACCACACACCTGGTGTCATGAGATATGTGACAGAAATTTAAGGGGAACAGCAAGTGGTCAAGACTCTGTGAGCCAACCCTTTTCTGTCCATGTGTTTCTTTGGGAAAAAAAAAAAAAAAGAAAGAAAAGTGATCTTTCTCAAGGAATATTCCATCAAAAAGAATACTGTCAAAATTCCTCAGTGAGCTAAAAGAGTCTGAGGGCCGTAGGAGCTCCTGCAGGAGCTACCCACATCAAAAGACATGTGGCAATCAGAAAGGGAAGCAGCATCTTTACTAATGCTTCCCTCTCTTTTGAAACTGGGGGAAAGGGGTAGATAGAGCCAGGACAGTGATATTGCACTTTAAAGCAGGTGATGGATTATTGTTCCTGTCTTTCTTCTGCTCCCCCCTCAATCATTTTCCCTGGAGCACTGAGGATTTTTGGTTCAGTTTTGGTCCTTGAGCGGTTACTGATGCAGCATGACATTACAGGCACTAAACGGTGTAGTCTTGCTCTCAGCTTTTTTTTTTGTACAGCAGCAAGAAAAAAAAATTCAAGCTAAGTGACCTGCCAAGGTAACCTTATAAATTTCAGTGACTTTAAAAATTTCATCAACCTTAACCATATGTGCTGAATGCCCCCAACAGCTGCAGGTTAAGAAGGGCATTCAACATGTAATTACCTCCAAACTGACTTTTTTCTTTTCAGTGCTCATGAGTCTATCCTTGCCATGGCTGGCTGGCTCCTGTTCAAGTGATGATCCGGCATGCTGGTGATGCAGCAGCCACCACTAAGCCCACTGAAGCGTGGGACAAGCTGGGTGGGTCGGGGGGAAGGGAAGATAAGTGCTGCTCTTAAGTCTATATATTGCCTTTCACCTTTTAATTTTTTGGGGTTTTTTTTTGCATAAAGTTTTGCAAAAAATATGCAGTATGTGTTTTTGTTTTGTTTTATTTTAAATGGCCACTTAATAGTCCCTCTCTGCAAACAAGCCATTTGCGTAAGGCATCTTGGATACTTGCAGGTGTAGTCGTCGTGGCAACTGGGCCGACCTGGGTTAGGCTTATGAAAGGCAGGCCTGAATCAGACCTCACTTACTTACAGTCTGGTGCTAAGTGTTGCTATTGATGTCGGGGCATCCGGTATTTAAGTTGACTGGTACATCACTTTTGAAAACCAAACTGTTAATTTATGGAAAGTATTCTGAGATCAGGAATTTTCTCAAATAGATTGGTTTTTTTCCTACTAGAAATGTTGGGTGAGGTGATGGTGATCCCTCTTGGAGTGGGGACTGGTAGCTGAATTAAGTCCATCGACAAGTTTAGAATTACAGTAGTGCAAACAAAGCTGTGGTAGGTTTGGTAGCCTGTGTGTACGTGGTATGCCTTACTACGGTAAGGAGACTAGACTCTACAACCCAAGGGTACAGGACCTCGAGTTCCTGTCCATTGTAAGGCATTTACACCCTCTCACTGGAGGAGAAAGACATTATCTGTTACATGGAGGATCCTCCTGGCTGTGAATCGTATTTTGCTGTGGCAAGTCACTTATTACCTGTCTTACACTGGAAATAATGAGATTGGGAAAGAAGTTCTGCACTTACACTTGAAAATATTGATCCTTTTTATATGAGAAGCATGCATCCAAGTTGCTGGGCTTCAGACTCTGCAGTGATAGTGAGGATGGGATTTATCTGACTAAATGTAGATGTCTGCATCTGTTACTTGTCTGGGTTTTTCTTGTAATCTGTGGAGAGAAATACATACTTTTAGGGCACGATGCGTTGCATCCTAGAAGTATGCCTTTGGGCATCCAAAAGGACCAGATGAATTGTGACCCTGAAGTGCCAGTTTCTTCTGACTTTTTTGGCTATTGGTGGATGCATCTGCAGATGTCCTAAGTAGGCAAGGTGACCACTTGAGAGCCTGATGTGGGCCACTAAATCTGATGCCTGAAAACAGCTGATGCCTGAAAAGAGAACAAAAATAATGTAATTTTTGAAGTCTTCGTAGTGTCCCATAGCCTGTAACCTTTGTTAAGACTTTTTGGAATGCAGTGGCCCAGGAGAGGACTTACTGCAATGCTGTCCCACTAACTGTGTTTCTTTCTGATCACTGATAAAGCCAGGAAGATCAGCATTCATGTGAGGTGCCACTTGTTCCTACCTAGGAATTGTTTTTTATTCCTAGCAGGTTTGCTCGTAATAATGTTCATGAATCTGACTTTGCCATCGCGATCACATATTGATTAAATTCAGCACCTGACTCAAATTTTAAACTTGGGTAATCCTTCACCATCTATAGATAACCATTTTTCTAAATATTCTTCAAATCAAACTTTTTTTTATATTTAATATAAACTTTTTCCTGATACAATGAAAGAACTTCATTGTATTCTTACCATCCAGGAAAAAAACCTTTCTTCATACAGAATATTTTCTTAGGTAGCAAGTGGATAACACTATATTACCTCTCCACACTTAAAATATCAGAAACTGTAATCTACTGCAAGTAGTAACGAAGGCACAGTGATCCAGAATAAATTAGTTGGTTTTGGATTATACATGCAGACTGCACATTTCCTGAAATGTCACTGAAAGACAAGCTTTAGTAAAAATCCTGTAATTAAAGTAGAAATTCCACCTCACTTGAAGTACTAGCTGCTGGTTTATCAGCATAATGAATAGGGCGAGAGGAGATCGCCTCCGTAATCAAACTCCTGCACTGGCTGAAAGTTCAGTGCTATTTGGGACCAGCAGCCAAGCCTGTAGGTAGTCGTCACCTGGTAGAATCGGCAATGTCAGCGTTGTAAATCAGCGAGCGCTCTGTCTTTTCAGAGCCATTGCAGTGCAGCAGAAGCACAGGTCTCATTTCCTTTGAGGTCTCATTTTAGCGCTGGAAGGCTGATTTTAATAAAAGAACCATGCATCCTGAAAATTGTAGTGCTGAATTATAATTTATTTATCAGTTGCTCCTCTAAATCATTATGAGTTTTATTCCTGATGCTTTTGTACTTAAAAAGGAGGGGGCATCCTAAAGGATGCATTTTGAAGGTGAGGAGATATTTCTCGCTTTAAGGAAAACTGTGATTCTTTTTATGTGTATTCTGTCTTCAGGTTCCTTTATTTCAGTGATGGCAAGATTACAAATCTTAGAAGCTGTCTTCTGATCTGTCTTATGCTCAAGCAGACAGTATGTATATTTTTATATCCTTAGGGTATTTTCTGATAGCATGTATAGGAAAAATGCTTAATGAGTAAAAGCATGTAACACAGAGTCAGTAAAAATGTGGGTCTTAGTGATTCAGCCGCAAATTTCCTAGTCAGATCCCTTGACATCTCCTGGGTTTGTCCCCTTGTTGTTGAATTGAGGTGATAATACTAACCTTTCAGGTGAGCATTTTTTTCATCATTTTGATGAAAAGTTTGAGAGGACAGAAATAAAACCTGTTACCCTATGCTGCCCTGTATGTCTTCTCCCTTCTGTATCAGTGCTGAACTGAGGGATTTTTTGAGGAAGTCTCTTTACCCTTTTGCAGTTACCTGTGAACTTTGTAAAATGGGAACAACGATGCTAATCCTTTGATTTCTGTTGGTGAAACATACTCTGTAAAAGCTAAATATAATTTACTATTCAACTTCCATTAGATGCAAAGTATTGTGTTTTGGGGAGATTCACACTGTGGCCAGAGCTGTGAAGTATAAGTTACAAGAGAGCTACAAGGCTGAAATTCAAGCATGTCCTATAGGTGTAATTGTGGTAGAGCTGGGTATCAGGACTGTATCTGTGGGCACACCCAAATTAGTTATTTCCTGGGTGGTCTGGAAGCTCCCCAGTTAGTCATGTACATAGATGAGACAACAGATTGGCTTGAGACAATGGACCAAATTTAGACAAGGCAATTAACTCAACTCTGAGCCACCTTCACAGCAAAGTGATTGGTGCAGGAACTCTGCAGGTGGGAATTTCAGAACTATAAACTCACCCAGGCAGCTCCTTCCAGGTCTGCACCATTTGGTAGGCACTACTTTTGTGCATACGCCTGTTGATTAACATCCTAGATGGAGAACTTAGTCACATAAGACTCGCTCAGGTAGTTCCTTTTGCAAAATTGACCAGATGGTACCTAGACAAGACACTTGTCCATAATCGGTAGGAACTGTTCCTGCAGATGCAGGTGCAGAAATGGTCGTTCAGGACATCTTTTGAATGTAGGTGAGCTAGTTAGGAGATGTTTTGTAGTTAATTTAAGATAGTGCATAGTAAAAGACCATACATGTGCTGGAGTGGTCATGTAGGACCATGGGCCAGCTGAATACAAGAATTCAGCAGACTGGGGTTTCACACATTTCCTTCAGGAGCCTCATTAAAACTGATAGCTTCACAAAATCATTTGAAATTTTTACGCTGGAATTTTTGAGTGGAATTCTCCCATTAGAGAATGTTCAATGAAGCCATGGCTTTGAAAGAGGTGGTGAGACCACAGAGAAGTGTATTTCTGAGTATACTTCATGTCGGGTGTGTGGCTGAGAAGCTCATTTGGTGAGCTTTCTTATACTCACTGGTCAGAGTTTCTGCTGTTTTCAATGGGGTGTACTTGGCACTAACTCTGTGGTTATATTCAAGGAGCTTGAAAGAGATTAGTCTTGACAACAAGGCAAGCAGCAATTTGATTTTTCAGCCAAGCTGAAGGAGACTGTAAATGAATGCACTTAAACATTCCGTTTTGGTTTTCCTCCCAGCAGTGTCCCTTTTTATACACACAGGAAATATCACTGTGATCAAAAATACCTCAACTAAGGTGTAAAGACTTTCTAAATGCAACACCTTGAAAACTTAGTCATACCTGGTAGGGATACAGTGTGATTTGCTTTTTGGAGAGACAATGAGTCACTCGTGTCACAAGGGAGGTTGGAGTTTACATTTCTGTTTCTAGGTTATGTATGTTATTTGATGCAATGCAGTTGTTTGATGCTGGAACTGCAAAACGTTTGGGCCTAATTAATAGACATTCCTTTCCATCAGTTGGTTTCTGTGCATTGCAAACTTTGAAGCTATCAAGATCAGGCAGTTTTATTATAGCATATTAATTACTTGCTATTTAATTATTTGTGGGGGAAGTACTACCTATACAAACTTAGCTGGTCTATCCTTAAGACTGCCTGTGATAGATCAGGTAAGCATTTTTTAACCCTGTCAAAATAGCCAGCCAAGGTTAACTTGAAAAGCCTGAGTCAAAGTAGGGGGAACCATACTGCACTAAAACAGGCATAAACCAAAGGGAAACTTAAGCATACTTTCTAAGGATCATAGAAAACTGTGGACTTGACATTTTTCAGTGAAGAAGACAAAAATATTTTGTAGGATTTGTGGAATGACGATTCCCTCCCTTTTAATTATGGGGAATATCATTGCAGTCAGAAATAGCTCGTGAGTGGGGTGGACGTTTAAATGCAAGGTTGCCAGCAGTAGGAAAGTCAAGTCCGGAATGGACATCTTTGGATAAATACACTTGGGCTGGCTCACCACAATTTTGTGAGCCTTGTGCAGTGTCTTGCAGGAGAGGAGAGATGTAGCTGGTGGTGAAATCTCCTTGTACCTGTTTCCTGTAGAAGCCACCCAAGTAACCAGCAGATAGCAAAGAGAGACAGCACTGTGTCATCTGACAATTTTCTTTCCCTTATGTGAATTTTCATGGAACAAACCTCTGTAAGTGATGACAGGATGACATTGGGGTAGAAAAGACCAGAAGAAAGAAGTGGGGAAAGCTTTTCCGGGCTCTGAAGCATGAGAAGGCAAAAGTAAAAGGATCAGGATGGGTGAGATGAAAAGGTGGCCGTGACTTGAGTGTGGAGAGACTGTCATTTTTTTGTACCTGGTTTGCATATGCATTACCTGACAAAATGTAGAGATTTTATTCTCAGTGATGTCACAGTGGCAGTGTAATGTAATTTGCACCTAAATTAAGGTGCCACCTTTTTCTAATAAAGAAAATCAGTTAATCATCCTGTTAAGAAACACGCATAAATTTATCGCAATTTCATGCCATATGATTCAGTGGTAATTCAAGAGTGAAACCCTCTGTACATTATTAAATGAAATACTTTTCAAAATGTATCACTTAACTGCTGCTCTGTTCTTCTGAGTCTTGTGGCAGGCTGGAGGAGTGAGGTGATCCACCGGTGCAACAGCTGCCATCGCTCTGGTGAGCATCGTCATTATTCCCAAACAACCCGCAGCCCCTTCCACATGGAGGACAGTGCTCATTTAGAGGCATGAATTGGAGTTTAGGCAACAGGGCAGTTTGCATGACGGACACCACTGAGTAGCTTTCCAACTGTTGTAATGAGAGCTTGATTACCCCGTAGCAAGGTATGTGGCTGAATGGGAGTGGGATTGAAGAGCAGTATGCGATCCACCAAGAACACATGTTCTTTTTATTGGGAGTTCAGTAATGTGCCCTCCAAGTGAAAATGATAAATGGGAGATATTTCCTGCCTTGCTTTTACTGTGGAGAGGGAAGGGAAGAGGAGCAATGTAATCTTGGGTTCTTTAATTTCTTTATAAAATACACAGAAACTTTTCTTACTGCAGAGGAAGCTGAGGTTCTATAGAAGCAAAGGTGTTAGCGTGTAAGGCTGTAGTGTTGGCATTCGAGAAGTGAAGTAGATTCCACTCGTAAGGAAGTCACAGAAAAACTTTACATGTGGAGCCTACTGACATGTTTGACTAAAGGATATTTTCCAGAAAGTCATACAGTCTTCATCTGAAATTTCAATAAATGGAGTATCTAGTATTTCCTTTGGTAGTTTGTTTCAAAGGTTAATCACGCTCTCTGCTAGAAGTAGAGACATTAATTCTCATTTAAATTATCTAGCTTCAGCTTCTATTCATTGGTTCTTGTTATGTCATTCGCCATTAGATTAACTAGGCCTTTAATATTGGCATTTTCTCCCTGGAAAGGTATGGCTTTGCTGTAGTCAAATAGCTTCTTGGTCTTACTTTGAAAAGCTAAACAGTTTGAACTTCTTAAGTCCTTCCCGGTAGCACCTTTTCCTAGCTCTCGGTTAAGCGTTATGTAGGTTCTTTGGCTTTATTTTATTCTTGTAAAAGGAAAATGCCAGAATGCTCTATCATGTCCTGTTATTGCTCCCATTGATGTGATATTTAGAGGTAAAGTTATCTTTCTCCTAATTATTGCTCCCTTTATCCAACCCAGGGTTACATTTCATATCTTTGATGCATTGCCTGTGTCACATCTTTGCTCAGTCCAACTTATTTGCCATTTTTGAAAGGAAAGGGACACAACATCATTAATTGTTGGAGAAGGGACAGGGAGAGTTCCTCTTCATTTTCCTATCTTTTATATGGTCTCTAATAAAGAAAGAAACTACATTCCGAAGAAGAAAATATAATATGGCAGTCCAGAGATTACGGAAGAAATGGGCACTTTTAATGGAAAGAAAAGATCTACTGTGTTATGTGCTTTGGCTTTATTGCTGGTAGGAGACCTGCTAGAATTATTTGTGCTTCATCTTCAGCTACTTCTTAAGCCCAGTGGGGAGCAGCCACTGAGTTTGAGGTCAGGTTTTCAGAAATAAAGCTCTAATATAGTGATCTAAACTCTGAAGCCACCTGGTGCAAAAGTGTCAAGAAGCCATTTGTGAAATGATTTGGTAACATCTAAGGACACCTTGATAAAGGAGGCTTCTACACTTCTCTCATTATGGAACTGGCCATGCTGTACAACAGGTGAACTCTCTGCAGCCAACTGTCTTTCATGTCAAATTCGCTTGTCTTCTGCTTGTCAGATTGTAGCGTTTGGCTTATTTATTGCTGGTTCTGTTCTCTTCAGCTCTCAACAGCGCTTCGTCAAGGTCATTACTAGGTTATGTGGTTGTACTGTGTTTGTCTGCCTGTTTTTCCTCAGTGAATCTGCTGTAAAAATTTGATCGAGATGGAAAGGTCTCAAATTATTACCCCTACACATTTCAAAAAGTGAAGTGGCTGGGTGGAGAAGCTCTACTCGGAAGGTCTGTAGTGTGGACTTCCCCCAACAAAGAACAGGGGAAAGATTTTGCATGTTCTAACCAAGAGAAAAGGATGTGACTGGAGCTCCAGCCTTAGCCCGGATGCACAACTTCTGCTCCTTCATGCTTATTGATCCCACAAGCTCATGTTGGGCATCTGCTGCATTTTGATCTTTCATACAGTGCATCCATAGGGCATCCTTTCCCAAATTAAATTACATTTTGTCATGCTTCTTTCTAAGCAATACTCCAATACTGAACAGACGTTATAGGGTGCAATGAAAGTACAATGTGCTTTCTAATAATATAAGAGGTAGATGTGCATGCATGCAGAAAAAAAAAAAAAAGGCTTTCAGAAGAGTGTTAGAGTGTCAAAATAAGCATGTGGTAGTCAAGAAGTGCCAGAGGGAAGGCTGTTTCAGGCTGGTTTAGTTTAGTTCTTTCATGTGCATGATTTATAATCCAGATGTTAGACTGACAGGTGCCTATTACGTATATTCACCCTGACACCAGCTTCTTTTGTGGTTATAGTGAGATAGTGCACAAGGACCAAATCTGTGTTATGAGATGGATGCCCCAAATATTCAAATTTGATTCAATTGAGTACTGAAATTGTCATAAGAAAGTATGGCACTGCTTTAGTGGGATATAATTCTGCCAGCTGTCAATATAGTAACATAAACTGGTACATATAATTTGGTATTTCATTATGTAAAACCTGCTGAAAGAGTTCCTCTGAGTCCTTCATGTTACAAATTTGCTTAAGTTGAGTTCCTCCTCATGGATTTCAGGCTAGTGAATTCCAGTTATAAGAATCATGTATGACATAAGCTGTGGTTAATAATTGTTTTTAAGATTCAAGTGGTGGTTCCCTGCCCTGGTGAAGGTTTCATATATCACTTCTTCAGTGATGAGGGAGTCTATTTGACATTGCTTAGTCTTTACTGGGAAAGATACTGCATCAAAACAAGAAGTTTAGACTTTATGATGCAGTGCCCTTTTTGATATTCCAGCTAAATAACTCCATTTTAATCTCACAGTAGGAAAACAACTGATTGAGATTTAATGTCATCTACAAGGAGCTGCACAATGTGTTAGTTATTTATCAGTCTGATGGAAGAGCAGAGGAGTTTGCTTCCTTTGACTCCAGCCATGCCATATTTTATGACTGACTTTTACTTGTTTTACTCATCCCAGATAAAATCTGTCATGATTATACATCAGAAAGCATTTCATTATTCCATCTATGAGAAATAACTGTAGTCAGTGCAGAAGCAACAGATTGCTGCCTCTCACAAGCTTTATGGAAGTGTGTTGTAATGGGATCGAGTAGCCTGGATCGATAGTTCTCTCTAGTAATACAATCCGCTGTCAGATAACTTCCAGCAGCTTTACAGATTTAATGAACTCCCTGGGTTGATGATAAAAATACAATGTAAGGAGGAAACTAAAACAACATCATACATTAGATATAGCCCTAGGCAACATTTTATGACCATCTTTTCTTCAGTTGTGTATTTTTAATTATAAAGCCAGTATGCATCAAGCACTGTCCTGAAATTCTCCATCAGTGAATTCATCTTGCTCTTCTCAAGTCAAGGATAAGGAGACTTCATGTGGGGAACTAAATGAGAATTTCAAGCTCTGTGTTCACACTACTTTGGTGGTAGTATTTCAACCTGTGAGCTGGAGGAGAAGCCTTTTCTCCTTGTTCCCTCCTTGGGGCCATTAAACTCCTTTGGAGGAACATCCTTTGTCTCCAGTCCCCCTCTGCCCTATCCACAGTAGGATCTTGGTTCCCACAGGTTTCTTGGAACTGAGGAAGTCACAGAAAGAAGCATAAATCTGTGATTACCCGATCAATGAGAACAAGGGTTTGAACTCCTACTAAAAGTATTGTGTAGGAGTAAGGAGTAAGTAAAGTCTTAGGAAATTACACCTGTTGTAAGGAGTGTATCTCCTAGTAAGAAGCAAAGTCCTTAAATAAGCTACTGTATAACCATAGGAGTAACCTTAAATGTGCCTAGGTTCGAGCACACTGACACAAGATTTAAGGATTTTTGCCTATGATAGGAAGGTGGAAAGCTATATAAATATCTTGGAGAAATATTAAAAATTATTTTCCTCCCTAGAAAAAGGTCAATAAGAAATTACCACTGCCACACAGTAAGAATTTATTTTTTCAGATTTTCATCCAAGTGAACAGGAATTCTCATGCAGGTTTTGGACATGACACAATACTTTGTGTAAAGGTTAAGAAAAGCAAATGTAGCAGCAGTGTGTGACCTCCAGACAGGCTGAAAAAGATGCACTGTAGTTGTTCTTATTTCTTCATGTCTTTCCTGCTCTCCGAATGAAATAAGAGAGCCATTGTGACGATTCTACTTACTAAATTTCTGTTGGGTGTACTTCTGCCCGATACTTTTGATGTGGCTCCTCTGTGGTGCCAAGCTCTGTCATTCACCTGCTGCCACCGTCCAGGCTTCCTTTGCTCCTTTGTGGTGGTGGGAGTGTGGCATCCACCTCAGTGCTGCTGCCAAGCCGTAACTCAGACAGTGCCAATGTCCTGGTAGTGCACTCTTGAAATCGTCAGTTCCCTGCCTAGCTGGACTTAATCCTTTTAACAGACTCAACTCCAGGGGAAAAGGTGGTACTTAGTCCTTTAGCATTGAGTGGTCAGAGGAATCAAAGTTCAAGGTGCTGTTGGAGCATTCAGGTGTAGATTGGTACCTGTGTTCAGGCCTTGAACCACCTGAGACAAGGTTACCTCCAGAAGTGCAGTAGACAGGGTAATCCAGGAGCCACAGAGACTTCCTGATTAAGATTCAGATCCAACAGGAGGCAAGATGGAGATGTGTCCTTTCCTGAGCCAGCTTCGCAAGGAGCAAGCAGAAGGTCTTGAAAAGATATTTGGCCCAACTACTTCAAAAAATGCAGTGTCTCATCTGTGCATCCCAAGCAAGCCCTATCTCCATCACTGCAGCTCTGTAACAAGGGGAACCTGTGGGCCCTTGCAGTGGAGGGGTTGCACAGGAGCTGGCTGGCCCTCTGCTCCATCCATCAGACTGACTGCAGCCATAAAAAATTGGAGTGTTTATGCCTGATACACATAAGTGCCAGATATTTCTTCCCTGAACAGTCTAATTTTTGGCCTATTTCAGAAGACCAAAGTGCTCCCTGTGCTGAGTTATTAGAGGAACAATGTTCATAAAAATGTTGACGCTGCTTACTATCATATAGGCTGGATTGGTAACGTTAGTGGAAAGAAGACAAAATTTATGTAAACAATTTAGTTCTGTTAGAATTATTGAAAAAGGGAAATATCTCCAAAGCAATAAAAGCAAGAAATTATATTTATGACAGTACCAGAATTCCTGGGGAAGTAGTGCATTAAGTAAACAGGAACCACATTGTGTGTTTTGTTACTGTGCTTTTTACAGAGCAGAAGCTTTTAAACCAAACCAGGCCACATTGGCCCGTAAAAGTGAATTCTTCCCTTTTGACTTAGATATATCTACCAGCAGAAAAAAAACTGCAAGCAGGAGAAGATTGGAGTGAATTAATTTTAAAAGAGGAGGTCCACTTAATTTTCCTTACATTATTTCTCTCTATGATCCAAGCTCCCAGGGTTGGCAGATGTTTTTATAGGAATCCTTTGTATGTTGGACGGGCAAGCGTTTCATGCATGCTGTTAGACCCACAAAGTTTTTTCTTAAGCAACCTGACTGCTACTTGAGCCACAGTTTGCAGTGCAATTCATTCTTGATCAGCTCTAGACTTCATCATGTTAGTGACCTCCTGCTTCTTAGAGGAAAGAAACCTATCAAAGTCATTGAAGACCACTGAGATTCCTCGTTTGATTGACCTTGAGTGATTTTGAGGGTAGAGTCTTTTGATGGGACTTAGTTTCAAGGGACATTGGTTTTTGTTGCTAACAGCTTGTTGGTTTTGAAACACCTTAGGGAAAGTCTGCAGATTTTGTTGAAAGAGGGAGAAGGAACCTGTGAGCTGAATATAATAAGCTTTTAGCTGAATACAGTAAGCCAAACATAATCGGTTAATATGTCTTTTGGGAAATCATATTCCAGTATTTCGATAGGAATAGAGATGCTGCTTTCAAAAATGAGGCTTTCCTTTTGGGACTATGAACTGTTCGCTCTTTACTGGCCCGCTAGCTTGGATGGGGAGCAATGTACCTTCCCCAAGGAAGCTCAAAACAACACAGGGACGCCGACAGAGAATGAGACTGGTAAGCCCATCACAACTGTGCAGTTTAATACTGTGATCTCAGTAAATGGACATAATTCCTCCTCTTGGACACAACTTGAAGCAGTGACCCTTTTAAAAATTCTTTTTAACTCCTCTTTCATCATCATTTTCTATATCGCATTTTTATGAGTCTTCTCTTTCTGTGTCATGTAGGAACAATTTAGCGAGTTGGATAGTATGGCCATCTGGTTGACTTAAGTAAAGAAGCCTACGACACATCTACCTTGTGCTTGCAGCAGGCTTTGATCCATTAAGCATCAAAATGTAAACTGTACTTCTTCACAAGTGTTTAAATATGTCTGTATATGTAAACCGATATGTAACAGCCGTGCGCCAAAGGAGAAAAGAAGTTGAAAAAATCTAGTTAAAATTGCAAAAGTCAAGAAGAATATCAGTCAGTAGCACCCTGATGAAATACTGCATGTGACTCAGGCAGTCCCATGTATTGCAGTGGTTTCCTGGTAAGAGCTTTACAGAAAGGCACAATTATTTAGGCCTGTCTGAAGGGTTGTGTGGAATAACCTTTCCTAGCTTTAATGAGCAAATGGAAGACTCAAAGGCAGGAGACATGACTCTCAGGATTGCTCTTGCTCCAATCAAATAATCTGTTGCTGTGCTCCAGAGATAAACTGTTCTTGAGCTTATATCAAATTAAGCAAGAGCTCCTGGAAGCGTACATGTTTTTTCCTCAGTGTTTAATCCTGTTTGTAAGCTCCCTTTTAAAGTCTTAGTCTTACTAGCTTCTTAAGGCACATCAATGGCCAAAATTGCTCACTGTGCATTATAACTGTTAAAATATGTTTTTAGCATACCTTCATTTATGCAGAGCAGGTATTTTTGATCCTGATTATCCCTGCAGAATTCCTTTCTTGTGATCATTCACAGAATTAAGAATCTTTTTGAGTTCAGGTGTCCCAAAAAGTCTGTTTTCTAGTTCACGTTCATCTCAAGGGACATGAGCTTGTTTAAGGTGAGATTCAGTTATCTGGTCCTGGGGTCTTACATGATTTTTAGTAGCCAAACTTTTTCTCTTCTAACTCTTCTACAGCAGTTGTTTTTTATAAAGCTTACCTTTGATCTTGGTATGCTTTCACTCTTACAGTGCGTTCTGAAGCCAAGACTTGGCAACAGCTGTCACAACCTAATGAACAACATCTCTGAATATCAAGTGTAACACAGCTCTGTGAATGTGGTGGCTTGTTCCCAAGAAACGTCAGCTCTCTCGCTGTGCACCGTGTAGCAAATACAGTCTATACAGCTACCTCTCAATATGTAACTGCTACTCTGCAGCCTAAAAATAAGACATAACTTTTATAGGTGACAAAAAGCAATAATATTTGGTTGAGGTATTAATGGATGGAAATATCACCTCCATGTACAAAAAGTCTATGCTCTGCTGATATCAGCATTTTATGAGACAACCTGTGTGTTTCTTTTTGATTATTTTCTTCTCATGGCCCTAAGGGTATCTATAGAGAAGATTAAGACAAAAGAGGTTTTTAGTGGCAAAACTAAAATGCAATCTGCCTCACCTTTCCAGAGTTTTTCACAGAAGAATATTTATGCCCCAGTGCCCATGTCCAATTATCCTAACAGAATACTTAAACTGTGCAACTAAAAAGAGAATAATTTGGAATTTACAAAAGTGCAAGAGAAAGACAAAAATTGGCATTACAAAAATGCAGAAAGTTTTAAAGCAGCAAGCTTGGTTGGGTTTCACTACACTGAACAGATTTGCTAATTGTGTTTTATTAGTTCAATCTTGTTTTCTTAGCATGAAAGATTAACAACAGATCTTTTTTTTTCCTTCCTTGTTCAGAAGCAGGAGCTCTCCTAGGAGCTCTATCCAGACAGAGCCATATTAAAGAACAGTTTATGAGAGTTGGATTGGATAAAATTTGGAGATGATTAATGATATGATTGCTACTGTTTGTCTATGGGATGTCTCAAGCTTTCAACTTTTCTGCTGGGAGCTCCACGCGTAATACTTCTGCTACATAGATCTCAACAAGGCAGCTCTAGAGAGCCACAGTGTTTAAATGTCCCTTTTAACAAGAATATTCATAGTGCACTAGAGATAGCTTTGCTAGAACTGAGCCTTTATGGAAACATCTGTTATTCAAATTTTGGTTTTATTTTGTTTTGTTGGATTTTTTTTATATCAAAGTTTATGTGTGTGTATACCATGGCAAAGAATCAAATCCTCTTGATTTTTGGTAGGTCTGTCCCACAATATAGAATCATAGAATAGTTTATGTTGGAAGGGACCTTCAAAGGTCAGCTAGTCCAACCCCCCTGCAAGAAACAAGAATGTCTCCAACCAGATCAGGTTGCTCAGAGCCTCATCCAACTTGGCCTTGAATGTTTCCAGGGATGGGGCATCTACCACCACTCTAGGCAACCTGATCCAGTGTTCTACCACCCTCATTGTAAAAAATTTTTTTATTTATGTACAGTCTGAATCTACTTCCATTTATTTTAAAAGTAT
This sequence comes from Tetrax tetrax, assembly GCA_009806455.1. Taxonomy (NCBI): domain Eukaryota; kingdom Metazoa; phylum Chordata; class Aves; order Otidiformes; family Otididae; genus Tetrax; species Tetrax tetrax. The sequence continues at coordinate 87,009 of WHYT01014575.1, forward strand.
TACCCCTTGTCCTGTCACAACAGGCCCTGCTGAAGAGTTTCTCCCCATCTTTCCTATAAGCCCTCTTTATGTACTGGAAGGCCGCTATAAGGTCTCCCTGGAGCCTCCTCTTCTCCAGGCTGAACAGCCCCAACTCTCTCAGTCTGTCCTCATAGGAGAGGTGCTCCAGCCCTCTGATCATCTTCGTGACCCTCCTCTGGACCTGTTCCAACAGGTCCATGTCTTTCCCGTACTGGGGAGTCCAAAGCTGGATACACTATTTCAGGTGGGGTCTCACGAGAGCAAAGTAGATTCTGAACATAGAGTAGGGAGGAAAATCTGATATTCAGCAAAAGTGCTATATTTCAAATCACCAGAGATAGTGCACACTGTCCTCAGACCACTCCGTAACTCTTCTAGTTAGGACATTGAGTATGTCTGTGGCTGAGTTTGAAGCTTAGCACCTTTGTCCCGATAATTAAAATAGCACATCTGAAGGTACACCAGTGCCTATCTAGTTTTGACTAACTACGTTCTATCAGGGAAGAAATGTTTGTGAAGAGTAGCTATTGCCTGATATAGTGCAGCACAATGGAGTTGACACAGAAGCCTCAGCGTGGGTCACTATAAGGATACTATAGGAATCGATCAGGGCTTCAAGTACAATAAAGTTGGACTCTTCCCTGGAAATACATTTGCAGGAAACAGTATAGTGTAGCTCATCAGAGAGTATAGATTCTAAGGAATGTGTTCACTGCTGTTGGATGCAGCTTCTCATTAGGTACCATCAGTGTACCTAATGCAGACTTGAAGGTATGAGGATCACAAATTTTGTTATCTTACTGCCTTATTGAATTTTTAACATCTAAGAAACAACACTTCCAATACATAATTATTTCTATGAAGCATACTTAACAGTTCAAATCTTAGGGACTATCCTTATTGTATACCTTTTTGTCTCACAGGACAATTATAATTACTGTAGAAAACCTCATTGCAAGGATTAGCTTTTTATCAATGGGTCTCAAAGCACTACCTAAAGGAGCTAAGAATCATTATCCCTGTTTTGTGTGTGAGGAAAGAGTCAAGAGATTATGAAGAGACTGGTAGAGGACAACTGGAAGAGCATAACAATGGCTGAAACAGGAACAGAGCCAAGGACCAGCCTCGTACATTATCCTATTCTTCTTGAGTCTTTGCTTTCTAATGAGATTCTTTCCCAAAGATTAATATTCAGGTTATATCGTTCAGTTCTGTGTTTTTCACCAACACAGAGAACTGCAAATCATGGGATTTAGATTTAATACGGCAGTAAAAACACGTATTTAAACAGTGGGCAACTGTCTCGTGTTGAAGTCTGGTGCTCTTTACCTAGATGTTTATGTGCTGAATCAGACATTTGCTATCTTGCACTCCCTAATGCAGAAGAACAAAACGATCTATGGGGTTCTTCCTTTTCTGTGAAGAAGACTATAGCAAAAAAAAAATAGTTTGGTTATTTATACTAGTGACAATTACTGAGTCAGATTTTTCTGACAAAAGTGAATTTTCCCTTCCCTTCACATGTGCTATTCTGTTTGAAACCTGATGGATGTTTCTAATCCAAATGCCTCTCATCTCCGACGAGGTGCAGACTAAGCCATCTACTACCTCCAGAGGGTCATTTAGATAATTCAGGCTGAATTGCCTTTTCAAGATGTCTTTCCTTCCTCCTTGAGTGCAGAGGCAACTTGTGGTGAACAGTATCCAACCTTGCATGTCTCGGGACCTCCAGACTAGGTAGGAAAGGCCTTTTTGGACGTTTAGGGAGAGGGAATATACCTCCTTTTTTATATGTGTAGTTAAACTTATCAATAAAAGAACATGTCAGCATATCTAGAGGTTACTCTAGCAAGAAGCGCTGCGGAAGCCAGGGCGTGCACAGGAATGAATCATTCAAGACAACGCTGGTTTTATACAACGTTCCACACTGCGTCCTCGGAATGGAGAGAGCTGACATGTTGTTTGAAAAGGTCACTTAAAACCTATAGGCAGTTGGCAATTATTAATATTTATTACTTGTCTAAAGAAGTTTATGTGCAGCTACTTACTCCTTAAAGGTTGTGAGCTGTGGCAGATAAAACTGATAAAGTTCCTGTTCTTATCTGTTAGGAACTTTTCCCCCTTTCTTTTCTGTCTTAGAATTTATTCTGCACATCATTTTTTTTCTAGTTTTGCTGAACAATTTGAAAGTGAGGGGAAATTATATTACTATTACTATTATTTGGAGCTACACAATTATACTATTAAGGTTAATGATGCCAGCAATTAAAAGGCATCTAGTTATTTGGAAACTGTCAGTGGGGACAAATTGTTCCTTAATGTCTCTACACATGGATTACTTTGATGGGAATGTAGGAAATCGGTAGGTCAGTGCAATATTTCTTGTTGCTTTTTGCTGTCAGGAAGCTTTCCCTGCTGTCCTTGAAAAGTGTTGTAGGAAAGTATAAACCACAGTATACCACCCCTTATCTTTCTTATGGGTATTAGTTACAAATATTCTCATTAACTCTCTGTCAATGAATTATGGACCAGCTATTTATGGTGCAGAATTATAAATTGTCAGGGATTGTTTGTGCTCACAGGTTTCTGGCTCTGAAATTTGCCTCCTCTTTGCAAAACTGTTAGTTGTAAAACACGTCCGGATTTCTAGATGATGAGTGGCTTTGTCATATGTCCTATACTCCTCTCAAATAAAATTTTCCCTTTCTATAAGACATTGGATTGCTCGACATTCTTTTCCTCATGAAAAATAATTGCAAATACCAGGCCAGTTGCTCAGCTGTTCTTGTGTGGAGCGGCAACTCCACGTGCAGCCAAGGTGGAGGAATATCTGTAAGCTCAAAATTTTGCAGTCACTAGTTTTGATAAAGTTCATGGTATTTAAAAGCTAGGCAGGAACATCAGTGTTTTCTGCCACTCCAAACTCTGTTTTGACTGTTCACTAGAAATCCCTCAGTGAGCATATGTAGTGATACCTGCGGTGTGTTTCCCTAGAAGATTGTCAGGTTTATTTTGGGCAATTAGATGTGACAACATCAACACTTAGAGTACTGCTTGTATTCCTTGTAGTTCGTAAAGAGAACAGCTGGTTAATACTGATAATGTATTGAAATGAATAAATGTGGATGCACAAATTCATACAATTATCTAGGGAATAGTTGGCATGGTTTTATGATGCTACTCTTATGCCAGCTAACAATTAAAGGTTAAAAAAAAAAAAAAAAGGTTTAATTTGTTTCCAATCTCAGAGTGATAAAACACAATGAAAGATCTAGGAAACATTTCATGTTAAAATGTTCTTCAGATGCTTGAAGTTAAGAACAGCAATGGAGAAAGTACTTAAAACTGCACTGCAAAATGTTAACTGTAGCAGCAATGGAGGGTAGATGCTGTCCTACCCACTCTGTGCAGCTGCCAGCAAAAAAAAATCTACAGCAAAACCCAAACCATATATTGCACTTTATTTTCAGCAGAGGTGAAATAACACTGTTTAAGCAGAATGTAGGTAGTGGTCTTGGAATTAGAGCAGTGCTAATGAACTGCTGCTGAGCTTCAGTGGGAGCCGACGCAAGCACCTAATCACAGAGACCCGTCTTAATGTACCTGCTGGTCCTAAATGGGGGTACTTGCTGGAACTGCTCCTTTGCTGTGTTCCTTTAAAGAGGGGAATATGTTTTATTGATTGACCCTGCAGAGCAGAGAAGCTGGAATGGAACGGAACTGAATGCAGAAAGATTTGGAGAAGTTCTTTTTTTTTTTTTTGTTATACCCTAAGCTTTCCTGCCAAGCTTTCCTTTCCCTTTAAAGGAAAATAAAATCTCACCGAGTCTTATACTCAAAAGCAGTTTGTTTTGAACAGTGAAAAACATTCTTTACTGTTTTTATGTTTGTTGCAAATAAGGATCTGGTTTGCAAGCAGCTCTCTGACCTAGCTCAAGTCTGAATTTTATAAAATATGAAAAATCCTTCCACCTTTAATAAGAAACTCCAAAAATGGTTTCTTCCTCAAAGGACGCAAAATGTAAACTATTGATTCGTTTTTTGTTTTCCTAAATAATTACATAGTTCAACATAATTATCCAGTGAATATTGTTTATTTAGTCTTAATATTTAATTGCTTATGTGAAACAATTATCCAGGTTTTTGCAACAACTTTAAAATCTGTTTAGGAAAATAAATACTGTAATTAGAAATTAAAAGTCCTGTTGCTTGGTATAACAACTACATTAGTTTTAAGCAATAAAGTGGAGCTAAGCTTTGTTCTTTAATTACTATTATTATTTTTTTTTCTTAATATGTATGTGTCCCATGCTTATTTCCTGCCTGGGGCATCACATTTGCAGAAGCTGGTTCTTCAGCCAGTTTTGCATGTACACCATGGTGTATTGTTCATAAAGAACCAGGTGACTGATTACACTGGTGGAACGAAAGGGTAAATGAGAAAACATTTAACTAACCACAGGAAACCTAATTATAATCAAAATTGAGTTATATTTTCTCCTAATTCCTAAAATATTTTTGGCATGGGAATTATTTCTGCATCACTAGCTGTAATTGTTTCTTAAGTATATATAAAACCTTTTCACAGTTACAAGTTTCAGCGTCAGATGGGAGAATCATCTTGGGGAAAGGCTCAGTTGCAAAGCTACTAATTCTGGATGCTGCAGGGGTGTAGCCTTTCAGCTCTGTCCATAAAAGGGCTTTTCTCAAGCACAGTTTTGAATTCAAATATATGCATGGGTTTTGGATTTCCCAGCACAATGGCTTCACATCTGAACTTTGTAGCTTGGGTCGAACTACGGTTTAGGTGCAGGAAAAATAGTTCTATAATGTCATGATTGTGACCCCTACCAGCTGAGTATCTATCAAGATCCGAATGAAATCTCATTCATTTGTCTAGAGTGCTGTTTTTAATGAAGCAGAACTGAACTCCAGCCAGGTAGTAAAATCAGAGGACTTTGTATCCACGCTCAACACAGTGCTAAAGAGTAGTAAATCAGATGTAGTGAGCTTAGGGATAATTGTCTGTCATATGTGCAGGAGGTCTCTTGGAGTTACTGGTGGACAGTGACTGTGGGAGGCCTTTCCTAAATGGCTTCTGAGTTACTGCCCTTGAGTGCAGTGGTAAACTTGGCTCAACAATGCTGACCAAGTACATTATAAGGCCGATGAGCAACATCACTCTGACATTAGTGCTCAAGATACCTTGACTTATCAGCTTGGACAAGCCAATGTAGAAGGATCAACACAAATAAAAGGGATTTATCTAGGATCATAGAATCATAGAATCTTAAGGTTGGAAGAGATCTCCAAGATCTTCAAGTCCAAGCGTCAACCTAACACCACCATGAGGTGGGCCCATGCCAACCTCATGAAGTTCAGCCAGGCCAAATGCAAGGTCCTGCACCTGGGTCATGGCAATCCCAGGCACAAATACAGACTGGGCAGAGAATGGATCGAGAGCAGCGCTGAGGAGAAGGACTTGGGAGTGCTGGTGGACGAGAGGCTCAGCATGAGCCGGCAATGTGCCCTTGCGGCCCAGAAGGCCAACCGCATCCTGGGCTGCATCAAGAGCCAACTGCATCCCTGGGCCAGCAGGTCGAGGGAGGTGATTCTGCGCCTCTACTCTGCCCTGGTGAGACCCCACCTGCAGTACTGTGTCCAGTTCTGGAGGCCCCAATGTAAGTAGGACATAGACCAGTTGGAGAGGGTCCAGAGGAGGTCCATGAAGATGATCAGAGGGCTGGAGCACCTCTCCTATGAGGACAGGCTGAGAGAGTTGGGGCTGTTCAACCTGGAGAAGAGGAGGCTCCAGGGAGACCTTATAGCGGCCTTCCAGTACATAAAGAGGGCTTATAGGAAAGATGGGGAGAAACTCTTCAGCAGGGCCTGTTGTAACAGGACAAGGGGTAATACTTTTAAAATAAATGGAAGTAGATTCAGACTGGACATAAGTAAAAAAATTTTTTACAATGAGGGTGGTAGAACACTGGATCAGGTTGCCTAGAGTGGTGGTAGATGCCCCATCCCTGGAAACATTCAAGGCCAAGTTGGATGAGGCTCTGAGCAACCTGATCTGGTTGGAGACATTCCTGCTGCTTGCAGGGGGGTTGGACTAGATGACTTTTGAAGGTCCCTTCCAAGCCTAACCATTCTATGATTCTGTGTCCACTAAACCATGTCCTGGAGTACCATGTCTACACTGTCTTTGAACACCTCCAGGGATGGTGACTCCACCGCTTCCTTGAGCAGCCTGTTCCAGTGTCTGATCACTCTTTCAGTAAATAAATTTTACCTAATATCCAATCTAAAGCTTCCCTGCTGCAACTTGAGGCCATTTCTTCTCACTCTATCACTTGTTACTTGGGAGAAGAGACCAACACCCACCTCTCTAGAACCTCTTTTCAGGTAGTTATAAAGAGCAATGTGGTCTCCTCTCAGCCTCTTCTTCTCTAGATTAAACAATCTCAGTTCCCTCAGCCACTCCTTATAAGACTTGTTCTCCAGATCCCTCACCAGCTTCATTTGCCCTTCTCTGGACACGCTCCAGCAACTCAATGTCCTTCTTGTACTGAGAGGCCCAAAACCGAACACCATATTCAACCTCACTCAGCCTCACCAGTGCCGAGTACAGGGCACGATCGCTTTCCTACTCCTGCTGGCCACACTGTTCCAGATGCAAGCCAGGATGCTGTTGGCCTTTTTGGCCACCTGGGCACACTGCTGGCTCATGTTCAACTGGGTCTACCAGCACCCCCAGGTCCCTTTCCACCGGGCAGCTTTCCGGCCACTCTTCCCCGAGCCTGTAGCATGGCACCGGGTTGTTGTGACTGAAGTGCAGGACCCAGCACTTGGCCTTGTTCAACCTCAGTCCTTGGCCCGTCAGTCCAGCCTGTCCAGAATGTGTTAAGTTACGTGTTAGGCCACTTGCCCCTACCAGCAGCAGCATCTGCTTTGTCTCGGCCAGAGCAAAACCACAGTATTTGTTTTTTTCAGGGAGTGAATACTGTATTGTCTAGAAAGATCACTTCCTGGTGGGAGGGTTGAGGACCCACAGGCATCCTTTCTGCCTCCGTGATGCCTGTGTATGGGAGAAGGAATTGCCTGTCTAGCTTTCCAAGAAGTGAGGAAGGTCTACCAGCAAATATTGCTATTTTCTATGCTCCCCTGACTGCAGAGAGACCTTTCATGTTGCGGCCCAGGAGGCTGTAGGGAGCTCCATAGCAAGAACCCTGACGGCAGCTGAGGTGCAAGGGCACAGGCCACCAGCGGTTCCTGTTCATGCAGGAGGCTGGACTCTGGCCAGGCTGACCAAGAAATGAACGGGACTCTGGCACCCTTGGGACGCTGCTTCAATACATCCCTGCATCGGGGCTGTCCCTTGGCTTTCTGCACAGAGGACAATGCTCATCCCAGGAGGGCAAGAATCTCTGTCGATGGAAGGAATGCAAATTCATGTAACACTTTGCCTGCACGGAAAGATAGGTCAAGCTTTGCATTTTTAGTCTGCTGCTTCTTTCTCTTTAACTGATGTTTTTTTTTCAGATCTGATTATGCTTTTCACTAATTCTGAATCCCCTTGGCAATGGCTTGCTAAAATCTATGAACAGTGTGTACGAGTAGACTGTTTTGGTCTGATGAAAGAAACAAAAAAAACACTTGCCATGTGCACTGTTTGTATCAGCGGTTATTGAAGAGACTGAAGGTGCTTCGGTATCTTCATTGAACTCGATGCTGCTTTTATATGTCCTGGGTCTGTGTTTTAAGTTTCAGGGTGTTCTGGTTTTGTTTAGTGAGGGGGGCCTAAGGTGGTAGCTTCTGTAGGAAACTGCTAGAAGTTGCTCCGCTTTGTTCAGTGGACTCGGCCGGGCCTAGGGCGGACCCACTGCTGACCAAGGCCGAGCTGATTGGGAGCAGAATGTCCCGTGATAACGCCTCTGTGATAACGTATTTAAGAAGGGGAAAAACAGAAAAAAAAAGTGGAGAAGATATGAAGCAGCTGAGCGGGGGCAGAGAGGGGGAGGCACGAGCCTTGTGGGCCTTGCAGGCCTCACCCTCTGGCCTCCCGCCGGGCAGCCGACTGGGCCCAACTCGGCCTGGCCTGGTCTGGCTGCAAGAAGTGGAGAGGAGATGAGAAGAGAATAAGATGTAAAAAGGATCCTGAGAGGCGTCTGCCAGCCTGTTGTGAGGAACGGCCACAGACGCCAAGGTCAGTGAAGAAGGAGGGGGAGGAGTAATGCGGCTCCTGGCCAAGATTCCCCTGCAGCCTGTGGTGATGGCCATGGTGGAGCAGGTTGTCCCCCTGCAGCCCATGGAGGTCCACGGAGGGGCAGAGATTCACCTGCAGCCCGTGGAGGAGCCCACGCCGGAGCAGGTGGAGGCCTGAAGGAGGCTGT
>WHYT01014575.1:126278-174892 GCA_009806455.1 Tetrax tetrax
ATGGATCAGGAGTGACCAGAGACATAGGGAAGCTGGATGCAGTTTTTCTCTCTCCCGCAGGCTCCTTGCGTGACTCTGAGAGTACTTAATCTCTCTCTCTAAAGGCAAGGTTGATAATACATTCCTACTTGGATGGGATGACACATCCATTCCTTGGGCTGGAAACACCATGATGGCTGGATGCATACGAACATCCAGAAAGGTCTAGAATGGGGATCGATCGACTTTACAGTGCCCCAGCAGAAGCTGACGTTGAGTCTGGAGGTGTTGCATCCTCCCGCAGAAGATTTCCTCCATTTGCTCCTGCTTTAATCCCTTTCTCTTTCACTAGAGCTAGTGTCCATGCTGTGATTGAAGTAATTAATGTCAATCACGCGGTGGACATACATAGGACCTAAAGGGCATTTCAGTTGCACAGACCTTCAGCGGCAACAGATTTCTCTCTGCTGGCTGAATGTTGCTGCTTGGGAATGGGCAGGTAAAAATAGATGCAGAGGACAGATGAAAGATTACTTTTACAGCAGCTGAAGGATATGACAGTTTAAAGCAATAGCTTTTTGCTTTGTGTAACAGCCCTGCCGTATTTGAGATGCTTATGGAGAAGGTATTGCTTTGGCTTGCCTCTCAGCCTGCAGGTTCTTGGCTCCCTTATCCTTACAGTTTATAGTTTGATGTGGATCTGAATCTGAAAAAAAAAAAAAAAAAAGCTGTTTCAGAGAGAGGGATGAATACCAGTGAATGAGGGTGGGATTTCCTCTAAAAGAGTAGATTCTGAAGCAGAAGAGAGCTGACCCACCTCCTCAAAACAAACCCCAGTGTACAGATTTGTCGGAGGTCTGTTCCTGACGCAGAAGGCTCGCTCTCGCAGTGGCCAGCATCACAAAACCGTTGTTGTTGCCCGTGTGAGGAGATGCTGCTCCAGACTGTGCTTGGGTGTTTGCAGCACTTTGAGGCTGTGTCATCACTCCTACATTGGCTTAACTGCTCTTCAAAGCCTGCTTTGTACCAAACATGGATACTGGTGGTTCTGGGGCAGCCTCACTGTTAGCGAGAGGTTTCGTAACTCGTGGTAGCACAGCAGCTTATCACAGGGGAGGGCTGCGCTCTGCTGAGATAAATTATGGTGCCAGCAGGAAGGAACTGATGCTAGTGACGAAACCCATTGCCTGCCCTCACCGCTATTCAGAAAAAAAAGAAATTTTTTTTTTTTTGCATGTGGAAACTTAACGAGGAATTCTAAAAGGAAATAGAGAAAAAAAAAAAATTCCTCTTGGTTTCATTCAATTCCATATCTTCCTTTGAGGTATTTCTGAGGCAGTGTACGCTCTGCTGAGCAACCGAGTGTTGTTTGGCAGGTGTCACCAGGTGGCACTGCTTACAAAATGTCATTGTGCACTAGGAAATGCAGAGATTGGCATCTCTTTCCTGCTGGCATTTTAATACACCTTTCTGATGAGGGCGTCACTGTGTGAGAGGCCGGAGAGTTTGCTTTTGGCCGATATCTTTGATTGAAGTTGCTCCCTGGGAACAGGGCATTGGGGTGTCTTGAAAGAAGGGATCGCCTGCGTGTTATTTATGACAATCTCTGCTCCAGGATAGGAGTCTAAATGTAAATTACTCAATTTGCCTTTAGAGTATATCCACTCTGATTTCTCCTCCACTGAGAAACCAGTCTGCAGGGCGCTGACATCTGCTAGCATTCAGAAAAGAAGCAACACATGTTCCTAGAAGTTAAAAATGGAAGAGACATATTGCATTTTCTAACATTGTTTTTTCCCCCTGCCAGTGCCAATGTTTGTTCCCAGTGCTTAGCTCTATGCTTCATACAACTCCAAGTGACTTATGTTAGTACAGTTGCCACAATTTCTCAGAGAAAATAGAGCCTTCACCATCTAGGTATGTGTTGTTCTGCTTAATTTACAGGATTTTTTTTTATTATTGTCACACCTTTCCTTACTGTTTAGCCATTTACTTTTCCCTAATTCGTATCTTTCCCTTCTTTGTTTCTATGCTTTAAATGACATATTTTTAAATTGCAGCATTCTTAAGGGACCCCATCCTGCAACTGTTGACTTTAAGGGAGATGATTCTTCCCCTCTACTCAGTGCTGGTAGGACAACATCTGGCAGGACCACATCTGGAGTGGTATGTCCAGTTCTGGGCTCCCCGGTATAAGGCATGGGCATACTAGAGCAAGTCCAGTGAAGGGTCACTAAGATGATTAAAGGTCTGGAGCACTGGACATATGGGGAGAAGTTCAGAGAGCTGGGACTGTTTGGCCTGAAACAGAGAAGGTTCAGGGGGATCTTACCAACGTGTACAAATACCTGAAGGGACAGCGCAAAGAGAACACAGCTAGCCTTTTCTCAGTGGTGCCCAGTAACAGGACCAGAGGCAATGGGCACAAACTGAAACACAGGAGGATCTTTCTGATCATCAAGAAACATGTCTTCACTGTGAGTGAAGTGGCCAAGCACTGGCTCAAGTTGCCCAGGGAGGTTGTGAAGTTTCCATTTTCAGAGATATGCATAACCCAACTGGACATGGTCCTGAGCAAACTGTTGTAGTTGACTTCCACTGTCTTCAGGGCTCAAAAAGCAGGAGTTAATATAGCCCAGCTTCATGGATTTGCTCCTGTCCTGTCAACACTTTGCTGCCATTCCCTCCAGCTTGTTAGTATTTTTTCTTATCCCAAAACGTTGTCATTAATTCAAACATTAATATCCTTAAGTCAGCAGAGTCATATGATACAATGGGATACTTCTTAAAGTGAAGGAACAGATTTCCCCTTTCCCCCCAAAAGTGTATATGTAAAAAGCACTCCTCATATTATTCCATATTTCTGAGTCCTAAAATGTTTCCATCCCATAAAATACTTGTTTCAGATTATGTTTTTCTCATGTGTTTCCGTACAATTTTCTATTAATTTTTAAATAAATTCTCTAAATATCTTTATATTGTTTTCATGCAGTTGCTTGGCATCTTCCAGCTTAGTGTCATGTCGTGGTTTGGTCCCACTTGGCAAGGTAAACACTATGCAGCCACTCACTCACCCTCCCTGAGAGGGGAGGGGAGAGAAGATACAATGGAAAGCTTGAGGGTTGCAATAAGGACAAGGAGAGATTATTCAGCAGTTACTGTCACAGCCAAAACAGATTCAACTTAGGGAAATTAGTTTAATTTATTACCAATCAAATCAGAGTGAGGTAATGAGAAATAAAACCGAATCTTAAAACATCTTTCCGCGACTCCTCCTTCTTCCCGGCTTCAACTTCACTCCCAAATTCTCTACCTCCTCCCCTCCAGTGGTGCAGAGGAACAGGGAATGGGGACTGCGGTCAGTTCATCACACGCTCTTTCTGCCGCTCCTTCCTCCTCTCCTCTCTTCTCTGCTTCACCAGGCGGGGCCAGGCCCGATGCAGACAGCAGCCTGGGCAGGAGGATGGGTGCGAGGCGCACGCCTCCCCCCTCTCTCCTCACTGCTTTTGTTTTGTTTCCTCCTTCTTAAATACGTTATCACAAAGGTGTTATCACAGTTGCTGATTGGCTTGGCCTCGGACGACAGTGGGTCTGCCCTGGAGCCAGCCAACTCCACGAAAGAAATGGGAAGCTTCTAGCAGCTTCTTACGGAAGCCACCACTGTAGACACCCCCCACCCCACTACCAAAACCCAACACATGTCATCATCACAACTAAGTAGTGCACTTGGTATCTTTTCTGTTAAAGTATTTAATCATAGTATATTACACTAGATAACATTGCATCCAACAACATTGATCAAACTAGCACCCGTTATACATTCCTCCTTGCAATATTTTCAGACTTGACGTTAATTTTTTTTTTTCCCCCATCATTTAATTACCAGTCTATATGACCATGTCAACAGCTGAGAAATGTTAGCCTTTTTTTCACGGATTTATGGGACAATATTAGATTTTACAGCAGTTCGTATACGTCGATTGCACTCCTCTAAATACCTACATTGTGGTGATTGAAATCCCTGCAAGTTCATGCTGCGCAAGAAGTCAGCTGCCTTCTACTGGAATGTAGATACAAGTTTAAAAGCCTAATTTCCGTTACCTGTTTCTAAAACTCTTGATGTCTGAGCTTACAATTTATGGGCAAAATTGCTATCACTTATCAAGCGCTCAGCTCACAAAGCATTTCTCATTGAAATCCCTCAATGTTATTTGTTCTTATCAGAAGCAGAGGGACCAAATAACTCCACGCTTACCATGCACATGCCAAACGGCATTGTAAAGTCCTCTGCCAAGTGACAGCAATTAACAGGTCTTGGCAGAAGCTCTGACACAAAAGAAGTTTGAAAAATTAATTGGACCATCATTTATTTTGAATGATATGGCAATGACTCAATGGATGACTGAGCAGCCACACTTAGGGAGCTGGAGAAGCCAGCACAACAGTAAAACAGGACAAATAAAACTCAGCTTTTTAAATGCCAGAGATAACCATCTTTTTAAAGTCAGCATTTTGTAAAAGAACTGATGCAACCAAGCCATTTTTCCACTCATGTAATGCACGTCATCTAGGGAAAATATCTTTGCCAACTAGTCATAGAATCATAGTAACATAGAATGGTTGCTATGGTTAGGGTTAGGGTTGGAAGGGACCTTCAAAGGTCATCCAGTCCAACCCCCCTGCAAGGAGCAGGGACATCTCCAACCAGATCAGGTTGCTCAGAGCCTCATCCAACCTGGCCTTGGATGTTTCCAGTTATGGGGCATCAACCGCCTCTCTGGGCAACCTGTTCCAGTGTTCTACCACCCTCATCGTAAAAAAATTCTTCCTAATATCTAATCTAAATCTATCATCTCCCTCTATTTCAAACAAATCAAAGTCATCAAAGACTATGACTGCCGTGTTGCTCACCAATTGCTGAAAAGAAAGGAGCATCTACCAAGTGCAGGCAGTTAAGTACTCAGTGTGGTGACTGTCAGTCACTGAGTTGCATTTGAGCACTGACATCAAGAATGGGGTGATGGTGCTAGTTTCTGTGACAGGGGGCTGCACGCAAAAGTGAATATATCTGTATAGAGCCCAACTGGGGGACGCCTTCAGAGATGAACTCATTCCATGTCTTGCAGGCAGCAGTCTTAGGAGGGGATAAATCATCTCTGGAGGTACCCACCTTTCTCTGTTGACTGCAGAGGTAACTGAAATGGCTAACTGAGACTGGATATTTTACATTGGCTGGCAGCAGGTGAAGTAGGTCTTACCCTTAAAGTCCTGTCAGAGGAGGTAAGTGTCAGCAGAAGTCAAAAGGCAGTATGTAAAACTGAAGATATTTTGAATGGGTTTACACTATTACTTTCATCCTAAAAAACAGGTTAGAAATAGGAGAGGCTAACATTTAAGTGAGAGCTCAAAATAAAATCTGTGTTTGAATGTCTGTAACAGTTGCACGTTTTCTCTGTTAGATAAATGTTCCCATTCCCAGTGCCAGATTCCCAAGAGGAAGGTTTTTATCCACATAATTAAATTAAATTGCAATGTCAAAAGGGTAAGGAAAACCAGACACAGCTGTTCGCAAACCATTTTGATCTGTGCTACATCATAGTGCCCTGGCAGAGCGTACTCCCAAGGCTTCCAGAGTGAGGACATTTAAGCCAAAAAAACAGTTGCCAGAGACCAGTTATTTCAGTGCTTCATACCAAAATACACACAGGGTAGTTCTGAGGTCACAACTGGGAAGAGTGAGAGGAAATTTGGCCAACAGACTCTATAGATCAGGGCAATGGTTATTTAGAAGAGATCTCACAAAAATCAGTATTCAAATTTACTGAAAGTTTGAGAAAAAAAAAGAGAGATTCAAGAGTTCAGTGGCGTCCTGCAGATTTCAAAGACCAGAGGAAATACAAGAAAGAAAAGATTTTGTGGAATTATTGGCTCCAGAGTCTCCAAAGCTTTGATTGTCTGTGGAAAAAAAAAATTAGTAATTGAAAAAGATAAAATCGAACACTACCTATAATCTTGTTCACAATCATTGATATTGAGAGTCATACGATTGTATTTTGGACATATTTAATATTTTGAAGATAGAAAACACCCATTTCATCTGAAAAATCAAACCGAAGGATTCTATCTTTTTTTTGAAGCACACTGGTTTGCCTGTTCTTAGTTTAGCCTCGCATGGTGGTGCTGCTTGATGAATCAGGGACACAGTGTCTCACTGGGTTTACCCAGCCTTTCATGCCCACATTTCAACCCGGGCTCTTGCAGGTATTTGGAAAAAAGTGGGGCTCCTGTAACCTTTGCTTCTCTGTTCCTGTCAGCTGTGGTGCCTTCTTCTCATAGATCTTGCGGTCTGAAGCAGTCAGGTTTCAACCACAAACGAATGCAAAACATCTCCCGAACTGAAGCAATATTGCAATAACTATTTACTCACCCGTATTTACATGATTTATTTGTGCTTTGACTGAATAAATCCCTGTCAGAGAAAATAAAACTGTGATTACTTTAATTCAGAGCATGTACAGTCCACCTATCGTCTAGTTCATGTACTGTGCTGACAACTGTCTCTCTGCATAATGAATTGGATAATAACTTTTTAAATGTCCACAAATAATTGAAGTCCTGGTTCAGCAAGGCGGTTAAAGCCTGTCTTTATTCAGCAAAGTGCACAGGCTCATCTTTAACTTTGTACGAGGTAGTAACAGTGACAAGATAGCCAACTGGTCCCTTGGACGGTCTCATCAAACTGTTATTTTTGTCTTCAGGTAACTTTGCTTGTAAAGTTGTAATTATTAGGGAGTATAAAGTGCTAGGCTGCTTTTAAAATCAGGTTTTCTCTGTAGCCTAGATGTACTTCTTTTTAAAGCATATTATGTTACTTGTTGATTGACTGACACTATATTGCATCCAAATGTGCTCTGGATTAAAAAAAAAAAAAGGAAGTTTTGTATTATTTGTGAGTGTATCAAATATTCTTCTTTGTATTAGCCATTTTTTTTCCCTGTCAATTATTTGGAAACAGTTCTTGAACTCAGGATTATGTTTCTTGATGAGAAATATGTGGACAAAAATAAGTCATGCCATCTTTCTTTTAATTGTCCATTACCTGTGTCTTAGTTATTCCTAGCATCTGCCACTAAGTGATGGCTCCAGAAACACATTACTGCCGCCTTAATGTCAGTCATTTCCTTATTAAGATTTGCACCGCCTGAAAGATGCAATGAGAAATGAGACAACCATTTCCAAACAAAAAGGGTGAGAGAGAATGGATTGTTTAGTCCTAACAGTATTTTCATACCAATAACCATTTCATCATCCTGGGCCAGGCACACTTGCAATCAGTGCACCCAGCAAGACTATAAGGTAGATAAATTAAATCTCTGAGATGCTGATAGTTTAAAATATTATTTCTAAAGTTCAGGATTCCAGCTGGAGCTGAAAAGAGGTGGCCTCATTTCCAAAGATATCCAAAGGTATTTAATGAAGTATCCTGAGACCCCAAGCCATAAAGGAGCGAATACCAAGGTTGGGAGTCTCATACTCAAAACCTTGACCGATTCCACTGTCACAGGAAGCCTTAGTTGTGATTAGTAAGGTTTCTTAGGAGTCTCCAGTTGTGTTACTGTGGATGTGCAGTACAACTGCCTGCTTTGGGAGGGGTCTGAGAGGCCCCACGAGTCTGTTTTGGGGAGCACAAGTTGGGAATGCCTTGCTTCAGGAGCCATGCGGCGCACGTGGCACCTGCAGAGGTAAGCGAGTGCCACACCAAATAGCAGTCACAGCTGCTTTTGTCAAAAGCTGGTGGTGGTGTCTAGAAGGTGAGAGGTGTTTCTTCGTTTTCTTCCCATGCCTGAGGGACTCAAGCTTCCCTCTCCCACTACTCACGAAACAGTTGCAGCTCTGTGGCTGCTGCCTCTTTGAGGAAGGAATTTGTCCCCAGCCTTTGGTGTGGTTTCCTTTTAACCCAAAAGAAATCAAGATTCAGTGGGCAAAACTATAATAGGAGTTGTAGGAAATACTAAGCCAAAATAAGTACAATGCATTGCAAGAAGGACTGCGATAGTAAAGGCGATAAGGAAACGTGACATTCTGTACCCCGAGCAGAGACTGTGCGACATGCTGTAAATAAACCACTGAACTACGTGCTTTCAGATGACAATAAAAAGAAATATAGAACAGGCGTCTCATTTGCAGAGTGCTGCTTGTTCTGTGCACTGAAGAAAGCAGAGGTCCTGTGGAAAAAATAATAATTTTTATTGCAAATAAATATGGTATCATAATGGGAAAATAAAGATGCATAAATATTATTTCTGGCATTTTCTAATTCTGAGGACAATATTTCACCTTGTAGTAGAGGCTGTTATACATTTATTTTCTCATGGAATTGACACGGTATTGTTATTAAATCTGTTATACTCCTTTAAATTTTATGTGTGATATTCAACATTTAAGGAATTTAATATCTCGGTTGTGTCATTTACTTTCTTCTCATTCATGTAGTTTTAGTACAGTGGAGCGAGGAAATGTGTATTACGTGGAGAGCATTGCAGAGGTTAGGTGAGATAGGACAGACATAGAGAAGAAGTGCCCAGGGCAGCAAGCCTAAGCAGATCGTCCTGGTGTGGTTGCACGCTCATAAATCCAAAGTAACTCCTGCACAGTTGTAACCGGTTAGGTACTGAGGCCATAGTTTGACAATAGAGTCGAACTGGGTTTAGATCTCCTAGTACTTGCTCAAAAGTGGGGTAAACGAATGGTGCAAAGTACTGCTCCAGTCCAAAGTACTCTAGCTGGTCCGTGTTGCCTGTGTTTGCCATGGGTTATATTTGCATTGCCAGGCCATGTAGCCACACACAAACTTGGCATTAAGCAGCGGTGGAGTTGTCAGGAGGAGCTGGGCCGTCTTACAGCCTACCTGAAGCTCTCGTCAGCTGCCCTTTCTGCATTGCGGCCTCAATGGGATGCTCCTCTCCTGCATGCTGAAAATTGGCGGTTGGTTCCTGTGTTCAATCTGTTTCCATGGTTCATTTCTCTTTCAGAGCTGACATGCTGTTTGATGTTGCCTCCTACCAACCCCTGGTAATAATATATTTTCTGATAGTCTTTTTGTAAATGAATGAAAAGTGTTCATTTTTAAAAGTGATAAAGAGCTGCCGTTTGTAACACCCACATTCTGTGATCCATTTTTAAGAAAACAGAAAACAGATTTCTTATTGAAGGTGAGAGAACATTTTCTGTGTGAAGCATGACATCCAAATTCCACTTTACACTTATGGCTAAAACTGCACAGATCTTTTGTCTTTTTATTTTGCTTTGAATTAACACATCATCATATGAGATACTTAGAATCATGGAATGGTTCGGGTTGGAAGGAACCTTTAAGGGCCATCTAGTCCAACTCCCATGCAAGGAGCAGGGGCATCTCCAACCAGATCAGGTTGCTCAGGGCCCCATCCAACCTGGCCTTGAACATTTCCAGGGATGGGGCATCCACCACCTCTCTGGGCAACCTGTTCCAGGGTTCCACCACCCTCAGTGTAAAAAATTATTTCCTAATATCTAATCTAAATCTGCCTCCCTCTATTTTGAAACCATTACCCCTCGTCCTATCACAACAGGCCCTACTGAACAGCCTCTCCCCATCTTTCCTGTAGGCCCCCTTGAGGTACTGGAAGGCCGCTATCAGGTCTCCCCAGAGCCACCTCTTCTCCAGGCTGAACAGCCCCAACTCTCTCAGCCTGTCCTCATAGGAGAGGTGCTCCAGCCCTCTGATCATCTTTGTGGTCCTCCTCTGGACTCACTCCAGCAGGTCCATGTCCTTCTTCTGTTGAGGGCTCCAGAGCTGGATGCATTACTGCAGGTGGGGTCTCACCAGGGCAGAGTAGAGGGGTAGAATCACCTCCCTCGACCTGCTGGCCCAGGGATGCGGTTGGCTCTTGATGCAGCCCAGGATGCGGTTGGCTTTCTGGGCTGCAAGCATGCATTGCCGGCTCATTTTAGGATGAGGAAAAGTAGCAGAGGGATGGCGAAGCTGAGTCAGACCAAAGATCCATCTAACCTAATATCTTGTCTCCAAGAGTGGCCAACAACTGATGTCTGAGGAGGACAAGAACAGGGCAAGCATGTGATGATGATACCCCTGAATATACTCCAGCAGTCTAAATATTCAAGGCTTGAGAATTTCTTGCTTAGTGGAGATATCTCTGTATTTAGTAGCTCTTGATGCGTTTGTCTTCCATGAACTAGTTGAGTGGCTTCTTGAACTCCTTTTTAGCAGGACATTTTTCGTCCAGCTGTTTTTACAGAACATGATCCTTCTAAAGCCTTTTTAGAAAGCCAAAGCCAAGTTCAGGCTAGGTTTAACAAAACAAAGTCCAAATGCAATACCATAATATTGTAACAGTTGTAGGATGTCCAGCCTTGGAAGTTACACTGAGATTTTTCAAAATCATTTCTGGCTGAAATTTGTTAAGAAAACCTGAATTGACAGTAATATACCTAATGCACAGGGGTCTAAATTGAGCCCTGTGAGAGTTTGTGTAACTGGGGTGCAAAAAATTGGGTGGATCCAGTTTCAATAAGCTAAAATTTAAAAATCCCAAGCTGAACAAAAATCCCTATCCCAGTAGACAGCAGAGGCACAAATGAGTGCAGCGCTGTGAAAATGGCCTGCGGGGAAGCAGCCACGTACCTAAACCAACACATCTCTGGGTGCGACCTGCCCCCCGTGCGCCATCCCTCAGCCTGGTTTCATGGGTCAGCTGCACGGCACCCGCTCCCACCCCGACCAGCGGCAGGCACAGCCCTGCGGTTGGCACGGGTTTTGAGTGGTGCCATCCCACTCCCACTCGGTTTTTCTCTGCAGCCATCTAAAAGTGCGGAGAAAATGCAGGAGCAAATGGGCTTACCCCAGCTGGGAAAAAGTTGGGTTTCTTCTTTATTCAGCCCATGGAAAGGCTCTGTTTCCTCTGCAGCTCCTCCTGGCATAAAGTTATGCTACTGCTGTGTGAGAACACAAATAATGAGGGAGAAAAGAAGAAAAGAAATAGAAATTAAAAAAAAAAAAAAAAGTGGTACCAAATAATGAGAAAGAATCTGGGAAGAAAAGAAGAAAAATGCACATGTAGTAAGTGTGTAGTAAAAAACACTGCAGTTTTCATAGCTCTGATGAATTGGCAACGTTGTCTTCCCAATTTGAGTGTTGAGATTGTGCTCAGGGCTCAATGATTGAAGAATTTTATCCCTAGGTCCTTTGCTCCAAGGCATTTAGCATGGATTTTTCATTAAAATCAGGTTGAGGGTTTTTTTTTTTAATTCAAAGTTCAGTCTCTGGGTTATGTGTTTGTAGGCCATTCATTTGTTCTATGTATTCAGTTTGCTTGCCTTTTTACAATAAAGGCAGGCTTGTTTTGGGATGAGATAAAGAGAATTGCATTTAGGAGTAAAAAAGTCTTTCAAGTAAAGTGTGTATACTTCTCTCATTGCCTGATCTGTTACTATTTGCACAGCATTTATCATAAATACATTGTCCTGTTCTGTCGAGTATATTGAGACAAAAAGAAAAAGCAATTAAGTTAGGGCAAAGTTGTGATTGTCTTTATGAAGTTAAGGAGGAGCCCGTACCATCCCTTCCTACCAGCCCCTCTTCTTCTGATAAGGCAGGCTGGGCTGTCTGCCAGGGAAGACTTTGGTCTGGGGAGGTGGATTTCTGGCCTCTGAGCCAAACGTCTCCCCAGGGACTTTGGGGAGACTGTGTAGTCTGCTGGCCACTGCTCCCAGCCCTCACCCATGGGCCACGCTGTTGGATGCCAGTGTGATGAATGAGGAGGGTTGCCCACGCCTCCTTACCCTGCTCCTGCAGTCTCCCAGCTACACTGCCAGGCTTTTTCCATTAATCACAGAATCACAGAACGGTTCGGATTGGAAGGGACCTTCAAAGGTCATCCAGTCCAACCTCCCTGCAAGGAGCAGGGACATCTCCAACCAGATCAGGTTGCTCAAGGCCTCATCCAACCTGGCCTTGAATGTTTCCAGAGATGGGGCATCCAGCACCTCTCTGGGCAACCTGTTCCAGTGCTCCACCACCCTCAGCTAAACAATTTTTTTCCTGATGTCCAGTCTGAATCTGCCTCTCTCTATTTGAAAACCATTACCCCTCGTCCTGTGCTGAGGGAATACTAATGTGACCCCTCCGCTAGTCCCCTGCTACAGCTCTGAGGATCCCTGCTGCTTTTCTGAGTGTGAATTTTTTCGTGATAAATCCCTGCCTGTGCTAATGATTGTCCCTAGCATTAAGAGTGGCGTTACTGGAAACAACATGGAAAAAGGTCTGAATGTCTGAAGTGAGTTATTTTTAGAGCTGTGGTTTGCGTGAGTGTGCTTAATGCTGGTGTGTTTATTAAGGCCATGGAGCAAATGGAAGTGTCACAAATAAAGGTCTACGTGCATGCGAACTTCCTTTTCTTTTAGGCAGAGCCGTAGTTTAGCCTGAACATACAGCAGCTGCTATCTCAAGATGGAGAGCGAAGATACAAGTGCTAAAACAGCACTTGGTGAGACTGCTGGGATGTATAGTTTTGTCATGTATGAA
Organism: Tetrax tetrax; assembly: GCA_009806455.1. Classification (NCBI taxonomy): domain Eukaryota; kingdom Metazoa; phylum Chordata; class Aves; order Otidiformes; family Otididae; genus Tetrax; species Tetrax tetrax. Next base: position 138,841 of record WHYT01014575.1, read on the forward strand.
AAATGATGCAATTATAAACAAAAATTTTGCCTTAGAAAAAGCTACTCGAAAAGGAACATCTTCAAAGCAAAAAAGCCAAACCAGATTAGTTCACATCCTTTTCTTCTTTTTTGCTATTTTTACTGGGCAGGTAGCATATCTTCAGTTACTCAGGAAACTATGATGAGATTTCTCTTTCAAATTCACAGATATTTATGTAAAATTATGTAATATTTGGTATAAGTATTAAAAAAAAAAAAAAATTACCCAAACTGAGCAATCTACTCTGTTAGATAAAAGATAGGAACATTGAAATCATTACAACTGATTCATGAAAAATATTAATGATATTATGACATTTTAACGTGAATTTTGCTTTCCTGTTTGCATCACTGCTGGATTGTATTGACAGTAGTATTCTGTGTGAAACAGAAAGAAGTTTATAGAGTCTCTAAAGGAATCTTAATGAGTGTTTCATATTCAAGCCTTTGTGTTCCTTAGGATACACATCAGCAACTTTGCTCCTTGTTAATGCAGAAATATCTTTCATAACCCTGTTATCACCCCATTTCCTTTACAGCAAAGAAAGTTTGTGACCTGAAAAGTACTGTGGCTCTTCAAAGGGAAGGGAAGAAATCCTCAACTTGCAAAGACAAAGATCCTTACCGTTAGGTGTTCCTAGACCTTAAGCTCAGTTTCAGATGGGTTTTGTTTCTGCTGCCTGAATCCACGTTCAGCGTCTGCACAGATGTTCATTAATTTCCGTGAGAGATGCATTTGAAAATGAAGTCTTGCACACTATTCCCCTGGCTTTTAGTTCAGAAAGATGCTCGATCATGTTGAGTCTCAATGTCAAATATCTCTGTGGGGAAAGACTAGAAAGCCTGACCCATTTGCATATGTGAGGGGATGCAGCAACAGTCCGCTGCGCTTATGTAAGAGGAGAAGGTTATTTTACAATAATAGAGTTACAAAGATGATAGCCTGCAGTTCAAAAAAAGGAATTCCTCCTTGTTTTTGCAGACAAAAAGGAAGAAGAGTGGGAACATCAGCTCAGAGACTGTGGCTGGGTTTTAATAAGGGCTGGATGGCTTCATGGCCCCTAACAACATTTATATATAAATGAGTTGAGATAATAAGGCTAATCAAATGTCATGCTTCAAGTAGTCAGTTTATGGCCTGAAGGGATTGGGAAGTGCTTTTTCTCCACTGTACAGATGTGCTTTGTTGATTAGGATTTGTCCATTCCAGAGGAGTGTTGCAGAGCCAAAGGCATCCCTGATGACTTGCTGTGGACAGTAATTCATATGGAGCAGCTTGGGTATTTTATTTTACCTGGATGCACAAGTATTGCAGCAGCCTGAACTCTGTCATTGACATCGGTTAAACCAGACCGTATCCTATGGCAGTATTGCCGCGTGGTCGTGAAAACTTTGCTTAAAGTTTGCGCTGCAGATCAAGATGCAGAGATTTACTTGAATGAGTTAGCAGAGTGGCAGGTTTGTGCTGTATCAGCAAGGCTGAATTCACATAATCGCTTGCTCATTCTCCTGAAAGGTAAAGAATCCCTCATAAAAGCTGGAGGTTAGAAGCCTAGGCTTCTTTATTTCATCTTATTACCTTTTTTCTCAGAGCATAGCGTCCACAAACGATAGTGGTATAGTGCAGTGCGTAGCCTGGCGTGTGCATCAGAGCCTTGATTTGTTAAGATTTGAGGTCAGAAGAATGAGATGGTCTGATTTCTGTTAGATATTCCAAGGTCAAAGGGATGGTAAATAATAAAAACCTCACAGAGCTACAACTCGGTTCGGAAGACGAGGACGTATACCAGTGTCTCCATAAAACATTCTGAATATTAAAGCAAGTAACAAGGTATCCCAAACAAGATTTGTTTCCCATATCAGCTGGGAGTTAAGAGGACAGTGCAAATAACTTTAATACCATTAGTACCTTAACTGTCGTGCCTAGGGGATGCATTCACACAGAGCTGAAATTGCTAGTAGTGCTTACCTCGGGCATACTCTACAAATTACAGGATAACATAGAGCCAGCCTGCACCTTGGAGGCTGCCTTGTCACGGCAGCGCGAGCTGACTCTGTGGGGTGTGTGTGTAAAAGGTCTCATTTTGGCTGGTTACTGCAAGTGGTAAACTTGGAAAAGCTTTATCGAAGTTCTCTGCATACCAGGTATGTACTGGAAGTTGTGCATAAAAGCAAATTCCTTTTCAAATTCCAGTTTTTGTTGTATAACATTCTATCATAAACTCAATTCTAGTTGGTAAAAACTTTGTTCTAAGATACCACAGTGTCTGCAGACAAAAGCTTTGTAACTTAAATTTTTGGAAAGCAAGTTAAGCTTTTTCTAAGATTTGAGGAAGATAAGAGGGCCCCCTTGTGGAGATTATATATATTTTAAATATATATATCATTTTATATATACCATATATATATACACACACATAGTCTACATAGTCAAAGAGATGTGGAAAGAAATCTATTAGGAGGTCAATGGAGGGGGAAGACGATAATTTTGCTTATAGCTTTGAGTTGTGTTATTCATAGCAAACATCTCTGGGTTTGATTAGATGCAGTCAAGTATTTTAGTGAAAACACAAAGTTCAGTGTAAAATGGGAAGCTGATGGTCTGTCTTGTAAGTATTAAATTGAAATATCCCATTATCTGCTTGTTTAATGTCTTACAGGAAAAACTGTACAGTCACATCACAAGAAGAGGAATGTTAGGAGAAACAAAGTGAACATTTTTGGCTTACAGCTGAGCAACTTCCTCGGGTTTTGTTAATTGTTTCAATACAGTACTAGGAAAGACTACTCTTACAATGTTTTCTTTAGTAGAGCCACCTGAAATGCTTTAATATCCATATTGTCATATTGTTTACCTTATGGGAGGCAAATCTCAAAAGTTAGTACCAAACCTAGACGTTTTAAAAACTCAGCATATAGGACAAGAAAATGGTTGTGATGCCTGGATTTTGTGATGATCATCATAATTTCTGGTCATTATGCTTGATGTCAGAATTAATAAGACTTGAGGCAAATCTTAGAGAGACTAAATTGATGTCCTTTCAGAGGGATTTCAATTACGGGGCCTTTTTATTGTTAATTACTTTATTAATTGAGCAGAGTTACTGTACTGATTCAAAATGAGTTGCAGTGGAAAATCCTGCAGAACTTTCCTTTGAGCATCCCAGATTTGGAAGAGAGTGTCTGCAACTGAGCTTTTAGTTGGAAATCAGAGGCAGCTCGGTTAGGGAAGGAACCTGGATGCATGCCACTTGCGGCACAAACTTGGTTTCCAGTGAAGCCAGCTACAGAGGAATGTTGGACATGTCCGTGCTTCTTCCCTTACCTAGCCAGAGCCTAAAATGATACAGCAACAGCTCCTTCAAAAGTGAGAAAGAGGATGAATGTAAACATTGTAGTTGAATTTAAAATATTTATTTTTGCTCTGTTTCAGATCTAACAAAATATGACTGAAGAAACATAAATGTCAGAAGATTTAAGGGTCTGGCTACATTTTATTTGTCTTTTCAAGAGTTCTTTGAAATTGAATTTTCCCAGTCAGGTGTATTCTTTTAGGCAGCCAGGACTCTGCCAATAACAGATCTCTCATAATTCTACGTGAAAGTATGTATATGGGGGGTTTTTTTGTCTTTACAACCATTACAAAAGGCCTTATGTTGTTTAAGTTACTGAATAGGTGGGAGTTCTGCATCCCCATCTCTTGACATTGGAGCTGGAGGAGCGCTCAGTCACCCAGGCAGTAACCTGCTCCAGGGAGACTCCTCCTGAAACAGGGACTTGCTGGCAGCTGCTCAGAGACTGTGACCTGATAGTGAAGAAGGTTTTGTGGCTTGTCCTGTGTTCACAAGGGATGTTTTATGAATCCTGTTGTGCTAAACCATTACCTGTGGTTATAGGCATCACGCTTAATCAGGAGGGTCCCTTCCCAACCTGATTTCTGTAACCTTTGGAAGCTAAGTTGGCAAAACAAACTCAAACTGTGGGTCTCTCATACTGCACTGTCTCCAGGTTTGCTCTTCTCTTATCCCTTGCCTGTCATCACTTTTCTTTTCTCTGGCCAGCCCTTGTTTTCTGCTGCCGCCTGATGCTGCGGGTCATCCCCTTAGCTTGTCTCTCCTGTACTTGTGATGTCCCTCTGAAAAAGGCAAGTTCAGTGCTCCCCACATTGGGCTAGAGGCGCTCTGGGCAGAGGCAAGTAGTATAGTAGCGCAAATACATCCTTATTTCATTTTCCCATCTGTGGAGTGGCATAGCGAAGGCAGAGATGGGAGAAACAACATTTTTGAGTAAAGATGTCAGGTGTGCCCCAGATTTGCACGGCTCTTTTGAGACACAGCAATGATCTGTGCACCATGGGGATGAGATAGAATGGGGGCAATGTGAGCAATGGAGCCCTCCTTTGCCAGTCCTGGCCACAAAGGATTATTATTCTCTCTGGCACAAAAATGTTCATGGTGTTGTGTACAGTATCTTTAAAGAATCTTATGGACACTATATGTATTTCTTGCTTTTGAATAGCATTTCCTCCTAAGTGTGCTCACACACTGTCTCTTACAAGGTACAAGGCTTTTGTTATGCGTGTGCTTCATAGAATACCTGAATTCTTATTATTTGCTTTATTACTGCATTTTATTCTATTTTTCTTTCTTCGAGGCTCTTGCTACTTGACTCCTTTCAGCAATATAAAGAACACTTAGAATAACTGATCTTGATATAATTTGGCAAAGAACAAAAATCTCTGGAGAGAACTTTGTTAGATTTGTGTCTCATCAAGAAGTGATTTACAATTTGTATCAAGGTTATTTGATGGAAAGTGGCAGATTTGTTTTTCCATCAAATTGCCTAATCTGTACATTTCTATTCAGAGCACTTTGCTCTCAAATGAATTGTCATTTCCCCATCTTAACATTCTCTGTGTTCTCACACGCAGCAAAGCTGGGGCCACCATTCTCAACCTTTGGGCTGAGACATGTAGATACCCAGCATCTGTCCCTGAGAAAGGGAATTTACCTTCAGTAAAGTATTTGATAGAGCGGCATCTGCAAAGTTATTATATAGGCAGAAAACATGAGGCTGAACATAAGAATTTTCTGGTGGACAAGAAGCTGGTAGCAAAATGGGATGTACTCAAAAAGGAACTTTCTGGTTTAAAGAAAAGTTATTAATGAATTTCCTCAGGGCTGGTCTTAGCTCTGATCCTATTTCATGTTTTCATTAATGATATTGGCACAAAAAGCTGAAGTATGTTAATGGAATTTGCTTAATGACCTTGAAGATTTCAGTGAAAGAGATGGAAAGAACTTTGGTACTGCAAAGTGCAAGATCATGCATTTGAGGCCAGCAGAAACAGATTTCCTCTATCAGTTGAGTGCTTATCAGCTGAAATGAGAGGAGCAGCAAGACCTCTATATATTAGCCAGTAACACAGCAAGTATGAGTTTCCAGAGTTACGCGTCCCCGTAAAATGCTGAATGCAACATGAGGGTGTATCAGAGCATACATTGCTGGTGGAGATAAGGAAATATTTATTATACAAGGCACCTGTGAGGCCTTATGAAAATTTGCCCAATTCTAGCCATCTGTAGTGAAAAGTGAAATCAAGGGCAAATGCCACGTGGGACTGCTTGGATGGTCAAAAACCAGAACTGATCTCAGGAGCTTCCAGCACGTCTTTCTCTTGTGAGCCTCCTACCAAAAGCCAGCATGGAAGGCTGAGATATTGGAAAACTCAGGTTGCATCTCTGGGTGAAGTGATTTAAGTGTGACCAAAGGGATTTGGGGGATTGCTGTGTGGTCACTTCTGGCTTGTCTTATCAGAAACGACAATAACAACTAGTTCAGCTTTGTAAAATGAAAGCCAATGTGATTGCTTTCTGCTCTCCAACTTAAATGCCATTTATCCTTCTCTGATGTTACATTTATAAATCTTCTTAATGTATTTGCAGTGTTAACCCAAGAACAGCTGGATGTAAGTAGACCAAGAACAGGTTTATTCTGGGAATGAGACTCATGTTCCTAACCATGAGGAGCAACCTTCACAAGCTCTTTCCAATGGGAGCAGTGGCATGAAAAGGATATTTCAAGAGGAGCTAGGTTGTTTTATGAAAGGGATAATAGAGCGCTGTTATCTGTCTTGACAGGGAAGGGCACTCTCATGGCTCTGGGAGCCTCCTTTTGCTAAATAAATCATTATACCATGTTTTCTGGGTAACTGAGCATCCTTAGCTCCTATTACTCTGTATTTTCTTCACTAGCAATGAGGCTGAGTTTATCTACATGTTTAAATGTAGAGTTAGATGCCTAATTTTATGCTCTGTGTTTGAAAATTTTTGCCTAAATCCTAAAGGCAACACACAGAAAAACATATATTAGCTCAGAAAGCTCTCACATTCCTGTGCTATTCATGTGCGTTTTCTAAAATACTGAGATTAAACCCATAGGTAGCTACATCATTTCATTAGTCTTGGAGCTGCTCAAGATCCAGACTTGATACCTGTGGACAGAATTAATTTCTTTAGGGACTTGTAGTTGCTGTACTGTCCTCTCCAATTTCTAGAGACTCTATATTGAACAAAGTGTCATTGAAATAAATATTCATGAAGTTGCTCAATAATTCAGGGTGTGCTGATTCGGAGTGTCAGAGCCCTAGCTAAAACCATGTACAAAAAAACCCAATCTCATAAAAGGCGAAGCCTGTTCCCTATACTCTGCCTAGGGTAGCCAGGAGAGAACAAGGGAGAACAGGTATGGTCTAGTCAGCAAGCCCGTCCTGGTTTGATGTATTTTCTGACAGGACTGTACATTTGGTGACAAGAAGACTATGCACTGTCATGCAGAAGTGTAGAACCTCTGGGGCAAGCAGGGACATCCGTAAGGTCTCTAGCCCAACTCCCTGCTCAGAGCAGGGTCACCTCTGAGTGCAGATGGGGTTGCTCAGAGCTCTGTTCAGTTGGGTCTTAAAAACCTCCAAGGATGGAGGGCACACGGCTTCTTTGGGCAAAGCGTTCCCAAAGCTTAATTATTCTAATAGTAAAAAATTATTTTCCATGTACTCTCCCCTTTTTCAATTTATGACCATTGTCTCTTGTTATCCCACCATCCACATCAGTGAAGAGCCTGGCTCCATCTTCTAACTGACCTCCTCTTAGGTACTGGAAGGCAGCTGTTGGGTCCCCACCTAATGTCTTAGACACATCTTTGAAATACCTCATTAAAATCTGCATCCTCACAAATTTATATTCTCCTGTGTCAAGAAAGAAAGTTGGCAGTTTGCATAGTCCCAGGCCAGTTGTCTTCATTCCTAAAGTATTTAAGAACAAAAAAAAAAAAAATTTGAGTCTCCACAAATGTGGTTTTACCATTGTTTGCGGTACAGATGTAGCACTGGATTTTGAAAGTAATTTTTTTTTCTATATCATATAAATCTAAACCAGTGCTGTGTTCAAATGGCTTACTTCATATCTCACTCTTCTCATATCCTTGTATAGCTCTACACTGTCATTGAATTTGCCCTAGCTTCACTCCAAGGAAAACAAGACTCTTTAGGTGGAAAACTTCCTGATGTTGTACCTACAGCATTTGTGTTGCCACAGGTTCACTCTCTTTCTTCTACCCTTTTGAATTAGACTAAATCGCTGCTGTTAAAAGTTGTTTGATGTCAGAGAGTGAGCGATCTCTAAAGACATTTCTTGTCATCCGTCATTCTTTAATCAAGTGTGGGACACTGATCTTCTGATCAACAGCCATGCAAAAAAAAAATAAAGTACTGCTGTAAAGCTTTCCTGAGGTTTTTCTGATAGTGTGGATACTGAATTTAATCTGATATTTAGAGGATATTTAAAAAAAAAAAAAGGGCTTGCAATTCCTAAACAGAAAAATTGGATGTTTTAAAATGAATCCTAAAGCAACAGATTAATGTAAAATAAACTGAAGTTGGTGACAGGGAGTATTCCTCCTAACATGTGATGAAATATGAGGCTTCACATTTATTATGTGCTTGCTAGGACCCAAACACCACATTTCTCTTGCTTGTAACTGACTGTGTCATCACAGGTAACTTCGTGAGCAATCACCTTTGCTTTTCAGAACCAGAAATACAATCCCAGCTGTCTGACTCCAAGCCCTCCTCCAGTCTCACTGATACATTAGTATGTCAGCAAGGACAACAAAATTATGGTAGGCTAGTTTTCTAACTGCTCGTCACTTAAAAATTCTGTTTACTTTGGGAATGCTCCAACTCTAAAAACATACAATCATTGGATAGTTTGGGTTGGAAGGGACCTTTAAAGACCACCTAGTCCAACTCCTCTGCAAGGAGCAGGGACATCTCCAACCAAATCAGGTTGCTTGAGCCCTGTCCAACCTGGGCTTGAATGTTTGCAGGGGTGGGACATGCTTAGAAAGAGATATCCTCACGTGACTGGTGTATATATATCATAGGTACAAAAAGTCTCTGTAGTTACTTCTTGCTCATTACAAAATATTACATTACTGGTTGGTTTTTGAGGTTGGCCTCGGGTTTGTGCTTTGTGAATGGATCTGTGCAGATGGGGAGCCTTTGACTCCAGGCACGGGGTTCACCTTACAGATGGAGACACCTGTTTGTCAGTGCCCACAATGTAGGTATCTCCAAGTGAGCAGGTATCTAAGCTCCCGTTGTGGTCCAGGTACACAGTCCGGTGCGCAGGGAGCCTCTAAAGTGATACAGCTGGGAGCTGGCATCCATCTTTGGCCAGCTGCTCTCTGGACACACACCATTGACTGTTGAGCAGGTCCCCACTGACTTTAGGGGTTGCTCAGACATGTAGCTTATATGTAGACCACTAAATTTAGATGCCTTACCCTACAAGCAGTATCCAGTCTCTTCTCTGAGCAGGCATGTCCTATAGATTGCATTGCACTGGATGTCACTGGAATAGCGAAAGGCATAGTTAACCAACAGAAGCTTGTTGGAAATAGGAAACAGTGGCCAATTTGGAAATAGGAAACAGTGGCCACGTTTCTTTTTCTGGTTGGATTCAAAGCCATGGGACAGAATCCCAGAGGAATAATGAGACATATCTAAAATGTTATAATTTTGTACTTCAAAATGCAGGTGTTATATTTATTAACTCTGCTGAAGTCAATGGCAAGTTCTCTTTTTAATGTGGAGTAACTGAGTGTCTGTAGGATATTACAGCCATGGTTTTGAGTAAGCACAGTGCTCATCATCCCAGTTAAATAGAGCAGAAGTGGTGGGTGCTCAGATCCTCTGAGAAAACAGCCAGTTGTTTTTCCTACATGCTGAATGGGTGATGTATGCAGGAAGAGCGGATAAATGTTGATGTCTTAATGGTGACTGCTGTACTTTCAGTAAAAGACTTGTAAGGAAACCCATGAAAACTTGAGACACAGCTAATAGTCTTAAGGTCACAAACTTTTGTAAAGGATGTCTTAGAAAACCATTCCCATTACAGTGGTCTGGCATCCTGTGGCAGATGCTAAGCTTAACAAACCTGTGTGCTGTTGCATCATCTTTGCAGAAGTTTGTGGGCTAGCGAGAGTTTGGCTGTCTGGTTTGGTGGATAAGCTGTGTGATGCCTCCTGCAGCCAGATGGACATGCATATAGTTTGTGCGTTGCTTCATAGCTGTTTTCGTTACAGTACTGTTCTGAATAAGAAGTGTACAGTCAGTTCTTGTTATGTTGGGCAAGGTATCTGTAAATTAAGCACAGCACAGATACTGGGACGTCCTGCACAGTATTGCTGCCAGCCACGAGCTGATATATCTGCATTATGCTAGGGTGACTTGACCATTTCAGATCAGCCTAACAATGTTTCTTCCCTGTCTGCCTCCCCCCACCATCTTCGGTGCATACTCTTACTCCCTAATTGTTCGTGTATTGCATTATCTGTATTTTTATTTCGTCTGTTTACCCTCTTCTCTTCCCTGTTACCCATCCTGCCAATACTTTGCCTGAAGAGATGTTGCTGATCAGTGATGAACTCTGTTATTGCCTCTGAAAATGTGGGCTTCTGAATAAAAGTGAGAAGTGTAAGGCATTGTTCCCACAATGCAGATCCTTCTTAACCTCTTGCCACATTCTCTGTTGTTAGCAGAAGTGTGCTGCCAGGCTGGCTTTTGTTGAATATTTCAGATCTTTCCTCAGGAGCACACTCACTTCCAGGATTAAAGTTACTAAGTTCTTGTCTCAACTTGGGTCATAAACTTGACCAGGGCTTTTATTTTCCCTGCTACCAGCAAGAACCAGAATGTGGATGGTTTTATGACGCACCTGGGTTTTTCAGTCAGTTTGGTTCTTCTTTCTTCTATCTGTTAGTGTCTTCAAAAGTATTCTCCAGTCACTCTTTTTCTCCACCTCAAGTACTCCTCCATCTCTGCATCAGCTGCTATGAGTGCTCCACTCTCCTTTTATGAAGCTCATCACTCTCTGCACGTAAGGTCCTGTCTCACGCTTTGAAAGAAGAGAGGATAGCCTGGTTTTTCTCCTCTGAGAGTGCTGCATGAATTCTCCTTGTGCCGGCTGCTTCGCACTCAAGCGGGAGCGACAGAGATGCCATTCATCCTCCTTCCCCAGGAGGCCCTACAAGATGTTTTTGTTCTCGGTGTGCGGTGATCCTGCCGGTATTTAGCAAATCTCCCTCAGCCGGGATGTCTGTTCCATGGCGATAGAAGAGGCAAAATGCCCTCATTTTGGATCACCTCTGCTAATAGCAGAGTCTGCTCCTCTGAAATTAATTTCTACGTCAGAGCAGTACTATGGAAGGATTATGTAAGATTAGTGTATTTATATTAGAATACCTTATAATGTGAAAGAAATACATGTTCTTAGGTTATATCTAGAAGCTCATTTTAGCTGCTCTTAATTAAAGGTTTTCTTTGCCTAATGAAAGAGACTGGATTTCATGCCAGTGGAGCTAGATACTTTTGAATTCCCAAGTGCTTTTTAATTCTGATGTAAGCAGTAGTGTGCAGTCCACGCCTCACACCAGTGCTTGTTTGGGCCTTTGCATGGATCATCAGGTCCTTGCCTTGCCCATCACGGTGCTTAGCATCTGTCCAAAAAATCAACTGTCCCATAGTGGCGACTTCGATAATCCATTAATTTCGGTACACCATGCTCAAAAAGAGATTGTTTGGTCTGGGGAAGTTGTAGGAAGTTTCCTTTCAGGAGGAGCTAATGCTGTGAATATTGGCCAGTGTTTGAAGTGTACATGTCTACGTGTTTATGCAGGCAGTCACATACACACTATGCATTTACTGGGATTTTTCTTTCATTGACAGCTGCAGCTTATGGCCAGATTCCCATGTAAATTTTTACACACACACACACATGCTGATACAGATATTGATATAGGTACAGATGATATAGATGTGATTTGTATGGGTTTAGATCAATTTGCATCCTCTCACTGACGTGCCAGCATATTCTGCCTGACTGGCCTTTAAGCACTGAGGCTGTCTGTGACAGCAGCTTGAGTCATTGACGATGGGAGTCCTTTGAAATTAAGCCAGTAAGTCCGTGATGAGTTTGCTTTGTCAAACAGGGTAACAGAAGTTATGACTTAATTCTTTGCTGGGTATTTCCCCCAGCGGGCAGCTGTGGAGTTTAACATCGCCTCGTGAGCGTGAGCATGGGCGGCTTTTTTACTCACGCTCTTCTACTGAACAGTGAAGAAAGGAGAGACTGAAGGCCATCCCCAGTTTCATATATTTATGAACTGCCTCTTCTCTTTGCTATGAGCTGGCTCCTCAGCCACTCCTAGTGCGATCGAGCACCGTGTATTAGGCACTGAGAGCTCTGAAACGCTGCTGTACTTAATCTGTAAGTGTCAACATTTGAAAACAATTTCCTAAGATAATTTTTATAATTTTCCAACTGAAATAAATGTGCATGACCTATGTATTTATACTTATATCATTATTCTAGAGACATGACATCCTTTTCCCTGAAAGAAAAATTTGTGCCACGACTGCTGTGCGGCATCCCCCAGTCCCCTGTGTAACATTGTGACAGTGTCACCTGGACAGTGCCCAGGATCGGGTGGAAGAAATCTTAAGGTCGTCCAAGCTCAGATTGGTTAAAAGGGTGATGAAGAATCACGAACAGAAGGTGAAACTATGAAGACTCTAAACTGTGAATGCGGCGGGGATGGCCGCACTCTTAGTTATTAGCGCCTCGGAATCTAAATGTGTGTCAGGCTGCTGTCAAAGGTTGTCTGGCAGATTAAGAAGCCATTCTGTTGGTAACGCATTCCGAAAGATGCACAATCCAGAAGCAAATTAATCAGGATAGTGAAAACAGTTGCAGAAGTTAGGTAGTCACAAGGAGGAGCAAGCAACAGACTGGGGAAAGTTTCTCGCCGAGTCTGCGTGAGGGAAGCTGCGGATGTTATACAAAGACACGCTGTTCTCATTTCCCTGCATTTACTTTGTACTCCTGTTTATTGCACAGCAAACACATTTACATATCCAGGGATGAAATGGAAATGATTGATGCAAAAGAGGTATTTTTGTTAATTGTTGTTGCTCTGAGTCATGCCTGACTGGGACTGCTGGAGATGGGTGAGGGAAGACGGAACTATTATTAGAGGTATAAATAATCGTCAAGAGCAACGTTAAAACCCATCTGTTACCACATATCAACATCCAAAATTATCCGAAGAGGGGAGGGGCAGCAATACAAGGACTAAGCCAACGCCATGTCTCTGTCAATGTAGATGTTGACAACTGCATCTGAATCTTTGCCCGTTTCTAAAATTTCTGCTCCCTTGGAGCTTCAATCATTTTGTGTCACAACCCTATCAATGCCTGCTGGATGTTGCAACAACAGTGTCTTAACGCTCAGAGCTGATGGGTGTTTGAGAGTTAGGCTGCTTTATCTGCGCAGCTGTAGTGAAATGTGCCCACCTTTTGTCCCGTTAGCTGGAAAGCGATTCTTAATGCGCTCTCAGACATGCAGGGTAGAGCCAAGAGGAGATGAGCATCCAATTTGAGAAGGGAAAGTTGTACTTGAAGTGCTTAAAGACAGTGCTTTTTTTCAGTGGAACTATACTGCAGAGCACCCAGGAGGATTTCTGGTGCCTCCTCCTCAGCAGGAGTCATGAAGAGGGATTTTAGAAATCTCTGACTATGGGTGGTTGTGTGATCCTTGGGTTCACTGCTGATGTGGGCTGTGCAAGTAACTGAAGTGGATCAAAACAGCTGAAATGCAGTTTGATCATGTGTGAGCAGTAGCCAGAAAACCCAAGCCCCAAATTATTTTTGAAATATCATCCATCAGAGTGTCGTGTGATGCTAACACAAATCATGGCTCCCAAGGCAAGTGATAATGAAAATACATCCAGGGCACTCCCTATTTTATATCCTTCCACCTGTAACCGTTCCGCTGTGAAATAATCCGTCAAGCAGCTCTGTCCGTTAGATAGCAGTTCAAGAAATGACCCTGCAGCAGGACATAGTCCATAGTTTGGCCTCATAACCTTATTCCATATAGTATAGTATAGGTCCTGTAGGTGGAGAAATCTGAATTAATAAGGACAAAGCATTTAGCCCTCTTTTGCTTTGTTTGCACTGGGCAAAATGCCTGCATTTTTAGGACTATGTGGGGAAATACCTGCTTTTATGAACAAGCTGAGGTTTATGGAGAAGCTACAGTGAATCATCTTTAGTGGCAGAAGGTGGTGATATCTGAAAAAGAAAGATAATTGTCTTGGAGATTGTTACCAATTTCAGATTTTTCATTTAGTTGGAGTATGAGATGGCCTTCACAAAGTGTTGGTTTGTTTACAGGGTAACTTATCTTCAGCGGGGTTGCCTCCTGCTTCCTTCCTTCATCCTTGTCTAGGCTCAAGAAAGGGTACTGAGAACAGACTTTTCGTAAGAAATTTTACAACTCATGATTTATTAATATATTGTTTGTAGTCAGATGAGTCATGCAAACTCATGAGCCTATTTTTGTACCAGACCGTGTGTTAATTTTAGTAATGAATCTTCTGCTGGTTATTCTAGCTGACAGAAATCATAAGTATTTTGGTTTTGCTTTGTCTTTATGATATCACTCTGTAATTCAGGTGAGTTGTATTGAATAAAATATTTCCTAGTAAAAAACCTCAATCCGTGAAAGTCTGCTTGAAGCATACTCGATTGCAGTCCGTTTCGGATTGCCATAAATAGATGTACAAACTGAATTCAATAGCTAAAAGATGAACTGGCAATGTGAATTCTGCAGTTATTTGCTCTATTTCAAATCAATATTTCTTGGTGTCTCTTTTGTATTCTTGACAGGTGAGGCTGAATAATGGTAATCTTTATATCAACAAATGCTTTTGTACTACATGATTATAACGCATTTCAATCAAGCACTTGTCTAAAACTAAGTCATATGAATGGATTCTGGATCTCTCATTATCTTCACTCCAACCCACCTAATAATAGGGTTCTTCTTAAGTGAGTGGCTCATGCCAGTCTTCCACATGGTGTTATTTTTAGCACTTGCAGCATCCACATGAAGTTGCTCATCCTTCTGTTATATTCTGACCAAGCGGTGTATGGATTTTCATCTTGTGCATCTTGTGAGACATGCATGTCTCACTCCAGAAGAGAATTGGCAAGATTATATAAATCTCTTTTCCCACTGTTTCTGGTATTACTGAGGGTTAGCATTTCAAAGTAAAGGGGAATACACTCCAGTTAATTGGCTTCTACATAAAGTAACTACCACTGAACAGCTGATAGGTCAAAGTAATTCCATTTATCTGACAGCTACTTATTTCCTTTCATCTCTCTGTCTTTCTCTGTATTTACCTTGTATTTTATTCACAATATTTATGAAGCTTTAAGCTTTTCGCTGTCTCAGAAGTAGTCAGTTAAGTGCCTACCTTACACCAGAAAAAGTGAAGGGGGTAATGGCAGTGGCTGGTAATGGCTTTATTGGAGAATAAAAAAGTGAAATGCACTGAATCTTAAAACTGTGTTTAATTATATGTTTCAGGAACTTCTATTACATCACGATGCTGAGGGATCCAGTGTCCCGGTACTTGAGTGAATGGAAGCATGTCCAGAGGGGTGCGACATGGAAAACTTCCCTTCATATGTGTGATGGAAGAAGCCCAACACCAGATGAGCTGCCGACCTGTTATGAAGGAGAGGACTGGTCTGGAGTCAGTTTACAGGAATTCATGGATTGTAGCTACAACTTGGCCAACAACCGCCAGGTGCGCATGCTGGCAGACCTCAGCCTGGTGGGATGCTACAACTTGACTTTTATGAATGAGAGTGAAAGAAGTATGATTCTTCTCCAAAGCGCCAAGAACAATCTGAAAAACATGGCCTTCTTCGGGCTTACTGAATTTCAGAGGAAAACGCAGTATCTCTTTGAGAGGACATTCAACCTGAAATTCATTTCCCCATTCACCCAATTCAATGTTACGCGAGCCTCCAATGTGGACATTGATGAGGATGTGCGGCAACGGATAGAGGAGCTGAATTTCTTGGACATGCAGCTGTACGAATATGCGAAGGACCTGTTCCTGCAGCGCTTCCAGTACTCCAAGCAAGAGGAGCATCAGAAAAACCGACTAAAGAGGCGAGAGGAGCGGCGGCTGCTGCGGGAGCAGAGAGCTCACCAGTGGCCAAGGGAAGAGGCAGCAGAAGTAGCCGTTACTGAAGATTATAATAGTCAAGTCTCAAGATGGTGACGCTCCTCCATCTTGACTAACCGATGAAAGGATCAGAGAGTTTGTGCAACTTGGCTACCTGGGAATTTGCCAAGGAAGGCCTACCGCTTTGGTAAATAGACCACATCTGACAACTACCCCTCTTTATCTCAGTTTTTCTTGGTTTCTGCCAGTGAGAAGAATGTATTTTTTTCTCAGTAGGCATTGATTAGTCTTATTAAATGGCAGTAGAATAGATTCCTGTCCAAGAAGACTTCCTAAGCTATGAGGATGGGTTGAAGAGAGATGTACTTTGCATTAACAGATGTACCTTATACAATCTGAGCTACCAAAACTTGTGCAGACATGAATGAAAAAATGGAAAAAAAAAAAACAAATTTGGTTTGGTTCTTCTGTGACATGGGAGCTGATTTATTTTATACTGTCCTTTGCAACTGTACTGTGTAGCTTTCTAGTGATTGAAGTGGAGGAAAGCGCATTGCCCTTCAAACTTCTACATTCTGTATTTTGATTAAGGGAAGAATTTGCTGAGGTGATTAAAAAAGACCGAGGAAATGTGGGATTGGAGCATTGCTTGTTCTGTTCTGTTAGCCAGCAATCAGAGATGATTTATAAGTGAAGTGATGGAGGGATTAGCTTATTTCTCCGCAGATGTTCCGAGTACCGAACCCAGCCAGGCAGAAGCCATCTTTCTGAGTGCGTGTGGCAAAGGGAAGGCCTTGAGAAATGAGGTCCATGTAGAAGCTGGGCACACGTCGCGGAGATTATCTTGCTGGAGGCAATGTAACCAGCCTTCACATTCACAAAAGGTGAAGAGGGGCCAGCAAACTACAGGGAGAGGAAAGAGAGAGCAGGAAAAGCTTAAATATTAGTGTGACATTTTCCAGATTTGCTGTAAAAGCCTGGAGATATATTGTCTGTGAAGGCAGGCAGGTTTATGATATTGTCTGTTAAAATACATTGATGCCAACTGAATACAATTTAAATTGGTTTTCTCTCTAACTACAGTAGTGGCTAGGAAAAAAAAATCTGCTTTCTTTTTTATAGGATACATAATGGATATGTGGAAAGTCTTGCTATTTATTACTCTGTATGAAGATTCTTTGTAAATTTATTGTTTTCATGATGAGAGATCTGTATCTGTTTTTCTTCCTTGTCTAGAAAAAGATTGTATAGGTTCTTCCTTCACGTGTTACTTTCTTGTGGCTAAACTGCATCTATTTATTCCAAGATTTTATGTTGTTCCATTCACAATAGTGAAATTTTAAAAAGAGGGTCCTGTGCACCAGAGATCTTTTGAGAGAGTTTTTTTCCTTCTTCTTCTTCTAGCATAAATGTAAAGCATTAGGAGGAAATTTCTCTAAGTGCCTCAATGTGGCTGCTAAATCGAGATGCTGAAAGTATATTATTGCTTGCATGAATGGCATTTACCTTACAGAATTGCTAATTAGAGATACCGGAGTACCTGATGTGGATACATATTTCTCATTTATTTTCAAAATTCAAGGTTTTTATCCAGTCAGTAAAAAAAAGTAATGTGTTACAGAAAAAAAAAGAGGCTGAATTTGAAAATTTGTCCCTTCATTTTCAAGTATTTTTTTTAATGCATGATGTAGCTTCTTTTCTTCCAACAATGCTGTTGCTACCTATCTATGCATAATATCAAAAATAAGATCTAATGATCCTGTTGAGAGTTAATGCATATAATAATACATTAAACATGGAATATCATAATGACTCTTAAGGAGGGCTACCGGGATGATGTATCATTATCAATGTAGTTTATTAGCAATACGCTGCTTTATGCCTAATTGTCAGTGTGCTGCTTTTGGGATGAATAGCAGTGGTTTTTGGTCTGTAATACCTGTTCTGCTGGTGGATCCTGCATATCTCCTCCCAGCTCCGTGTTCAGAAGGGAGAATGTGGGAATGCGGATCGTTACTCTCCTTCCCGAGGGTGGGATGTCTGCCTTAGAGAAGCGTGAGGAGCTCTGTAGACTCCCTGGATGGTACTGCTTGGATCCCCATCGCCTGGAAGAGGCGCTCAGACACCTTGCTCACGTGTGGACACCTGCCTTCAGAGATTTAAGTGGAAATGTTTACAGTCTGGGACTGAAGCTCACTCTGCGTGGCTGCAGGATGGCGAGGCCATGAAGAGCTAAGCCTGCCTAGAATTATTGCACCATTAGTGCAACGCAGGTAATTCACAGCGAGCTGCCATCTTACCCGCTGGCACTGGGGCTTCAGGCTGGACTGGCCCTGGCCCTGTGGAGGGAAGGAACTTTCTGGCTGGTGATGCAGGGATGACTGGGAGCTGCTGCATCTCCCAGTTCCCAGGCCCATTGCTGCATCTTGTTGCAGACCCCGCAGCAAGAGAGGGGAAGGATGCCGTGGCACTCAGTAAGCGGTGTCCAGGATTTGCAGGTGTGCTCCTTGTTTCTGTGAGCGTAGGGGGCTGTGGGTAGTGGGGGGCCCCCAAAGGACCCCCCGGCGGAGGCAGAGGAGGGATGGGCAGTGGTGCGGGATGTGCGGGAGAGGCAGGGCTGGCAGGGAGGGCAGGGGGGCTTGGAGGAGAGGGGCTGCACAGGAAAGAAGCCAGCCACGTGGGAGGAAAGATGCAAGGCCAAATTCACATTAAGGAGGAAGATAAGCAAGGAAGTAGAATCAGTCCCAGCCCATCTTTTGTTGTAGGGCATCCCTTCTTTTTCCTCCTAAGCACGAAACAAGGGTCCCCTTCCTTGCGTCCCTGCCTCTTTCCCCAGCAGACCACCTCTCCGTGCCATTCACAGCGATGGGGGCCTCGTTTTTCAAGTAGACAATGCAGAGTTATCTTTTCAGGGGAGAGGAGAGAAAGCTCAGAAATTGCTCTCTGCAGCCTCACCAGTGACTGTAAGCATCAGTTTCAGCTGCCTGAGCACACCAACCATTTTCCAGACTATTCCTTCTGCCTGACACAGAACAAAGCCTAGTGAAGAAAATCGAAGCAGTCTTTGGGTGGTTTACATTAGCTGTAATAGTTTGGCAGCACCCTGATGCGATGCCTAACCTTTTTGTCAGTCATTTCCCAGGAGACAAGATTAGGGTCCTGAAGAGCTGCTAATACGCCGTAGCATCTATGTTAACGGGATTTGCCTTAATGCTTGGGATTTAGTTACCATTGTTGTTGTTTGTTGGGTTTTTTTCCCCCCTGGCACCTGTGTAGCAGATAGCCCTGGTTATGCAGGAGTAGTTGAGGGGGTTGAGCAGCCAGCAGCTGAGATCTTGCCCAGAGCCCCAGGGACTGAAGGACCCACCAGCCTCCTTCCCCAGCTCCAGAGGTGGATCCAGCAAACCCACTGCGCCAACAATACCAGGTTTTCTTAGCAGAATTTCCTGGCATGTGAAAAATAAAGCAGTTTGGAAATACTTTCAGGCTGACTTCTAAGACACAGGCTTGCAGCTTTTTTTCCTCTTGGCCGCTACACCCAAAATAATGTAACGCAAAAGCAAAATAAAAGCCCTGGTTCATATCTCTGTTGTTCCAGGTTTTCGTTGCTCTGACAGCACGAACTTCACTGTAATTACACTGGCTCGTATAAGATCCGAGCACAGCGTGTCCTTTCAAAACCTTTGTGAGCAACAACGCTATAGGATTCCTGTCCATCTTCCTGGCATTATTTTGTTGCTTAAACAAGGCAATTTGGCTTCTGCTACTGTGGTGCTGAAACAAATCTCATTCTTTTGTAATGGAGATGTACTTGCTAATCTCTCCCATCACATCCCCAGCACTGGCTGCCTTTTCCAGTTATAATTCACTGTAGGCTTGGAGCAGACAGAGAAACATGCTGTGTTGTTAAAACTTGTTCCTGGTAATTTGATGTTTGGTCCAAGAACTCAGCCTATTGCCTATGGGCCGTACTTTATTAAGGAATGAAAATTTGCCCTCTCTTCCCCACTCACCAGTGCTAACAATAAAAAGCTTTATCACCATGAGGAAAGAAAAAACCACCATTTTTTCATGTTGGGTATTCTTCACTGCAGCTTTGTTAACAACGAGCCTGTTGTAGCCTTGCCAGGGCTTCTACCCAATCCATGGTAGTTATTTGCAGTTCAGTAAAACCAGAAGTACAGAGCAAAAAAGTGATGGAAGTCAGATCCACAGCTAAGCTTCCTAACTGCAGCGTATTCGTTCCGCCAAACCAAATGGCAGGTGACATCACTCTTGCTTCTGGAGATGTTTCAGAAGCCAGGAGGTTTCTCAAGTTGGCCTTCTCATTAACACATGCTTTCTTCTGCACTGGTGGGTTCTTGTTTCCACCTGCAGTCTTGCATCAGTTGTGAGCACTGCTGTTATAAAACTTCTTATCTCACTGACATTATTTTTCTTTCCAGTGCTGTTCCCCTAATACATGTGGAATTAATTCTTTTTTTGGTCTGGAATAAGGAATATCTTGTTTCATCAGGCTTTCATCAGGCTAGTGAAGACTACCCTGTATGAGATGAACAATCACAACAAAGTCATTCTGCTGAAGCAGGCTGCTATATCCTCCCCACATGTGGCAAAAGCATACTCAAAAAAAAGGTACCCAGTTTGCACTGAAGCACTTCTTTCAGCTTGGTTCTTGTAATACTTTCTTTGCTACTATTTTGTGGAGGGAAATGGGTTCCAATGTCCTTGGCTTTCTTCTTGGCCATATCCCTAGCTCTGTGATTTCAAATAAATGTTGGAAGTGAAAAAAAAAATAAATCAAGAGTTCCCATCAGTTGCCATATTTAAGATGAAAGGGTAAACTAATAGGCTGTAAATTATTTTATTCTTTAGGAATTTTCCTTCTGTTTATGTGCAATAATGTGTGTGAACTCTGCTACTACGAGATTGTATTGTGAGTAACCCTATCTACTTTTATTCCTATTTACAAGATAGTTTGTAGACCTAGGGATTTTTGTTGATGTAAAGCACAACTAAATGAATTATTTAATGTGTTTAACCATTGTGATGTCAAAAGCAATTGTTTTCATATATTTATTTGTTGGTGGTTTTCTGTAAAATGATGCTCATTAAGAAATCTGTTAAAAAATGAAGAAGTTTAGTTGAATATTGTTGGGTCCATGAATTACTGATGAGCAACAAATAAACATCGTTTGCGTTTTTGAAACACTAAGGATTTAATCTTATATACATAGCCATAAAAATAAGTAAAAATGCTTCTGTCAGGCCAGTTTCAAGGATTAATAAAGATCCACTGTGACTATAATCATTATTTTTTAACAAAGTGTACATGGAGGAAAAGCATGTTGATGTAACTTACTGTTTCATTACATTGGAGCCTAATACCAAATCTTTTTATTCCAATTGACTTTGGTGGGCTTTATCTCAGATTGAGTTAACACAGGAGACTCAAGACTTGAATAGTGACCAGCGCTAATTCAAGTGACCCCAGTGTCAGAATTTCCATCCTGGGACTGAATTAAGACTTAAGTGTGCAAATAGTAGCAACAAGCTCATTGGACTTCATTGGGCATGAATGCTGGATCCTGACAGCGAAGGGCAGATGGCGTGGAGTTTGTGCTACTGGGAAGCAATTCAGGCTGCTAAACAGAATTGTCCAGTGCTGTTTATGGTGCCCTGAAGTTGCCCACCTGACCTGCAGGTGCTACTGCAGAAGGATGCAGGTTTCAGAATAGATACTTTCTCATATATTTAAACCCTGTGCAGATGTCTCAATGCCACATCCCAACTTCTTGCCCACGACTACGTCGCATCCAATTTACTTTATCCCAGCACACAGTGATGAGAGGAGGGAGAGGTGACTCAGATTTCCTGATTTCCCTGGTTGGAATAAGAAATATACAATACCTATATGTAGGTAAATGGAGACTTTTTACTCAATAGTTAGGCTCACTGGTAAATAATTGGGTAGCAGAAATACTTATTGTTACGGTGCATACGAGGATTTTATGCCTTGTGTTACTTACTAGAAAAAAGGTAAAAGAGTAAGAAGAAAGATGGAAGAGAGGGAGAGAGAGAAATCACCAGTCCAGGTTCCAGCATTGATCCAGCCAACAGAGGTCTCTGGTCTGTAGGAGAGCTCATCCAGAAAATCCCACTCCCCGTTAGGAGCCAACACTTTTTATCAGGGTAATTTGTCTCATCTACCATAGGAGACACCTAGCATGATCTAGGCAGGGTTAGGTGGCATTTAGCATGATCTAGGCTGAGTTACAGATGATGCAATTTAGCGTAGTCTCCTAAAACTTCATTTACATATTCAGGGGTGTCACTTGGAATATGCACTTTGGTATCAATGAGACGTTAATGAGGCAAAGTTCACTCAGCAGACAGGGCACTTTTAGAAATGTGAGAACTGTGGTAACGGGCTAAGGCAAGGCCACCTTATCTCCACAAGGTTCCATCTGCCAGCCACGTCCTCTTGCAATGTCATGACAACTGTTTGGCTCTGTGAGTGTTTGAGACAGATTTAAAGGCTCCAGAAGTCTCCATCCCAAAGCTTATCAAGCTTTGCCTCCTGCCATTGTCCGCACCCTTCTGAGCAAAACAGTTCCCTGCTCCAGGGGCTCACAAGTTAGCCTTGGTCAGCTGGTCTCCTTTACTCAGGTACCTGCAGATCTCCAAACAACAGACTTACAGTTAGGAACCCAAGTAGCTCCCACAGTGTTTGTAGCATTTGGGGGCATCACTTGAGACAATGCGCAAACTGGGAGTCCATCATCATCATCATCACTGGTTGTGAGCACAAAATTAAGTGCACTTCAGGGCAGTGTGAGTGATGGAGGAGCGAAATGAATGTTGTTACATATCTGGGTCCTGCACTCTGGTGAAAGCAGTTGTAAAGCAGGGGCAGCAAGATGGTGAATGAAATAAATGTCTGTACTGCTGATAAATATTACTATATAGCAAAAGGAGAAATGGATTTTGCCACCAGAGAACAGATAATTTTTTCCACATACATGGTTACATTTCAAGAAATACATCAGAAAATTGTACTCTAATGTGCAGTTTATGGTACAGTTAAAAGCAATACAGTCCAGCATTGCTGGACTCTATTACGTACAGCTGTAGAAAACTTTGGTTTTTAAGATTGCATTCACGTTTATTTCTGTTTTACCGAGAGAGGCTATACAAGGTATGATACCTTACAGCATTTCCTAAGAAATTTGTGAGCATGCCCCTAAAATTCTGAATATGAGCAAGTGAGATTAGACAATATGGAGGTAAGTCAATGACTTGTAAATCTTACTGTCCTGTTAAAGCACAGAGTGCTGGAAACATTTAACGGTGAGAATAAATAAGGCCTGCTCTATTCAGACAAGGAGGCTCCTGCAGGAGTTTGTCCACTGGGTAAGCACCTTGCCACTTCACTGTCAAACATATTGAGTGAAATGCCTGTCACGCAAGTAGAAGTCAGCTGGCAACCAACATCCTCGTGCAACTGCTGGGGAACTCCTTATGGGAGATGGAGGCAAATACACTTTCAGGGCATGAGCATCTGGCCTGCTTTAGACGTTTACAGTGGTCTCTGCTCTCATGAGACCCCCACCTGGAGTACTGCATCCAGCTGTGGAGCCTCCAAAATAAGAAGGACATGGATCTGTTGGAGCAAGTCCAGAGGAGGGCCACAAAGATGATCAGAGGCCTGGAGCACCTCTCCTACGAGGACAGGCTGAGAGAGTTGGGGCTGTTCGGCCTGGAGAAGAGGAGGCTTCGGGGAGACCTGATAGCGGCCTTCCAGTACCTCAAGGGGGCCTACACGAAAGATGGGGAGAAACTCTGCAGCAGGGGCCGTTTTGATAAGATGAGGTTTAATAGTTTTAAAATAGAGGGAGATAGATTCAGACTGGACATAAGGAAGAAATTTTTACAGTGACGGTGGTGAAACACTGGAACAGGTTGCCCAGAGAGGTGGCAGATGCCCCATCCCTGGAAACATTCAAGGCCAGGTTGGATGAGGCTCTGAGCAACCTGATCTGGTTGGAGATGTCCCTGCTCCAAGCGATGTCTCCCTTTGTCCACAGCAAGTTTGGAGTCGGGTTTGCTGCTTCAACTGTGAGACTGAAAATTTAGGAGTGGTAATGCTTACGATAAGCAGTAATGACAATGTCACAGCTGCGGAAGTGAAGATGTTTCTGACTAACAGGATGCAGGAATATGCATGCTAATAAATGACTGAATGTTAAACAGGAAAACCAAAACAACCCTAGGTGAAATTCATCAGCAACAGACCAAAATAAAATTTTATCATTACTGTAATTAACATTGCAGTCTGACTGGCCTGCAGATGCATAGTGTTCTGGTCAGGACAGAGTTTCGGCAAAGAAACTGCATAAAAATAAACATTGCCAAGGAAGCATGAATGTTTTGGAAAAGTTCAATGCTGCACAGCTTCAGGTATGGTCCCAGGGAGCAGTGGGGCTTCTCCTCATGAGTGACTGAAAGTTAATATTCGTGTGTGGATGCTTTTGCCTGCATGCCCATGTATACAAACACACGATGTGTCTGTCAAGATGCCACTGCTGGCCACTTGTGTACAGTTTGGATTGATTCCTACACACTAGACTCATATGCTTTGGATTGCCAGCAAGAGCTCAGCCATGCATCTGGCTTTGTTCTGGGAGATGTAAGATTTTTACGTAAGGACCAGATACAGAGAAATGGTCCTCCATCCAGCACAAACTGCTGCGAGCAGGAGCTTTTTCTCACCTGCAGAGTTGCCAAAATCTCAGCAACGGCTTGCTGGCGTGAGAGCATCCATCCATAAGATGAAGCCTCGTGAGCTTTCTGTTCTGTCTCTGCTCTTTTTAATTGCTTGCTGGTGGTAGCAAACGGGTATGCGGAACATTTCTAAGACAATACTCATCTCAGAGATGAAGCTAGAATAAGAAATACTAAACCCCTTCCCCAGTCACCCACTGTTCTTGGGTATGCTGTAGGATTTGCGTCAATGCTTCTTGGGGACCAATGCTTCTTACAGCGAAGCCCTTCCTCTGTGTCAGGCTGCTTTTATGAACCATGGGCCAAGTCCCTATCTCAAGTTAGCTTATTTGGACCTGGTCTTCCAGCTTTCCTTGCTTTGTCTCCCTCGCTTTATGAGTTCCTTTGGCTTCTGATAAGCTCACACAAGCACTTAGTTCCTTAGCTCCACAAAGTGGGAGCTCCTTTCAGCTTCTGGCTCCCAGCTCAGTATTCAAGGGGCACAGGGATACCCTTGCCCCCTCCAAGCCTCCTGCTGTCCACACAAGGAAAACAAGAACAGATGTGAGCTATGACCACTCTAGTTGTAGTGAGTCATGTGGTGACCAAGACTTTGGGGTGTGACCTCAGCACTGACCAGTTAAATTGCAGAAACATAGATTTACTCAGCTGTATGTTTGTGACAATTAAATGGAAAATAAATATGTTGCAGTCTATGAAATGTTTAGATCATAGGATGTTTCATCTTCTATTTGAATCAACTGGGCAGCTAGCTCAGCAGATCATGGGCTGAATTTAAACAACTTCTCCTGGGTGTGAGCCAGGCTTGTCTTTGCCAGATTTTGTTTTAAAGCAGCATCTTTATTTATAAACTCCGAGCAGAATTTATCAGTCAACATTGTTTATGACACATTTAAATCCATTTAAATAAATCACAAAATGGAATAAATATCTGAAGGAATGACTATGTAGGAAATACGTATTTCTGGTACTTCAGGGGAAAATATGCAATCTTGTTGAGTCGGAATGGTGCCAGGCTCGGGAAATACAGGTACTAGTAGAGGGTGATTCATCTCCTGAAATACCTACCTAAACCAGGGCGTACTAATCTGCCGCCTTCTTTATGTGTACTACAAACACGGGCAAATTGAGGAAATCTAAAGCAGATGAATTGTATCTGTAGACTCTAATTTATCTGCTTTGATGCCATGCCCATTGGATAAACTCTATATATTTCAAGCTTGCAGTGAACTCTTTAATGTAACTGAGAAATCAGGGTTTGCTCATCCCTCTCTACCAACAACATCCTGTGAGCAGAACTATAGAGATTTACATTAAAAACAGATTTTGGAAAAGCTGAACAAGGGCCAACTAGATATGCATCCTCTCTCTGGTAGTGACCCAAGGGGCTTCTTGTAAATGCAGAAAAGCATATATATACTTACATATATGATCAATTGTCTCCTAGCTGCCAATCATTTTAAAGTAAAGGACTTGACCAAATTTAGCATCTCTGAATTCAACAGAGCTTTTCATGACATTTTTTTTTTCTTTGAATTTACCCGGTTGCTTCTTGAACTTAAGCAAACTTCTGGTACCTTAAGTGAAGTCTTTCAGCTTAACTGTGATGAAAGTTTAATCAGTGCAACAGGAAACCACCTCTTGTGATCTTTTCAAGCCCAACACTTTATAGTTTCATGTAAGCATGCCTAGTTCTTACACTGGAAGAGATACTGAACAAGTCCCTGCTCATCTTCATGCAACTCCTGATTTCACGGTCCTCTATCATAACCCCTCTCCTTTGTGTATATAGGAGGTGAAAGAGTGTAAGACCATTCAGTAAGCGTCCGTGCCTTTGATTGTCCTGGTTGAGCTTGCCTGCAGTGTTTCTCGTTCTGCTACATCTTTCTTTGGAGATGGGAGGACCAGGGCTGCCCACAGTAGTCAATACACAAGCGCACCAGGGATTTGTACGGTGAATATAAGTGATGTTTTCCACATTTACTGTTCCTTTCATACTATTTCCTAGAATTCAGTTTTGGATTTTTCTGACCAGTTCTGAGCATAAATCTGACATTTCCATAAAACTTTCTATTCTAATGGCAAGATCGCATTTCCAAGTAGCAACAGTCAACTCAGAACTCAGCACAGTGTATGAAAAGTTGATTGGCTTTTTTCCTGCCACGTGCCTCACTTGAAATTTATCCAAGCTGAATTTTATCTGCCATTTTATTGCCGTCACTCTGTGTCATAAGGGTCTTCTGCAATTCACACTCAGCCCTTGTATTTATTACCTTCAATAATTTGTCAGCTATTCTCCAGCACAGATTAGTGTCCGCAGAGCTCATTCTGCAACCTGCTTAGGCAGCAGGGGAGCAGAACTTGAGGCAAGATGACATAATACCCCAGCAGCAGATGTAAAGGCTTCTGTCGTAGTTTAGCCCCGCTCAGAACCAAGCTACGCAGTCTCTCACTCACATTTGCCTTCCCAACCATTTTTCTGAGAGTGCTGAGATGTGTGCTGAGATGTATACTTCTATTCTGTTGCTCTCACCACGGAGCTGAAAAATCAGTTTTTATTAGTGTTGAAATTGCTTTTCACACAGATTGCCCTAAACAGAAAGGTATTGCTTTTTGGTTTGTTCTTTTAGCAGAAAGTCATACTGAAAGGGTGTTTAATCCTCTTTCTCATCTATACTCTCAGATTATTTTAAAACTTTTGGAATTATGTCCCTGCCTCCCTCTTTCACATGCAGATTTTAGCAAAGGGAAATTTCTGTTTTCCAGCGCATAAGCAGCTCCCGTCTTCCCTTGGTCTCTGTGCTGTAAGGCTATAAACAAAGGCGTTTTGAGTGAGCTGGCAGTAAAATTACAGAAAGCTGAAAAGGTCAGAATCTTAAATCATAGATCAGATAAGACAAAGAATTTCAAATATCTCACAGCAAATGAGGTACGGAGAATGTGGTGAACGCTGTGTATAACAAGGTGTGAAACCATGTATGGAAAAATGTGAACTTCCTTTTCTGATTTAATTTGCTCCAACTGCATTTAGAAATTATGGCAAAAATACATTGATAGCCACATTGTTATTTACATGCAGTAGGAAGCAAGGCTGAGCTACACGCAGAGATTGTTAAGAAGAGGGAGGGTTGCTTTTAGTTCAGCAAAAATCTCATTAATCGTGTTTTGGTTTGGAAGCTCAAAAATCAAAGCTGCCACCCTAGCAGCTGCCAGAAAGGTATAATTACAATGATTTAATGCTTATATTGCAATAGCATGCAATAATTCAGGCTCATTTACTTCTCTGGATGTCTGCAGTAGGGAGAAATGAGCGAGGAGGCACCCATTCTAGAAGCCATTAAAAGTGGGATCAACCAAGATACCTGGCCTGTGGTATTTTTTCTCCAGGAGTGTGCAGATGACTCAGGGCTGGTCCTCAAAGATATCAAAGCCGTTTTGAGGTAAATAATCCAAATTCCTTACTTGTTGGAAGCAAACCAGCCTTTGTCATGAGCAAAAGCCAGTTTCATAAACCAGTCCCACAAAGATCCCAGGTTAGGGATCTTTAGAGAAAAGCAGCTGAGAATTAGGTGGACATCTTTCTCCTTGAGGTCAGTGACTGGAGAGTGGCAGGAAATGGAGGTGAGCAAGACATGGCTGGAGAAAGGAGAAAGGAGATGTTGCAGAGCAAATTAGGTGATTTGGGGGGTGAAACTATTTCTATTGCTTTGCCCTTTTCACTGCAGAGGCAGCGGATGCCTGGTTCCCTTTCGGTGGCAGGACAGCCCCAGGATCAAGCTGGTTTACAGCAGAGTTGAGCTGGGGAAGAATCAGGTTAATAGATTTTGGCAGTATTGTGGAGTGTATTTTCTTCAGCTTTTTCCTGTAAGGCTCAAGGACAAGAACTTTAATGTTTCTTCCTAAAATATAAGACTTAACTTCTTATTTATGAGCTGCTTCTGAAACTGAAAACATCTCGTAGCCTTACTTCAATATCCCAGTGTTTGGCCTAGCCTATAAATAATACCGCAGTATAAGGCGATGCGTTTCCACACCGAGGCTGTAAATACGTAGTGAATATTGACACACTCTCTCTTAAAGCAGGCAGGCAAAGCTGCCTGCCCACAGGTATGGGTTCACTCTGGAGTGGGCTGGGAGGGTCAAGGGGGGGTCCTTCTGCTCAGTGCAAATTTGGGGTTCTAGTTGTTGCATGCGTCTTGTGTACTGCTTCGGCTCTTACTAAAACATTCCCTGGAAACTCCCTGGAAACTAAAACATTCCCTGGAAACTAAAACATTCCCTGGAAACTCCCTGGAAACATTCAAGGCCAGGTTGGACGGGGCTCTGAGCAACCTGATCTGGTTGGAGATGTCCCTGCTCCTTGCAGGGGGGTTGGACTAGATGGCCTTCAAAGGTCCCTTTCAACCCAAACCGTTCTATGAACACCCCAGGTAAGGAATCTCAAGCTGACAGATGTTTTAAGGTCTGCAACAATATATCTGACTTTGCTTCTCAGTAGAAAGTTAATTCAAGACTGTTAACTAGCAATGAGCAAGACAACCTGCCTGAAACTCTGAATACCTTCTCGCCCCTTGATGGGGAGGTCTCAGTATCACAGGTGAAGGATGCAGCATGGAAAAAATCACATATTTTGTGCCTGTGCACCATGCATCAAGAGAGGTCTCTTGGAGGTTTTTGAAGTATACCCCAATATATCACCAAAAACTCAGAATTAAAATAAAACTTCCCAAGACCACGTCAGACAACATCTACTCCTATGCAGCTTCATTGATGGGAATAAAGGTGTTCTGCAGGGACGTTTATCCATGTTCCTTCCTGCACACTAAAAACTTCTTTAGGCCATGTATTATTCACATGCATGAAATTACAATGGACCTTCTCTGCAAGCCACACACTTTCTGGGTTGACTTTACAGTTCATCACAGTGAAGCACGCCCAGCAGAGGGAACAGAAGGGGTCTGGACCCGCTTTTGGGGAGTAAGTTCCAGTGACACCAAGCCAAACGCTTAGGAGGCAGGAAAAATCAGACACTTCATGAAGAAAGTGTTTGCAGTAAGCGAAAGCTAACCGTACTCAGTACTTTCAATCACATGGAGGAAAAAAAAGCCAGGTAGACAGCAGGAATTGCTGGAGGCCTGGTGACATCAATTATTGACTTCCTAATTCCACTGTAAAAATGTTTTCAGAGAGGTCTGTAGAGCCAGCGATGTGGTCTTGAAGTGCAGCAATCAAAACACAGTAATCTCAGGGACCAACAATGGTCTTTTCTAGACTGTAATTAGGCGGTAAGCTCTCTGCTGTTTTGCTCTTTTCAGTGCCCTCCCTTTTCTGGCAAAAATTGTTAAAACCCCCAATATCTTTGTTCAAATACTTAAACAGGTGAAGGCCCCCACTGTTATCAGAAATAGTGTAATTAGCAGGCATGGTCTGCTTTCAACTTTGCCTCTTAGATATTAGTAAAATGGCTGAATCTCTGATTGAAAAGAATAAAATCCAAGGGACCAAAGCTGCTCTCTTTTGACACAGAGAGTATCCCATGGAGTAATTGCTATTTAAACCCTGTGGTAACTGTCATGCCAGGAGGCCAGAAGAAAATCTTTAGTCCCCGAGAAACTTAGCAGGAACTTAGAAAAGGCAAGAGAAACACCATCTCTTTTCCTCTGCTCATCAGAAATGTGAGATAAGTCCCAAGGAGCCGTGTGCGTTAACCCCATCGTTGCTGCAGCAACGTTGGGAAGCAGGAACAGTTGCATGAATTCCTCCCTCAGATTTGCTCTGTGTCCTGCGGGCTGCGAGAACTGTAACCTTTCCTCGGGACAAAGATTTGTCAGATGTTTTTAATCTGCATCATTAGTAGGAAGACCATTAACAAATTATAGGCTGCGATGTGTCAGTAAATTTACATCGGAAGTCATCTGTTTGTGGGAGTCGCAGGAGCCCCCAGCGGCACTGCTGAGGAATGCAAACAAACAGAAAAAAGAAATCCCAGGCCCTTCCAGCAAACTCGCATTAGAGCACGCGACAGCAAACAGCCCGAGATCTGCATCCTAACACACTGCTTTGACTGGTCCCCATCCTTCCCTGCACTGATTTACTGCATCTGTGCCTGGCTAAAACCCAGCCCTAATCCTGTCCCTGTGTAAGCGGCTGCGTGACCCGGCCCTGGCACCGTGCAGGGTTACTCATGTATGTCAGGTGGAAGAGGGCTGTATTTTTATATTATGCTTAATTTCCTCTAACAGGGGAGAGGCCAGGTTTGCTCTCCCATGCCTGTATGCTCTAACCCATGGGCTCCCCCACATCGGAGCCAGCAGTCGTGTGGCCACCAGGTAGATGACAAACACTGGAAGACCTGGAGAAGGACCTCAAGCTGACCCGCATTCCCTCTGTGGGTGCTCAAGTGCCTGACACTGGGAAACAGGAGGAGAGGGAAGACTTGGGATATCTGTACCAGCAGCATCTTGCAGTGAGACCGCAGCAAGCACAAACCCTGTTGGGCTCCAAGGATACATCTGTACTGATCATAGCACCATGGCTCTGAGTGTTACCAAAGCCTAGACAACCAGTGAACAAGGACACTGTTCAAAAAGAAAAAGCAGGCAAGAGAGGGTTAATAGCTTCTGTCCAAGTAAGCTTGGATTTTTGATTATTCTCCTTTTTTTTTTTTAATTCAGCGTATGGAAATATATTAACTTCCAGTGTCTGGGTTTGATTAGATTAGATTAGCTCTCTTTTCCCTGGGATATATCACTAAAATGGTATTTCCTTTTAAATTTACTCTATGCATGACACCTTGTCTTCTTACTCAACTTGCAAGATATTTTCCCAAGATCTCCAGGTGACTTTTTACCTGTTGGAATATTTACATTGATGCTCCAGCATGAAGCTTTCCTTTGGCAGCTTTCCTTTTGGACCCAGTGGGTCAGACTTTGAACTTTTTCAG
Organism: Tetrax tetrax; assembly: GCA_009806455.1. Taxonomy (NCBI): domain Eukaryota; kingdom Metazoa; phylum Chordata; class Aves; order Otidiformes; family Otididae; genus Tetrax; species Tetrax tetrax. The sequence goes on from WHYT01014575.1 coordinate 170,191, forward strand.
CTTGAAAAGGTCAGGCCATTACAGAAACTGACAATTTTTAATTTGGTAACTTCTGAATGGCACTCACTGAACAAATAAATTAGTGCGAGACTGACTGCTTTAACCAAGCTGCAGTTGTCATTTGGGGGAAGGAGTAAATTAATTCCAACAAACAAAGAGAAATCCTTGATGCCCTTCTGACAACACTGGGGTCTCAGTGAGGAGGAAAAGAAATTTAGCTTATTAATTGTTTAAGTCTTTGGCAAACTCTCAAAGTTTATCTTTTCTGTTTGGGTAACACTAATTTTTTGCAGTTGTGTGGACAGAGGAGACTCTCGGCCATTAAGAGCCCCTTTGCCATGCAGTGGGCTGGTGGGACTTTGCACGTGGGACGTCACGCCCTCGGGAACTGTTACAGGAATTTGGTTGGCTCATGGCTACACAATGTCTCATGTAGGAGGCAAATTAAGCTGGTGCACAGAAACCTGCCTGGATGTCATCATGACCACACCAACACAAGGTTACAGGAAAACTCATACCAGACACACGTTTCTGTGTAGATAAACCCTAAGGTTTGTCATGTCCTTGCTGGCATCTTGCCTGCCATGTCTATGCCACTCAGCACCCTCCTATGTGGCACCCAGGCGCAGACCAAGGCCTAGCACAGGCCAGGGACTACCCTCAGAAGCAGCTTGGACAAGGCTGCTGTCTTTCATTTCCTCATGTTTTGCTTTGGTCCTGTTGCAAGTGGGAGGAGAGATTGGCCATGGTCACTGACCCATTCTGAGGCCAACTGGGGAGGGGCATTTGTGGCAGGGAAGGGAGATGAAAATCAGTACTTCAGCTGTAGGATTTTTGATGGCTATGGTTGTGTGACTGTGAGATGTATCACTGTGGACTTTTGTACCCTAAGCATAGAGGAGAGGACCTCTGGTGGAAAGGCCAATGCCAAGGCAATATGCCACATCAAGTGCAGAATATTTCCATAACTACCATCCACCAACACAACAGATTTTGAGATATTCACACTGAAATACATAAAAGTTGGCACTCAGCTCCTGGAGCGGCACTTACGGTGCTGAGTTAGGGGTTGTTGGGGAGCGCAGAGGGCTTCAGTGGTACCTGTCACATTGAGCCCCAAAACAACTGGTCTGAAATACCAAAGAGAGGGTAGTGCCCAGAGCCTCTACCTTCCCTCTGCCTCGTCATCGAGTGCCTGCCTAGCTGCAATGGGGCATCTCTGCCAAACCAGGGTGCATCATTCCCTGTGCTCTAGTGCCAATCTTGTGCATGTGGCTCTGGATGCCCTACACCTCTCTTCTTTGCAAATATGATGGGAGAAGGAAGTGAGATTAAAATATATAAATGTAGGTTGTGAGTCCTTCTAGACCGAGGAAGTTTGAGCCTATTGGTCTTTCTGCCCAAGAGCCTGGCATGGCCACACCTTCAGCTGAGGGCAGAGTGGACCTGAAGAGGGTGAAGAGCAGGTAAGCAAGCTTCTCCTCTCCATCGTCAGCTGAACTGGGGGACTGTGAAGAAGATGATAGCCTCTTAGATGCTCATCTCAACATAGAAATTTGGGTATCTGTGTTTCCTATTGAGAGTGGTGGGCTGGGGTTTGTGGATTTGTTTGTGTTGCCCTCTTCAATTCATTTCCATGTGGAGGGTTTTTTTTTTGGTTCTGACCTGGTGTTCATTTTGCCACAGAGAACTTACTTGTTTTTAATCTTGCTTTGCTTTCACGTTGAAATAAATTATCCAGCAGAGCGACATATTTTCTTAAACATGAGCTGCTGTTGCAAGGTCAGTGTTTGGTATGCGAGTCTCACACTTCAGCATTGTTTCAGAGATCTCACTCCATCTCTGAGGATGTGCCTTAAGCACTAGCAAACACAAAATCCAGGCATGCACGTGGGTCAGATTAATGTGAGATAGATCTCAAAAATGGCAGGGAAGACATTAACATTCTTTTCCATGAGGATCAGCTAGAATATGAAAATATTTTATTCCTCCTCCCCTACCAGTCATTAAGATCTGAATCGTCTTATGTTTGCAAACTGTACCCGAGGTGCCGATTTGCTATATGGACCCACCTGTTGCAGTCACCATCTGTGGGTCCCTGCTGAGATATAGAAAACACAAGTGAGACCATAGCTCTGTAATCTTCTGCTGGCTGAATCTAAGCCACCAGCTAAATAATGGTTTTGAAGGAGGACATGAGTCCATCATTGGTATTGAGAAAGGTCAAGAGCTGGTCTTGGCCAGGCAGATCCACTGCAATGGCCCTGCACCTCTGCTGACAGGGTGCTTGGAAGGAGAACTATGTCAGCAGAAAACTGTGGGATCTGGAGGAGTTTGACTGTCACAAATAGAAAATGTTGTGGGGGTGAGGACCGGATGGTAAAGTAAGATGTGGGGTTTTTTTTTTAATCTACATAGTTTACTTCAGTTTCTGTTATGTTAAAAGTGGAAGCCACATTAGGTTTAGGACCTGCTAAACCTCTACTTGGGTTAATACAGAAGCTGTTATTTAGCATAACACAGCCCTTATCAGAACTACTGTAATAAACCAGAGCATCTAATGTTTCCTTTCAATAAAACTCGAAATGAGACCCTGTGTCCTGTTCTCCAACTGGCTAGGTATATCACATTGGTTTTAAGCTCTGTTCTGTAAATCAGCATCCAAATTCATGCAGTCTGCCAAGCAGATAATGAATATCAAGGAGGTTTCCAGGAAAATCATAGCAAGTAGAATTCTTTAACTACTGTAATTGATATGGCCTGTCTTAAGAACTAATAAACATCATGTTTTTAGGGAGCAGAAGTCTGAAGACAGAAAAGCCCTTTGAAGGAGAACTGTGCAGGGGACAGCAACAGCATAGCAAGTTAAACACAGGACGTCCTTAGGTGGTCAACGCATTAGTCAACACATGCACACACAGGCTATACTGCTGTTGAATATACAACACCCAAGAGCTAAAATGGCCTTTTGCAGTGTCAGAGCCCTGTGTCTGGTGATGCCTGGCCTAGTTCAATTTATTACCCCACTGCTGAAACGGTAGCGAGTGAACATTGTGGCATTTTCTGCTGATGATTTCTGACAAGGTGAGAGAGAAGCTGCTCTCCCTTCCGTATGTATCCGAGCTTCAAACTCCCGGCTCAGGGCTTGATGTACAGTTCGTCTGATGAAACCATTTAGTCTAAGAGGCAGTTTAGGATGTCCGAGGTATAGAAATGGGCTATTACTGTTTTCATTTGCACAGCAGTTATCTAGTCATTGTTGCTCATGAATCTTCCTCTGGGGACAGATCTTGAATGTGCCTCACATGCATGGCATTAGACTCTCCAGTATGCTACAGTAAAATGTCATTTTGGGGATGATTCAATTCCTGGGTCTGCAGCAGCCACTCTGTGGGAGTGCACTGAAATGGTCCTGCAAAGTCCTGACAGACGTCTGAATTTATAGTGGGAGCAGGAACTGCCACAATCACTAGATATAAGTAATGGCACGTGTAGATTTGTAAGGCAAGGTCCCAGCTTGGCGAGTTGAAGCTCCATTGCAGTAGGACATGAGATGGTGGCACAGGAGAAGGATGAATGGGCAGGGGTTGCACAAATAACGTGCACAAGACTGGGTTGCCCAAATCATGTCTGCATGGTCTGACACAGTTCCCTTCTCCCAAACCAGGCTGACTTTGCCTGTGCGACTCCTTAGGAGCTGCTCCTGAACTGTACCAGCCCCTAAACTGCCCCCAGGCAGGGTCTAGAAGAAAGCCAGGTCAGACCTGGGGAGCACATTAACAAGGCAAGAACACCTCAGTTTGGCCCTGAACTGCTTTAGACCACTCGTGTAGATGTAACCAGCTGCCTCCTCCGTTCCTCTGCTGAAAATAACTCATAGACTTGCCCAACCTGAGCTGATGGGGGCTGGCAGGCAGCAGGCTGGGAGACACCAGAGATCTTTGCCCGAGGCCTTGAATTGTGGGTGGGAGCAGTAAGTAACTTGGGAAAAAAAAAAACCCAGAAGATATGTGTGTTCATCCCACCAAGCAGGTGGCTGTTCTGAAGAGAATATCATTTGAGGGCAAAGATTTACACTCATCCCTGGTTCTGCAGTTACAGCTTAGCAACAGGTACAAAGAGTAACGGTGATCAAGGACTCTGGGTCAACCTCACAAAAGGGTTTGATAAGGAAAGAGAGAGCAAAGCTGGCTTCCTTCAGCTGCAAGGCATCTTCCTGACCAGCAGCAAAATGAGTTTGACTAGAGAATAGCGGGGCTGCTGCGTTTCGGGAGTTCAGGTTTCCTTGGAGCAAGTGATAAAGCAGAAAAGCTGAAAAGTGTCTGTGATCCCAAATCCCTCAGTATAGTTGCTCTTCTGTTGTTGAGGAGACTCTCCATTTGCTCCTCTGCTCCCTGGGGACTCACCCTGCTGTCTATACCCTGTCTGAGACCCAGGACCTCCCTGCTGAGACCCATCACCCCCGTCCCTCATCCCGAGAGACTGGAGATGTGGCAGAAAGTCATTGGTAGGGTGTGGATTTTTACTACAGCAGACTGCCTGAACACTGTTGTCCATGCTCTTAGCAGTGAACTTGAAAATGTAATGTGCTTTATCTTCCCTGCCTTTACAAGCATCATCATCCTCTGACTGAAACAGATCTTTACATAATGAATGCGCTGTCATGTCTCGTGCTTTTTTAGCTATGAAGTGTGAGACTGCG
>WHYT01014575.1:175690-280181 GCA_009806455.1 Tetrax tetrax
TTTTTTTTTTTTTTTTTTTTTTTTTTTTTTTTTTTTTTTTTTTTTTTTTTTTTTCTTTCACATGTGATAATCCCGTTGAGACCTCACAGTTAGTGTAGATTTAAATGCTCTGAGTTACGAAGTGGTGTCAGTTGTAATGCAGGAAATCCTTAAAACCAGGCCTACTTGTTTAAAGCTGTATCTATGGCTGTAAGTTGTGCTAGGCAAACTGTGGAAAATGTATACTGTAGAAATGTTGATGTGCAGAGCTGTGGTTTGATCATGCTGCTGCCACTTTTTAAAATTCATATTTGGCTACTGCACATTCTCGCTATAAATTCTGGTTACAGTAATCTGCATTCTTATTAACAGCTCTGTTTAAGAAAAGAGGGAAGTGTGGGAGGCAAAGGATTAAGGAACAGTCTATGCATGCCTCAGATACCTCTTCTTAGCAAAAGCCTGCCTAAATGAAAAAACCCAACAACAAGCCCTTATATCCTCAGGGGGTGCTGGCTAGAAGCTGGAAAGGGAAAAAACACATGCAGCTGGTGGGCGAAGGACTGAGGCATCAGGTGAAGCTGTTTGCATTGAGCTAGGAAGGATTTAGAAAACAGTCTCTGCTTTCGATAAACAGACGCATCGTCACAGAGGAAGATAATATGCCAGGAGAAAATCAGCCTAGGGGATATCTCCTAAGGACACCCGTGGGCTGCTTGTGCAGTGGATGCTCTTGCCTCTGGTGAGGGGACCTGAAGGTTCCTGCTTCCCTGCCTACCCCAGCAGCGTGCTGTTGCCACACTTAGGGCTCCATCCACAGATTTTTGCCCAGCAAAATGGCACTGTAGGCCTTCCTCCCTCCCACTCCTCCTCCTGGAAGTCAGGGTTGCGCCCACACCTCACCAATGTGCAGCCAGCTTGATGCTGAGGGGACTGATTCCCAAAAAATCCCCTTGTTTTAGGTGGCAGAGGTGACCTTTTAAGTGTCATAATATACTTTTAATACAGCAACTTTTTCTCACAAGTTCTTCTAGCAGTTCTCCTGACCCTGATTTTTTTTTAATTATTCTTTCAAAGCTGACCCAACCATTAAAGTCACCAGCTTTTAGTTTCAGCTCAAATGCAGGTCTCCTCAGATTTGGAGAAGTACCAGGCACTCTCATCCGAGCAAATGTTATCCATCATCAAGTGAGCCTTGATGGAAATAAAGTGTGTAAAAGTTAACCCGATGTTTTCAATGGCAAATGTCTTTTTTCACCACCAGAAACGCAGCCAGAAACACAGCTAATCTATAGCTATATCTACATCACACATCGGTGCTGGGATATGACCCAGCAGAGCTCTCAGCCTCTAATTGCTGTATCCAAATTAACAGACAGCCAGACCCTGTATCTCAGCTGGGAGGCAGCCACTAATGGCAAAGAGGCACTAAAGCACTTAAACCTTCTCTGGGCCGTGCCTAATTGTGCAAAGACTCCTCGTCTTGTCGCACTCACAGAGTTTAAACGAACATGTTTTGTTGTTCTGTTGAAACAGAAGGTGAGTATTTACACTGACAGGAGGAAGGAGGAACTTCGCACTCGAACGGGGGCAGCTTCTTAAGCCCCTCGGCTTTCTGCGGTAGGCATCTGGCCATTGATCCCAGGCTTTCTACACGCAATATCCAAATCGTTAGTGTAAATCATCATTAACATCTGACTCGGCAGTGCAATGGGCTAAAAATGGTCATAGTCAGAGATCAACCTAATCTCTTTCTATGACAAGGTGACTCACTTAGTGGGTGAGGGGAAGGCTGTAGATGTTGTCTACCTGGACTTTAGTAAAGCCTTTGACACCATTTCCCACAGCATTCTTCTGGAAAAAACTGGCTGCTCATGGCCTAGATGAGCATACTCTTCGCTGGGTAAAAAAACTGTCTGGATGGCTGGGCCTGAAGAGTGGCGGTGAATGGAGTTAAATCCAGTTGGCAGCCGGTCACAAACGGTGTTCCCCAGGGCTCAGTACTGAGGCCAGTTCTGTTTAATAGCTTTATGAATGATCTGGACAAGGTGATTGAGTGCTCCCTCAGTAAGTTTGCAGATGACACCAAGTTGGGCAGAAGTGTTGATCTGCCGGAGGATAGAAAGGCTCTACAGAGGGACCAGGACAGGCTGAATTGATGGGCTCAGGCCAATTGCATGAGGTTCAACGAGGCCAAGTGTCGGGTCCTGCATTTGGGTCACAACAACCCCAAGCAACTCCCAACAGACTTGGGGAAAAGTGGCTGGAAAGATGCCCGGGGCAAAAGGACCTGGGGGTGTTGGTCGACAGCCAGCTCTGTATGAGCCAGCAGTGTGCCCAGGTGGCCAAGAAAGCCGATAGCATCCTGGCTTGTATCAGAAATGGTGTGGCCAGCAGGAGTAAGGAAGTGATTGTGTCCCTTTACTTGGCACTGGTGAGGCCGCACCTTAAATACTGTTTTGGGCCTCTCACTGTAAGAAAGACATTGAGGTATTTGAGTGTGTCCAAAGAAGAGCAACGAAGCTGGTGAAGGGTCTGGAGCACCTTCTGAGGAGCAGCTGAGGGAACTGGGGTTGTTTAGTCTGGAGAAAAGGAGGCTGAGGGGAGACCTTATCACTCTCTACAACTGCCTGAAAGGAGGTTCTAGCAAGGTGAGTGTTGGTCTCTTTTCCGAAGTAACAAGTGATAGGGCAAGAGGAAATGGCCTCAAGTTGCACCAGGGGAGGTTTAGATTGGATACTAGGAAAAATTTCTTCACTGAAAGGGTTTCCAAGGGTTGGAATAGGCTACCCCAGGAGGTGGTGGAGTCACTATCCCTGGAAGTATTTAAGAAACATGTAGATGTGGTGCTCAGGGACATGGTTTAGTGGTGGACTTGTCAATGCTAGGTTAACAGTTGGACTTGAAGATCTTAAAGGTCTTTTCCAACCTGAACGATTCTATGATTCTGTGATTCTATGATAGATGAGAGGCAGTTTAAGAAGCTCTGCCTCACCTCCTCTTATTAAAGCTGGGAGCCAGTCTGCCTAAATTGGGATTAGATAGCCTTGCAATTGCAGATTAAAATTGAACAGCAGAAGCTTCTTCCCACCCCTCCAGCCTTTCATCTTGTCCTCTGTCTTGTTGGAGGCAGCTTCTGCTGAGGCAGAGGCATCTGAGCTTCTCACAAATTAGCGTGGTCACCTGCAGCTGAAGCTGTATCTGAAGTGATGCACCAAGATCAAGGGAAACCAGGACAAAAGGAACAGATGCAAAAAGGAGCTGGTGCTTAGCCCAGGTGCTGTGCCCTCTGCTGGGGCCCAGCAGGTCCCTCCTGCCCTGACCATGTCTGATTGAATAGGGATCTCAGAGCAGCCACCCCTCCTGGATCAGCATGTTGCTTTGGGCTCTCAGGATGAGCAGTGTCCAGCTTCTGCCGGACGTATGGAGGGTCTCTTTCTCCAGAACACCCTGCGGCCAAGGGGATGGGACACCTCCTGGCTGCCAGCACATTCTAAATTGAGAGAGCCTAGCTTCCCCTTCTTTCCTCTTGGGAAAGTTATAACTACCTAACTGTTGATGCTATCTGTCCTCTAAAGAAGGTAACCCTGCTGCATTATGTGCCTCTGCTTAAAAATGCATAGGTAAACCAGATTCTAAGAGGACAGAGGTGCCTAGTATTTCCTTTTACTTGGACTGAATCAACCTCTGGATGTTTTTATAGCAGCCCAATTCTTCCTCTGCTGGAAATGGAGATGCTTAGGGCACCACATCACTCTCCTGGCCTGTGTGTAAGGTGTGCTAGCCCCAACATTGGGTTACATTCTCAGTAGCCACCCAACCTTTTCACCTAAGTTTTGCCATCACTCCATATCATTGCTTTTGCAGTGTGGATGGGAAGCTGTTTTGTTCTCACCTGTTTTCTCTGATCGCAGGGACCATGTGGATTTCAAGCCGTCTGCCAAGAGTTGGCACAGCCTGGGGGTGGAGGGGGTACTCACACGCCCAGCCGTGAGATTCAAGAGAAGTGATAATGTGAGCTCAGTGATGTGCCCTATAGACATGTGATTTATGAACATACAGAAGTGGTAACTTCATAGCACTGTCCTTGTTACATAGAGGAATAGTAGCTTTGTGACAAAATTAAGGACTTGTGCTTAAATGAAAGCTTTATCTTTGGGTATTTTTCCAGTTCTTTGTAAAATTCTATTGTTCTTCAGTATCTATCAAAGATTGTATGCTAAGGCTGATGACTACAGAATTATTATTTCAGTTCCAGGAAGAGGCTTTTGACGTCCCCACTAGCCCTGAGGAGCTGAGAAAGTCAGGTGTCCTTGGCAGGCAGGTCCTTACTGCAATGTTCAATGGGGAGAAGTTGCCTTGTTGTTCCTACTCCATTTTCTCCCAGTTTGCTGTAAACCTGAGCAATCTAGTTCTCGCTGTGCTTTTTAGGAAAGCTCCCTAGTGACAGCACTGGTGAGGGGAGAAAAAGGCAATTTGGGCTAAAAGACCTAAAATAATCTGTGAGCCAAGCTGCTGACATGAGTGGGAGTGGAGTGAATTCAGCACTCAAGAAAGCAACTGCCACCTTGCAGGCTTTGAAAGAATGGTTCATCTGCGAAGCAGTGAGTAATAATTCTGGTTATATCACTGGCTGTCCTTGGGGAAAACTAAATATATCCTGATCTTTATAGCATTGCTCCTAGGTTTCCTCTTTTATTGCGCTTCTTGCATTTATGCTCAGTAAAGCACCAATGCCTTCCCCAGAATTAGCTGTGGAAATCGAGGGGGCCAGTCACTCCAGTTGCTCCAGCAAGGAGCTACACGAGGTCCTGCTCACTGATGCTGCTAAGCCCTGTTAGCACCCTGCTCCCTGTGCCTCTGTGCTTCTGCTGGAGCTGGACAGAGAGAGAAAAGAGGGAAATCTTGCAAAGTCCATACATTGACAGGGCACATGGCTCTACTTCTGATGGTGCTCTTGGATAACACCTCCATCTCCTGAGGTACGGTTAACAGATAGCTGTTTGCCGTAACAAGTTATTACCTTGCTAGCTGAGCACATTTGCGAATAAGGAGTTTTTGCAATGAGCCGAGGTCTGTTTGATTGATTGGAGATGACCATGCACTCGCTTTGGTCCAGCACAAAGGAAGACATGGTCACCCCTGTGCAATTCTGGGGCCTTAAACTCAGGAGAGGGATCTTGGAAAGAGGTGGTGATTTACCTGAGGAACCACTGGATGTCATAATATCCCACAGGATGTCATAATATCCCACAGTGCTGCCACAGCCTCATCTGTCAGGCAGCAGGAGCAAGAGGGACTTCAAAAGGGCATCGTGCTGCCAGAACTTGTTATGGCCATGATAAAAGCTGTAAGGCTAAGCTGAGCTCTTTGGGTCTTAAAATAGGATAAGTATGGAGAAGTGTGACTAGAGGTCTGGAAAAAAAACAAAACCCATCAACTTGGGCTTTGTTGGGGAGGTTGGGGAGGGTGGGGAGGGCAAGATGGCCTCTAGGCTGGGGGTGCCTGCTGTTGGGCCCCCTTTGCTGCAGGGAGGACAAAGCATGTGTGGATCGGGGCTCCCTATCTCACACCTGCTCTTCGAGGCTGCTCCATCTCTTTTGTGTCCCTTTTGGCAGCTGGGGACTGCTGGCCAGTGATTTGTACCAAGATGTCACTTACACCTTATAGCACCTAGCAGACCTGCTAACCATGTCTGCTTGCTGAAACACCTCAAGTATTACTTTAATATTGAAAAGAACGGATGAAAACCTCACATGTGCCAGCTGGGGAGACCTGAGAGGACTGTAACATCCTGAATGAGAGCGACCATCCTGGCTGGAGTATGGAAAGTGTTTGTACATACTGGGAAAGAGAGAGGTGTGTTGTTCCTGCTGGTAATGCTCATGCCTTGCACCTTGGGAGAGGCAAGGGTGTTGGGAAGAGGGAGGAGCAAGGCGCTGCTACGGAGGCATGTGATGCCTGTTGAGACTAAGGCAGACAGGTCTGGCCTCATCACTGCAGTGGCACCAGCACGCGCGGCTGTCCAGGCAGCTCCTTAGATTTACTGGTTTAAGAGTATGTAATTCCATCACCTCTCTGGGGAGCGGAGCTGGGCACACACTGGTGCAAGTGCAGCCTGGCTCGTAGGAACCCAGTGCACTACAGGAGAGGCACCAGTGCAACAACAGGACCCACCTTTTGTTGTTGATTTTGGTCCTCCAGCAGTTTTAAGGGCAAAAAGGGGCTGTGTACTACACACCATAAAACTGCATCAAGAGATTGTTGCATCCAGCCTGTAACTTCTTGTCGAGCTAGGGCATGGCCTTTAAAAAGGCACCCAGGCTTGATTTAAACACCTTGAGTACTGGGGAATCAACCATGTCTGCTCACCTCATTTGGAATCTCAATTAATTTAGCTTCTGTTTCCTGCCCAGAGGCTGTGCTTGTTACGCATTTATTTGCTGGATTAAAGAATTTTCTATTATCAGTGATTTCATCATGAAGCTACAGTTAAATTAGGCCTAACCCAACATAGCCCCTTCTTTGTTAAGCCAAATAGGTTGAATGTTGGGGATTTCTCCATACATTTGCTCCTGTAAATGTGTTTTGAAACCTGCACTTAACATCCATTTGAAGTATGGGCACCCGAAATGGACACTGCTTTCTGGTACTGATCCCAACAATGCTGCTTGCAGGAGTCACACTGCCTTCCTCAGGAGTGACACTGTCTTCCTGTGTGCAGCAGAAGTCCCCACCCTTTGCCAGGGGACTGTCTGAGCTCGCTCACATCCCTCTCCACAGACAGATAGACCAATGTCATGGCTCCTTGTTGCTTTTTGATGCTGATGGGGGGAGGCTTTACCCCTTTTCCTTCTCCACTGCTTGTCTCCACTCCTCTTCCTATACTCCCCACCAGCTTGTGCAGGCTTGGCTTTTATTCAACCTCCTGGATGAGCTGCTTCAGTTGACTCCACCAGCAGAAAACTACACCGGCTGAGGTTTTTTTCTGAGATAGTTTTCTGCAATTATGTGAGGGAAAGCAGCTCACAGAGGGTCTGTCGCTCACTGACGCAAGGCAAGCAGCAGGAGCAAAGGAGGGCAAGCAAGGAGAGAGCAAAGGGAGGCAGGAGTGGACGTGTCCCCTCTTGGTGCCTGTGCACAGGCTGAGTTCGTCCTTGTGAGGGAAACCTGCTTCTTCCCAAGCTTTTAGATGCTGGAGATAAGAGCTTGGGAGCAGTGGTGCTAGGCCTTAAATTATCCTACTTTTCCACAGTGACGTGGTGGTGAACATAGGTCTTACCTGATGATCCTTGTGAGGCAGCTGTGTGAGCATTTCTAGGAAAGAAAAGGAGCCGGTCTTTTAGCTAAAAGCCCTTTTAAATAGGACATGCATCTTTATTTTGCAAATGCCTGGTCTCCTGCAGCGACTAAGGGGTCAACGGTTCCATCCCCATACCCGGAGGAGAAAAAAGAGTGACAGCACATCACACTTATAAATCACTGTCTATGGAGATTTGCACAAAGATTTTTGCAAACAGGAGCCTGTCCCCTTTTATGCATACACAAAGAAGTTAAAGTGACTTGCTCAGTGCTCATGATGGCTCAGCAGTGGAGTCAGGAAAGGGTCCAGCTGTGACTGTGGAAGAACTTACCTTGCACCAGCTCATTTTTCCACCACAAGCTGCAGAAACCTGCAGTGAGATGTTTTTAATCAGCCACAATTTTGTACTGAGCCGGGTACAATCTTGGGCAGCTGCAACAAAATCATCTTCTTTTCTAGCTTAAAAATGCTGAGAAGCTCCTCAGGCACCCTCTTGCGAGAGAGGTGGACGCATTGTCATCATCAGCTATTCAGAAAGCGTTGCACCTGGATCCCGTCTTTGCAGAGCCCTCAGTGCTTTAGATAAGGCGGTAATAAAAAAGACGAGTGTGTGTTTTTGTGTGTGTAAAAGCCCAGCTTTCAGGGCATTAAATCTGCCTCCTTGTGAAGAATTTCTGAAGAACTGTGTGTCAGTTTATTATTCTTCACTTTAACTCTGGATACTCGGTGACTGACTACTTACACCTATTTGTTCCAGAATGATGGCAGCTTTATTTAGGTGATAATAGGACTGCTGTGCTGTTTTATGAGACTGTAATCCGATTCCCAAGTGGATGAATACTCTCCAAGGCCACGTAGTTTATCCTGACAATCCAAGAAAATGAATTACTGACCAGAAAAATTGTGGTGTTCCTGCTCACGTTGTTATGCTCCAACTCTCCAGTATTTGTGTTCTAAGTATTTGTGACACGAGGAGGAGCACAGAGAAAGGACGGGAAGGACAGTAAGGAACAAACTGGCAGAAGGAGCTGGAGCTGGTGATATTTTGTTTTTTGCTTCTTAATTATTTCAGTAATTTCTTGAGGATATTCCCCGTCTTTCAGACAAGGACTGCACTTTGAGCTAAAATCCCCTGGCTCTGGTTTGGATACCACCTGAATAACACAGACCCAAAGAGCTGGGAGGTAAAGGCTATTCACAATTTGCAGAGTCCTGTCTGCAACTGGACATCATATGGTACAAAAATGCTCCAGCTCTTGCACTGTGCAGGTTCAGGGTTCTTTGCATATGATGTGGTACAGGTTGGCTCTGTTTTTTTTTTCTCTGCTTTGCTTTGTTGTTCGTGCTCTTGAAAGGGATCTTGAACTGATTTTCCTGCTTTAAATATTAGGTTGTGATATAAATGCACAGGTGGTACAACTATGCAACATGCAGCAAATAAACACCTACTTGGTGGTTGCAAGAGCATGTTGAACTTTGGAGCCCTCAATACTGTTGGGGTGCACAGGGTACAGCTCAGGACTGGGGCTGTAGTCTTTAATTAGAGGGATGTTTATTACTTGACAAAAAGTGCTCCTGGTAGGAACACTGTAGGAGCTACTTTGGATTAGGTATAGCAATGGCAGCTTACGTTAAGCATTGCATAGAAGATAATTGTACCTTAGGGTCAACTCATTTCACAACACTGGTGGAGGATGTTTTCTGCTTTTCTACAGGTCATTGATGTAGTGTCTCACTCTGATATTGTCAGGCATAGACATTATCCATCATGTCTGCACTGACCTGGATGTAAGATGCTCCCTCTAGATTTGGGGTGAGATCCTGAGAACCAGAGGTTAGTTGGTTGCTTCTCAGCCCTGGATGCTGGAGCCAGGTGAATTTTGAGGGGTTGGGGGCAGGGGTTGCCCTCTAACCACTACAGAGTGTCATAGTATAGCCCCGCTCGGGACCAAGCTATGCAGTTTCTCACTCACTCTCCCCACCCTCCAAGGGAATAGGGGAGAAATTATATATATGCCAATAGCCTCTGTTTAGACTACAGATTTTCTTGTTTTGGCAGTATCGTGCTGCTCACTCACACTTACCTGAGTGTTTCAGTCCATATCAGTGAACCCAATTTTAGTTTGTCCTGCTGTGTTTATTATGATGCTTTTGGTCAACTCCCAAGTTCAGTTTCTCACCCAAAGAAGAACGATCTGATCTCTCTGTTGCAGTAAGGGTAAGTAAGCCTGGCCGTGGTACTCCAGTGTGTGGGAGAGGGAAGCTGCATGCCCAGGCATCAGATTTACTATTGACCTTATTTTCTGCTGGTGACTCATTAGTACCTTTCAGACAAGAAGCAGTCTCCAAATACTTGTCTTAGAATGCTTTAGAGATTTATTTTTTTTAAAATAAAATCAAGCAATTAGTCTAGGAACTAATTAAACTTAGCATTTGGTTTTCTAGGGTAGCACATGACTCAGCAATTTGAAGATAAGATCCGTTTATCTCTTGGTGACAAATCTATGTAACTGACGTGCAATTTTGGGGGCAGAAGCAGGTGCTTATTCAAATAATAGTCGCAGATAGAAGATACGTACATTAATTATCCTATGACAGTTGCAGACAGATTTAACAAAACATTTATCTGCCTAGAATAAGGTAAATGAACTTTCTTGCTCCGAGGGGTGCTTTTGGCACTGTGCTTTCCACATGCCTGAGAAGCACATCTTCTGATAACCAGTGCCATGGGTGATTGCAAAGCGTGTGCGAGGAAAAAGTTCTGGTGAAGCTGTTTAAAAGTATGAAAGAAGATGTTGACAGTAGTTGGGAGCTGTCCTGGATCAGTATTCATCACTGCTCTGGTCCTTTTTTCCATTGACCTTGCCGCTGAGTCAGTACTTATACTCAAATATGCTGTCTCATTGGTGTGGCAAGAGCTGGCAGTAATGGCTCTAATCAGCCCCACTGTCATTAGTCCATGTCAGAAAACCCTCTACCAGACAAGTGAGGGTGACAACCATGTGGTAATATTTATAGAGATACATACTTTGTGACAAATGACCACTGCCTCAGAAATGAAAGCTGAATAATAAGTAAACCTTCATCTTAAAATAGAAGTAAAAGAGATCACATGGGTATGCAAGTAAATGATGAAGGTAAACCTGAAAATAAGGGGCTCCAGAAAAAAAAGAAAAGGCTCTCAGTCCATTACTTTTGGAGGGAAGGGAGAGATGAAGAAGCTAGTAGGGAGCTGACTGGAGGTTGTCATGGCAGCTGGGAATGGCATGGTGACACTCCAGACCCCGTCCCCCTGCATGGCCTGTGAACTATGTGTGTTTGCAAGAGATAGGCTGAAATGCCCTTGGTCTCACCAGACTGAGCCCAAGGTCTGGGCTTTTCAGCATGTTTTGAGGCTAGTGGAGTCACCTCCAGCTTACCTTCCCCCTTCCCTGGAACAGGTTGCCCAGAGAAGTGGTGCATGCCCCATTCCTGGAAGTGTTCAAGGTCAGGTTGTATGGGGGTTTGAGCAACCTGATCTAGTGAAAGATGTTGGACTAGATGGTCTTTGAAGGTCCCTTCCAACCCAAACCATTCTATCATTCCCTGATGTTGTCTGTGTGCAGATGTGTAACTTGCAGATGTCCAGGTGCCTGGAAATGAGATTCCATGGGTGCTTCATGCTAGCTGGCTTAGAAGGAAACAAATCCCTTTGGGCATGCCTGCCTTCTTCCACTAACTGGAGGCAGGACAAAGACGATGAGCTCAGACCATGGGTCAGGCCTGTGGATGGATAGAGAGAGGGCCCTTCTTCCCCCAGCCTGCAAGGATACGTGCCTGCCTCCTCTGGCAGATGGAGGGACTTAACATTTTAGCCACTGATTTTCCACCCTCTGAGCTGTAGGCACATGCTAGGTCCCATCCTGGGCAGATGGATTTCTTGTGTGGTTGCAATGAACCCCATGATCTGCTGTGCTGGATTGTAGAGGGATCTCTCCAGCTTGTGAGCTTGCAGGAGTCCCCAGGGTGGAGGAAAACCACAATTATCTTAGGGAAACGACACTGTAAGCAAGATGGAAAAAATTATCAGAGTGACCTGTATTTATGAGCCCTTTTGGGTGTCTGAATAAACTTAGATTATGAAAAGATAGGGCAGATTATTTGAAAATGGATCCTGTGAGTAGATAAGGGGCTCTCTAATCTCCTAATTTGTTGCTATGATTGGTAAGTATGTCTCTGTAAATTTTAAAGGACAAAGGTAATGTTGAATGCACAGTGTAAAAACAGCTGGATCAACAAGACGCGGCGACGGCTTCATGACACAAGGAATAAGTCACACACATCCCTCTATAGCTCTCTCCTCGACGTTCGTATTGCAATGTTTAAACTGTTATGTAGCATTATCCTTGTGTAAATGGAAGATAGGTTTGTGTCGTATTCTTTGACGTGGGCATCACTTGGGTACAACTGAGACAAATATTCGGCTGTGTCGGTTTCTAACTACATGTGTAGCTTAGAGATTACTAAGTATTAGGAATGAACATTAATGCTTGTCAGTTCAGAACAGGTTCCACAGGTGGTGAAGATATCTCCCCAGCATTTGTCATCCTGCAGGCTGCCACTCACTTTAATCTCCCCGTCTCCTATATTGCTCAGGTACTTGGCAGCCTCTTAATTTCGCTCCTGAAAATTATGTGCTTCGGAAGTTTAATGAAGAAGTTTAATAGTTTGGTTACATTACAGGGAGGAATCTCCCTTAAATTGTACTTCTGAATTTCCTTAATATTTTTTTAATATCCCATTTAAGGCACCAGTTACAGCGTGTCCCATCTCAGAGCTACAGCAAATTAAAGGGGTCTAATGAGAAATCCATTTTGGACAAGCTCCTCTAAGGGCTGTTCAAAAAAGTTCTCCAGCAAACTCAGAAAGTTTTGAGATGTACAGAGCAGTGACACTGCAAATGCGTGCTAACAGGACACAGGAATAAGCAACCCCCCTGAACAGCTTCTTGGGCTCTTAACTCCGTGTATGTATGTGTGTGCCTGCACCTATGTTGACACACCGGAGTCTTTATCTTCTTCCCTTGTGATGGCTCCTTGCCTGTTTATTTTATTTATTTTTTGCTCATAGCTTTTCATACTTTTTTAAAATCCTGTAAGCTTTTTTTTTTCCTCCTTTTTTTTTTTTTTTCTTGTAAATCACCAGATCACTAGACTCTTTTTTTTTTTAGCTCTAGAAATGACTTCTGTCATTCTTCTCAGTTCCCTTCTTGCTACTCTGTGATCCCAAAGCCACGTCCTAGCACAGTCCTCTCCCTTGGTCTGCCCTGCACCCCCCCACACAGCGGGGCCCCATCAGCACCTGGCTCACACAAGTGAATCAAACCCTTAAATGGGGTGCATTCCCCTGTGGGTGCATGCAGGGAAGGTGGGATGGTCCCTGAGGACTGGGGATGGAGGCAGAGCCTGGGGCACCCCAACTCTCATGTACCATATATTTGAGCCAAGTCCCGTCTTTAAAGGTTTTAACAATTATTTTTATTTCTTCACAATTCTCCGTGTTTTATTATATATCCTCTCAATGTGCAGAATAAATGTAAAGGAGATATGTAGGATATTCTATATTCTTATTTTCTGCATAACTGTCACCTCTCATTTAGCAAGGCACATGAATATAATCCAGACTTCTTAAACTAGGTTACCTGAAGATAATGATGATCCAGAGGACACTGTAAAAATTCACTAAAGTGCCCTGCAGATATACTTTAAAAAACTGTCATAAAATCAAAACTTACACCTCTTTTTTTTTTACCAAACTTTTCATATAGAAATAACAATCAACCTGGAGATGAAACACAGTGGACCAGGTCCATCATGCCAGAGCTTGGGTGTTGAAGTTGACTCCCTGTGCAGGCACTTCTAAGGCACAGTTCATCTGGCCCACTTTGGGGGGAATAATTGGACCCTCCAAGCTCCCATTTCTCCCTGCTGACTATAAAAACACCCTAGAGAGCTATCTCAGAGCTAGGCCTATATATTATCTGAAGTTAGTTGAGGAAGTTTTACTCAGAATGACTGCTAAAAAAAAAAAAAGAAAATTTAAAATAGAACAAAAAGGGATGACAGAGAGGCACTTTCTTTTTTTTCAGAGGAGAAAAAAACAGTTCCTTTATAGTAAGTGGGGCAAAAATAGGTACCTTAAGAGGGTGATAAAGCTCAATGTGATGTAAGATATATATTTTAAAAAGGTCACATGAGAAAGTTTTTTAATTCTAAGTACATGAATAAGCCTAAACTGCTTGTACAGTGAGCCACACTCAATTTTGCAGTGCAGAAATGAGCCATGCAATTGTCTCGAAATATCAACATCTTAACAGCAAAATTTATGTCAAAATTTACACAAGCAAATATCCCACACTTGAATAGCCTACCCTTGAGTACACATCTAAATCCATATTAGTACAGAGCATTATCATTTATCACACAGGCAAATACAGCTTGTTTCTATGGCACAAAGAAACTAAGCTAAATAGCCAGATGCTACTGATATTAAATATAAATAAAATAGCATACTTAGACACCGGTCTTCAAAACAGTAGTAAAACCTTATTCATTTGTATATAGCAGAAAATTATATCTGAACAATTATAATGTTTATTTAACCCAGTATTTCACCACAAACTTTTGAAAACTGCTCCAAAAGACTTTGCACATTGCTGCCATTACTTTTGTAGCAATTGCTTTTTGTCCTGAAAAGTGATTTCTGCTCAGCCAACTTCTGTCCCCAGTGTCATACTATTTTTATTCTACAAGAGAGAAAAGGAACAAGTAAAATATTCATATCCAAAGGAAGGGGCTTAAACACAACATAGTGCTGTTATTTTAAAGCAGTTTTATTTTTGCATTAGGTGCTGCTTCCCCGGGCACGCGTATCTGCATATGTGTGTTTATGTGTCTCTATATGCACAAATGATAAGTAGCTACATCGTTTACATTTTTATGGCTGAAGCCCTTGATTGAATTTTCATAATGCCAGCAGGGCCCATTCGGGATTCAGATCCTGCTGTGCAAATACTCACTAAGACATCTGCCCTAAAGAGCTTGTAACTTTAAGAGGATAAAATGTGGCAGGGGAAATAATTAGGGAGAGATAAAGTGACTCTCTCTGGTTAGATGGGAGGGTCAGTCAGCTGCAGGACCAGAACAAGCATTTGTACTTGCCCGGCACTGATTTATTGGTGAATCAGCAGCACCAACCTGGCTTTATACTGAGTCCATGGCCAGATTGTCCCTCCTCCTTATGCTGGTGGGTGGCAAGGTGTCCCTGACCTCGGCTGAGCTGCACAGCAATATTGTTCCTTCTCAGAGAAGACCCTCTACGGCATAAATCAGCCCTGATTTTCCACATGCACTCTTGCTAGGAATCATGCCTGAGACTTGTGTAAGGAAAAGATTTTGCTGTTGTTGGACTTCTTTTTGAGGCAGGAGAGGGAAAGAAAATGTTTCCCTGCTACAGGATTGTTTCTCCATCACACATAAAAGGAAGGGCAGGTATGAGGAAGATCTCAAACCCCTACATCTGTCCCCATTGCTGTCTCCCAGGCACCCCCAAGGAGTGGCAAGCTCTGGCACAACCCCACATGCTGCTTTTCCTGGCTCTGCGTGTCAGCCTTCCACAACTCTTTCCCAAACCACCAGCATCTCCATGCCTAAAGTCCAGGCCCTCATCTCCGACATACGACCGTAGCCGGGCAGGGAAGGAAGGAGGTTATTTTGAGCACTGGATGGAGGTGACATGAAAAGTGAGGCACAGAGACACCCTTGAACCCTCAGCCCTCTCTGGACCCAAGGTGCCAGAGCCAGCTTGAGAATCAGGTGCCTGCATTTGCTTGGGATGAGGAAGTTTGGTTTGCACTGGTGACTCTTGCAGAAGTTTTCTACCTCTGCATTTGTATCGGTTGTCAGCTCCGCTGATTTTGGGATGAGCCAGACCACCACTGGTGATGGTACTCAGTTCAGCCCTGCTGTGAGTAGTGGAGGAGAAACACAGTGGTGCTAATGCAGCTGTTTGGCCTCTGCTGCTGCTGCCATGTTTCCCTGTCTCTGGTGAGAAATTGCCCAAGTGACCAGGAGAGCGAGTTAAACGAACTGCTTGTTTAAGCCTGCTCAAGTCACTTTTGAAGAGAAGTAGGAACTATACCTTCTCTTGTGGTTGTGGTACGCAGCAATGAGAATAAAAGCTGCAAACTGCTGTGATTGTCCACTGTACCTCCGCTGGTGGGTTCGCATAAAATTCAGAAACCCCTAACATTCTCATTTCCTTCTGCTATACAAAACCATGTTCTATTTGGTGTTCCCACCATCCCTGTGATGCTGGCCCAAGATGTTACAAGAGTTTGGGAAGGCTTTAGATAATAGATTCAAAATTTCATCATAATTTGTGGCTAATACTGAACCCTCATTTCATCTTCTCAGCCTAGTGCATGTGCCTTCTTGCAAGTTAAGTCATCCTTGTCTCCGTTCCTCAGGGTTTGCGTATGCAAACCCATGAGCAGCCACTGAGGTTAATGTTTGGGTAGGTGATTTTATAAAAGGGACATCTGCTGATGGATCTGTGGGGATATTCTAGTCGGCTATTTGCATTGGATTTGTACATATACAGAAACAAAGGTTACTGGCAGTCATAGTTTTTAAATACAGCATAATGGTACCTTTAATTCAGTCTCAGGTTTACTCCTTGGGAATGGACACAGTTGATAAACAGACAGAAGCTTCTTCTCCTCCACTGCTGCTGCAATACCGAAGAGCATTTTGTATGTCCATCCTTGTGTGGTTACACTTCTAAACCAAATGTAACCAGCTGACGTGGTTTTGTGAGTTGCTCACAAATTCTTTGCGGCAATGGAGATCTCAAAATACAAGGATCATGTTCTGTTGCTGCACCTGACTGTCATGTCAGCTGGTCGTAGTTTCTTGATAATATTTGTACGTTCTTTCCCTTTTTTTCCTTAGGTCAGTTGAGGATGAACTGCAGTCGGGTGAAGGCAGAGTTGAATGGATGCTGATAACTCCACAGCAACCGTGATTACTGTCTTCGGTTGGCTAATGTCACACCCTCTGATACCAGGTTAGGGATGAACCTGCCAACAGCTATGACCCGATAGCAATTAGAGTAGTGGGCATGCAGAGGAGCAGTGGGAGTTGAGGGCAGGAGAAAAATGCAAGTACATATGCACAGAGGACGTGCAAAGGTCCATATTGCAGCATGGAGGAATATGAAAGTGGGAGGCCAGTATTGATTGGGAGAGGGGCAGGGGAGCAAACAGGATTCTTGTGTAGAACTCTTTTTCTCTTTTCTATGCCATCTATCAAAATTGTTAATTTACCACTTATAATAAAGTAGCTTCTAAGTTTGTTCTTCACAGTTTATAGAAAAATCAGAGAAACCAAGATCTGGTTCATCCCCTTGACAGCTCAGGATGATATCTGCCCAGATCAATCCAGGTGATGACGGTAGTACTGAAGATGTTCCAGGCATCTTGCATTTAATAAAAGAGTGCATCGCCTGGATGTAAGAACAGATGAGTGTGCTGAGTACTT
Organism: Tetrax tetrax; assembly: GCA_009806455.1. NCBI lineage: Eukaryota > Metazoa > Chordata > Aves > Otidiformes > Otididae > Tetrax > Tetrax tetrax. The sequence continues at coordinate 192,548 of WHYT01014575.1, forward strand.
TATCCAGAAAATATCAAGTACAGCTGAAAGGGGACCAATGCAAAGCTTCATTTGAAGTTGAAAGAAAAAAACTGCTCCTATATTGCTGCAAAACAGAGAGGATTCCTTTTCTGTTTCAAACACCAGAAGAGCCAGACTCCACAATGCAGACTTTAGGATAGGACTCAATTCAAGTTAATGAAGCTCTTGTGCCTATATGCAGTAGGGGCTTAAAAGATAGTTTCAGCCTGGTTCTGCTCAAAAAAAAATGTGGTGGTTTGTTGATTGGATACCCTAAACCGAAAAAAACCAGCTAAGATGCTGTGTTCAGTGTTGCATTCTGATGGTTATTTAGCTGCCTCTGCTGTCTCAGGAGCAAGCAGCTGAAGCAGCACTTTAAATGCAGTGGAGAAGATGGTGCTGCCCCGTAGAGACCAGCAAAACCAATGCAACATGTGGGGTAGGAGGGATTTTTTAAAATATTTTTTAGATGTTTGACTCATGTAACATCCCTCCAGGTCTGCACTAGGCGACCTTCCCTCTTCACCTAAAGAGCTCAGCCACAATTTGAAGAAGGTAATGGTCACAGGGGAGATCATGCTGCACTGTGCAAAAGTTTTAGAACTTGCCTTGACTAGTACCCAGGGGTGGATTAAAATCAAATGGACTATTTCTGCAGGAAAATGGCTTCCTCTTATGCTTTCTGTCAGAACTTTTCCTTCACAGCCCATCTTATACCCTATCCGTGACAAAAGTTGTTCTTCCTCTTCCCATCCCGCTCTTCCTATGGCAGGGATGATTTTTTATCTCCTCTGATTCCCTCAACAAGCCTGTAGCTTGCTGTTGCCTATTTTTTTCCCCTAGCTGGTCCTGAGAGAGGCAGTGAATGGGCTCCCTGTGCCACAGAGGAGTCACAGGCTATCTGCCGGTCACTCAGGCATGTGCTTAATGGGAATGGTGGTCTGGTGGTCTTGATCTGTTGGTCACTTGAAGAGCAGGCCATGCATAGAGGGATTGGATAAGGAGAAGAGAAGTGTCACATGAAAGCCGTGTGGCAGCACGTGTTACCATTGATTAATGAACATTTCAGAGTGGAGAGTAAAAGTAATGAAACACGAAATAAGGCTGTTACAAAAATGTATTGGAGGATTCGCTCTGCGATCATAGTTTTGGGTCCCAAATCTTATGTTGCTAATAGTTTTCTATTACTGTTGGCTGGAGTACCACAGCTGGTCCTGGGGCCTCTCTAGGTGGTATCTGCAAGTATTGGACTCACATTTTCCTGTGAGTCTGTGTTTTTTTTCCTGTAAGTCAGTCCTTATTGCCCATCAGATGTATTATTACCTAAAGCTATTCCTCACCTACTGTGATCAAACAGAGCTTCACAGAGTAAAGAAATGGGCAAAAATGACTTTGTATTGTCTATGGATTGTGGAGAAGGACTTGGTGGTACTGGTGGATGAGAAGCTAAATGTGAGCTGACAATGTCCGCTCGCAGCCTGGAAGGCCAGCTATATCCTGGGCTGCATCAGAAGAAGTGTAGCCAGCAGATTGAGGAAGGTGATTCTCCCCCTCTGCTCCACTCTTGTGAGACCCCACCTGGAGTACTGCATCCAGGTCTGGAGCCCCCAACAGAAGAAGGACATGGACCTCTTGGACTGAGTCCAGAGGAGGGCCACGAACATGATTAGAGGGCTGGAGCACCTTTCCTATGAAGAAAGGCTGAGAGAGCTGGGGTTTTTTAGCCTGGAGAAGAGGAGTCTTCGGGGAGATCTGGTTGTGGCCTTTCAATACTTAAAGGGAGCTTATAAGAAAGATACTTTTTAATAGGGCCAGTATCTATAGGACAAGGGCTAATGGTTTTAAGCTAAAATATGGTAGATTCAGACTAAATGTAAGGAAGATCTTTTTTTTTTTATTATGAGGGTGGTAGAACACTGGAACAGGTTGCCCAGAGAGATGGTGGATGCCCCATCTCTGGAAACATTCAAGGCCAGGTTGGATGGGGCTCTGAGCAACCTGCTCTTGTCAAAGTTGTCCCTGCTTCTTGCAGGGGGGTTGTACTGGATGACCTTTAAAGATCCCTTCCAACACAAACCATTCTATGTTGCTATGATTCTATGGATCTGGCACATTCATGCATCCACTCACTTCTCACCTCTGGATTAAAATTAATCCAGAAATCTCAGTTATTATTGTGGAAACCCCTTAGAGGAGTGGTCTTGTATTATTGCACCATTAATCTTCAGGGAGTCACCAAAGGGACTGAACCAGTTCTTACTGTGTCAGCCTCTGGAGAGTGATCCATCCCACTTTGTGCTAGAGCTGGGCCTCAGCTCTATGTAAAGGCAGGCACAAACATTCGGGTCTGTATCTGATCTACTTACCTTTTATAGTCAATGGAAGGAACAGGCACTTCTAGGTCATGATTCATCTTGTCCAAATGTAAGCATCAAGAATAATTAGGTGAATCACACTCTAAAACTGCTTATTTCTCTCCACTATAATGGGAAATTATAAAGGGAGGACCAAGTGCCTAGCTTATATGTATACACCTACCCTGTCAATGTCTCCAGGGAGCTGAGACGAACCTCCTGCAGGTCTAAGGCAGCTATGATGCATTGCCCTCTGGAGGGTCTTACTCCTCTCCATTGCTTAGGAAACAAGTCAAAGGCAAGCACCTAGCTTAGACTAGACACTTATCTTCTAAGTTACTAAAATGAAATTAAATTACTTCCATCCTGAATCTGTATCTGCCACTAATAACCAACTATTTTTTCTGGAACTGTTGACCATTCTCCAAAACAGGTATCAAGGATTCAGGAAGCAAATGCAGAGAAATTTCTGAGAAGTTTCACGTTTAATTTTTTAGTACTTTATTGAAAGCTTTTTATTTTAAATTACAAGTTTTATCCTTTGATGATCAGTTGTAACTCCAAAACACAGAGCAGATTAACTCTCCTTTGGCATTGGCAGGGTTAACCTGAATACCCTGATGGCAGGAAGGTTGTGTCTGGCTGGCTGAGGGCAGGTTTGGACCCTTCTTCCATAACCCTTTCATGGCATCAATCTCTTCTACTTCAGGTTCTTGTTTGTCTGAAGCTTGAGGAGTGAGAGGATCGCCTGTTGGAAGTTGTCTCCCGTCACTACATACAGCAGTAAGTTTCCAAAAGTGTTTAAGGCTGCTAAAGGTTTAGATATAATAAACATAAAAAGCATCTTGTTTTTCAAGTGGCAGCTAACTTGTCGTACTCGGAGCTCCAGCCGAACCCCTCGAAAGACGTGGAAGGGGAGGAAACACACATAGAAGACCACCAAGAGGAGGATGGCAAGTCTGCGAGCCTTTTGTTTGTAGCAAGCCTGTGTGTGGGGCCCGGTAGCCAAGGAGTAAATAATGAGCGCATAGCACAGAGTCACTGTCAGCAAGGGCAAGAAGAAGGCAAACACCGTCAGCAGCCAGTTATACCACCGACTAGTGTCAAAGTCCTCAGCAGCAGCCAGGTCCAGGCAGACCGTCCTGTTCTGCGTGTTCGTCGTGGCAATCAAGATGGCCAAGGGGCTGATGGCCACCAGGGAAATCACCCAAACTACTACACAAATCACCACTGCCCATCTCCGTCTTTGAAGAAAAAAGCATTTAATTGGGTGGACAACTACAAAAAAGCGGAATATGCTGAAGCAGCTAAGGAAGATAATGCCACTGTACATGTTGAAGTAGAAACAAAAGTGAATAAACTTGCACATGAAGTCTCCAAAAATCCAGTTATTTCCATTAGCTGAGTAGTGTATAAAGAAAGGAAGCGTGGCTATATATAACAGGTCAGTGATAGCCAGGTTTAACATAATGATTGTGCTGCTTTTCCAGGGCCTCATCTTGACAAAGTAAACAAAAATTGTCAAGATGTTCGCTGGGAAGCCCACCAGGAAAATTAGGCTGTAAACAACGGAGAGATAGGATTTCAGCTGTAAGAAATCTTCATCCTTGCAGCTTGTCAAAGGGTCTACGTGGCGTGGCAGAGCAGTAAAATTGCTGATGTTTTCAGATGCCATATTTGCAGAAATCTTCTTAAAGCTTTACAAAAATCAGATGTTTATTTAGTTATAGTTGATTTGTTGGGACAAATACATTAAGTTAAATGTTTTGTCACTGGAGCAAATGTCTTATGTTTGACAAGGCATGGTAGAGGGAGGAAGCAGGGATTTGCTAACATACCTGGCTCTGACCTGGATAACCCCACTCAAATGTGTAATTTCACCCTTTCCTCTCCTTTATGTTTAATTTTGATAATGATTTATTTTACTCTTGCTTTATTTAATCTCCTATGTTGAAGAAGACAATTACTGCTTACGTGCAAACCTTCAGGAGTAGGAAGCACAGATATAGAGAACTAGAGAGAATTTGGGCTTAGATTTTGCAGAACTCTGGATTAGTTTTAGCCTTTTAGAAAGTAGAACCGTACTCACATCTTGTCTTCATTAATCTGAGCTAATCAGTGTTTTATGCTTGTGAAACCAGAGATACTGTTCTGGTTACATGAAAACCAAAAGACATTAGATTCAGATACAGACCTCAGGACCTGATGCTCCCATAACCTAACATTCATAGCTTGTTCTCTAAATATGATCTTATTCTCTTGGAGTCATCACAGTATAAAAGTTCTATAAATGCTTAATTTTTTTTTTTTTAAAATCAAGATTCATAGTGGCATAAAACTGATTTAAATAATTAAGGACTGTTTCTCAAAGCATAGAGGGAAGGTGGAAAGCACAGACATTGAGTGAAGGCACTGATCTTGCTTCCCATTTTGTGTGAATTGGAACTAGATAGACTTGTCTCTGAAAAGATTTCTTGTCTGCCATGGCCAATTTGGACCTCTGCACAGTAAGTTCAAGACATATCCTTTCTTGGTAACATTTTAACCTTAAAGAATGGTAACCAAGGAGGAAAATAATCTCATCTGACTTCAGATATCAAAAAGTTAGATTTTCAAACTGGAATCAGCCATCCTAAGCCCTCCTTTATCATCAAGGGAGAGATGCAGATTCCTCCAGGACATAATATATCTTTCTAGAAGAGAGGTTTCTAAGATAAATGGTTTCCTGTTTTGGCATACCTATTTTTTTTTCCATTGATGATAAAAGCAGCCTCAGGTGACTAGTTCAGACTTGGATGTCTAACCTTTATATGTCTAAAGTGAGGCAAGAGGTCTGCCACTGTGGGTCTTCAACATCTCCAGATTCTAACCTAGTCCATCTGAGAAAATATTTTGAAGTAACTTCATAAAGTGCTAGACAGGGTACTATCAAGACCAAATTCCTCTCTCTTGTTCAAGAAACACAGTCTTTAAAGTAAACCAATGTAACATTGAACATCCAGGATGAAGTAATCATATTTAAAAAAAAAAAAGAAAAAAGACAGATGCGTACCTTACTGTAGTCCTGGAAATCATGTGTATAGAGTTAGTTTTTTATATGACTCCGTTAACAGCATTTAGTATGTTACCTGTATGGATGTTTCTGCATTATCCCAAAGTCTGGTAGAACATGACACATTTTCTCTGACAAAGCCAGTCATTAAAGCTGGGACACAATAGGAATTGTTTGATCATAGCCAGTCAGAAAGATGGGTATCACTTCATTACTCAGGAGTACTTCAGAAAGAAATTTGAACAGTCTTCCCATAATTTAGTTTAAATGCTAATCCTTTTCCACATGAATGTCAGTTTTGGTATAGTAGCTTGTTTTAAACAAATCCAGATTTGTGTTCAGACAAAAGCTAGGGATATACACATTTTCTGTCTTTTCTGCTGCTCAGTGATACCACTGTCATGCACATTTATGTCTCTCGTGGGTATATTTTAAGTAAAGTCAGACAAAACTATCTAGAATATTTGATTCATCCCCAGTTTAGTTTTCGTGAAATCTTGAACCCTCCAAATTGAAAATGAAAAAATATTGCTTACCTGAAAACTTGCAATTCTGCTTCTCCCTTTGATATTGCTTTGAGCAAAGAGCACTACAAATGGAATTTATGTCTTCCTTACAGTGAAGCAGGTCTTAGTCTGGCTTTGCAATCATACACATTCACTCCTTGGCAGACTGAGACTCCATGTGACCATAAATTACGAGACTGGTAGAAAACTTCAGTTACTGGCTCAGGTATCAGCTCTTAGACCTGGATGGCTATGAGACATCTCCTTGCCCTCTTGTCATTCATGCTGTCTTGCCTTCAGTGGGCAGATCACGCTTTGCTGGCAGCAGTTCTGTGTGCTGAGGTAGACCTGTAGTATTCAAATAGCTGCAGATCACATTTAAATTAGTGTGTGTCTGTGTGTGCATGCGTTAATAAAAGAGAAAATTAAACTTATTCTCAATTTCCTGCAAAGTGAAACCTGATCACAAAAGTGAATAAGGCATGCTGCCATTTCAAGGTCAGGTGAAAAATGTTATGACATACTATCTTCATTAAAAACAAATCTCTGATGAAGTACTATTTTCATCTAATGTAAGAAATAAAGGTTTCTTTTGGCATGATGTGCTTTTCAGGAACTGTGACAAACTTTCGTCTTATTTTTGGTGAACAAAGTATCTGCAATTAGCATTGGCTGGTTATTATTGGAGTAGCTGAATTTGCAAACTTGTTTTCTTTTGAGCCTTTCCTTTTGGGTTCATAATTCACAAGAGCTGCAATTTTCCATGCTTCTCAAACCACAAGACTGTTCTTGAATAAAAATCTCATTATCATCCCTAGCTAGAGGAACAAGATCAAAAGAGATTATTATTTAAAAAGAAAACAAGTTGTGGTGTCTTGAATTTTGAAACTGCAGGCTTCAATCCCTGAGCGCACAACCTGGTCTGTGCAAAGAGGCCCCAGCTGCCCAGTGTGGCCAGCTGCCTTGGTACATTTTATACGTCCTACTCACTGTTGAGGCTTATGATCTGGTATTAAATGAGCAAGGTTTCATTTCTAAATGTTATGTATGTTAGCATAGTTACTGAGAACCAAACAGATAAGAATATTTTTAGGAAGTCTGTCTTGATTCTCCTTGAGTGCCTGTACTGTAGGCATGAGTTGAGGCTATCTGTTCTGCTAAACATACTGCAGGGAAAGAGCGGTGACAGGGACAATCAAGACTGAAGCAGTAGTTATATCTGACAACTAGCACATTATCTATCTATTACCATTAAGGGGAGGACATCATCTCTGTTCTCATCTGACCAAGCTTTTCTCCAGGTCAATGCCCAGAGCACTTTTAAAAAATGTCTGGCGTTTCTCAATAATTGCAAAATACAGTCGTATACCAGCTCAGGGCTCAGCAACTGTTTAAATAGTTATTACCCTGTTCCTAGACACCGCATGTGTCATTAGAAACCATTTGTATGAGGCTGTAGCGTTATAAGCACAGAGGAAGCTAATTATAGTCAGGGATCATTTAATGCATCCACTACTTAATCCATTATACCCCTAAGCAATAGAAAACCTGTGCAGCAGTGGCTGGTATTTATCTTTCCTTGGTGGTGGCAGTGCCTGATGTGAAGCAGAAACGGGCTTTCCCAGAAATGTAGCACAGAACTGGCAGGGATTCAGGGCACTTGGGGTCTCAAGCAGGCACTGGGGTCACCTCTGAGTATCTGACTCTGGGCAGGAAAAGAAAATAAAACACCCATTTTCAGATCAATTTCAAGAGAATGTGACTAATTGAAGGTCATTCATGCAGAGCTTCTCTGCACGGAGACCAAGCTATGCTCCTTAGCTTACCCAAATCTTGTCTCATCATCAGCTGTAGAGATCATGAGGTTCTTGCCTCCCCCTGGCCTCCCTGCACCCTTCACCAGGATTTCAGCAACTCCTCCTTGCACATGGATCTTTGGAAACCCTGGCTTCAATTGCATTCATGCGACTGGCCCAGCGGCTCGTGTCAGGTGCTTAGGAAATTATGGATAAACTAACAAGGGCCAGTTGCGAATATCTGATTGAAACCGCTTGCCTGGCATCCTGTAGGATCTCTATGAATAAAGGCTGATACTGCAGTGTGACTTTCAGCTGTGGGCCTTTTCTCTTTGCTGGTAGTTTCTCCACCTCATGTCCACAGACCTTTCAAGTCTGCCAATCTGATCGATCAGATCAATAAGACCAATCTGATCCTTACCAAAAACGTGACCCTTTTTGTTCTTTAAGGCTATCCTCATCCCCTGTCACCTCCTCTATAAGCATTAAAAGGAAATCCAAATCCCCTGTAGTTTCACAGCCAGTTTAAGTGACTAATTGCTGGCTGCTGTCAAAAGAGTTGGCAGCACCACCTCTCTCCTCTCATCCTAAACCGCGTATTTTCAATGGTCCCAGTGCTTGTGCGATCATGGGATGCGTTGAATAAGCGAGGTGACTGAAAACAAACCAGTTTTCTTACTCTTGGGTTAGCTTTCTGGCACTTTGGTGGGGGGCTGTGGCTCCTCTTGTGGATGCTCCAGGTCTTAGGAGAAGCAGTGGTGGAGACTGACCAGGGGCAAGAGGAGGACGTCAGAGGTAGATGGGCTTGTGCTGACAGTGAGGTTCCACAGTGGGTTCCTGCTGTGGAGTGGTGTTTCGCTGTTACCAGCAGCCAGCCACCCTCAGCTGAAGCTAGTCTCCAGTAATGCTCCCCTCAGAGACAGCACTCATCTCTTGTGTCAACAGTCTTCAAGGCAGGCTGCACTGATGTAGCCGATGGGCTATCATTTTCCCTAATTTGATGGGTATTGATAAGAATTGCAAAGATCAGTAATCCAGCAGCAAAAAGCTAGCTATTTGCACCTTTCCTGAAACAACCATTATAAAATCCTACAGAGTTCATATGTGCATATAAATGTGGCTTTTAGTCACTGTATAGAAAGGAAACTGGAATTATTTGGTGGCAGGATTATTAATTAAATATTTCTTCTTAAAACTGTATACTGTAGGCGGGGTTAGTTATCACAGAGTGTAGGACGCAAATAGGACCATCTTCTCATACTGTGATTTTTTTCCTTCTGTGATGGCAGGGTGAAGAGGATGCACAGGATGACAGATGAGCTTGCATACCTGGGGCACACAGTCTGCTTCAAAAGCTTCCAATCTAAAAACACAGAAGTGGAGAACAAAGTCCAATACTTTTGTTTTGCTTTGTGGCTAGCTGCGTACAATGTTTCTTTCCTGCAAATGGGCTAGCCATTAGCTTTTGCAGGCATTCAGGCAGAAGAGGTCATAGCAGGGCTTTTTGTGGTGTCTCAGCATCACCGCTGAACTTGACTGTAATTAGGACTTGTAGGCATGAAGGTCCTTCAGCACAGGGGCCGTTCTCATCTCATAAAACCTGATCTAAAATCCACAGGCATGAGTGGAAGACTCCTTTCAGAGCTGGACCTTCAGACATGACAGCAACCGGTGCGGCACAGTAGAAATGGCAAGGAGAGCTCTGATAAATAACTGTGTAGGAAAATAGGCAGTTTGTTGGGCAAGGGCTGGGCTCCAGAATTTTAAGAGCTTTCATTATATGTTTTACTTTTGGTTCAGCAAGCATATAATCTTTCCATGGGCTATTTTCCTTAGCAGACATACATTTATTTGGCTGATCTTACTCTGTGTGTGATTGAATACCTAATTACAGTTGTTATCAGACCACAGTTGGGAGATGCTCAGTTCTGTTGAGATGATACCGAGCGTCTTCATCACATGGGGAAATCAGCTCCAGCTCTCCCTTCCTATTTCTTCTCTGAGATAGACTGGTAAGGGCAGCATTTTTTAATCCCTAAATGCATAGTAACTCTAAATTAATCACAGTTAAATGCTGCCATCCAATTATGTAGGTAATAGAGACTGTTAATGAAAACTTCTGGAAAGGAATATTTTACCTTAGGAAAATTGCATATATAATCTGGAATATAAGCAGTGCTGCTGCCACATCAGCTGAGCAGAAGTAGTTCGATACAGTTCCAAAAATAGCCTGTATGGATCGGAGGCACTATTTTACTGCTAATATTAGTCCTTGAAGTGAATTGGTGCTCATCAACTACAGGTCATAGAAGGTAAAATCTACTGCAGCCCTTAGATGAGCACTGAACTTTCAGAAGTTGAGTTGCCCCGTGGGGAGTGGGGAGAGGAAAGACAATAAGACAATTTGCCTGTTTAAAGTCGGTATGTGCTCAGGTACCTTGGTACAGCACAGGCGAGACCATAAACTGGCGAATAAAAAGCGCTGCAGGAGCACCCAGCTATGAAGTGGCCTTAAACACAGCAGCTGCGCCGGCTAAAGTTTTCCCAGCAGACACTAAAAGCCAAGCTAAACTCATCAGAGATGTGACAACAATTGTAATTGTTTTAGGTAATGGAGCATTTCCTGGAAATGACCCAGCTTAGTCGATCTGAAAACAGAGAGGACCAATTTGCTACCTTGTTATTTTGGTTTTTTCAATTCCAAGATGAATCAGCCTCTAAACTCTTGTGAGATGAGATGCACATCTTTGGCTTCCAGTGGTGTGTCAGTACAGGATTCAGCAAAGGGTGCTGTCAATGTGCCCTCCAGCCTACAAGCAAGTACTCAGTCATGTAAGATATATTCTATTGTGGTGCTGTTGCTCTTGTAACATGTTTGCAGGGTGCTATGGCACGTGAAGGAAAGCCTGTCCTTTGCCTTAGGCCACTCTAATAAAGCTTTGTCTTCAGAAAGTGACTTGTACCATCACAGCCCTCTACATCTGAATTTAATACACACAGCCACAGATGAGCCCTTCAATTAGCTAGACACCATTCCCTCAGCTAACATGAGCTCTTAGCTAATGCCTGGCTCTTGGCAGAAGGACGCTGGGTCACTTCACTACTGTGCTGATCACTGTCTGGACCCAGCTCTCACCTGCTGAAATTCCTCCAGTGATTTGGAAATGAGCCTTCCCAGCAGGATTGGTGCCAAGAGCAGCACAAGGAGGACAGGGAAGTGAGCTCAGCCATGTAGGACACAGTTCATATTTTAAAAACATTTCCCTCCCAAGCTTATCTCTTTTAATTCTTTTCTTCGCACAATCACTAAAGTTACAAACTGGTAAAATAGTTGTTTTCATTACTGATGCTTGTTTCTGATAAAGTAAGGTAATTATCAGGTAGAATTTTACTATCATAAAGCAATAAGCAAAAATAATTCTCAGTTAAAATGAAATTAGGAGGTTGCTTGTCCATAGTGACAAAATAGAACTAGAAACCCGCAGGGAAATGCCCTACAAATCATTAGTTGAGTGTGGAGTCAAAGGCCTCCTATTTTTTGGAGCAACCTCCGTTGCTTTCCAGGAGAGAGCTGTGCAAACAGGGAAGGTATTCAGTCTCTCATCCCAAACCCTTCGTATTCCATCTTTCCTGATAGAGAAACCTCTCTACCAGCATGGGAGCATGAAGACTCTGCTCCTCTAATTGCCCAGGCTGCTCTGCTGGCTTCAGCCTGAGAGTCATGCAGCTTCCCTGCATTTGAAAGAGCCTTGCGCTCCTTAAATGATGCTTAAATGCTAAGTATTATAATCCTCTAGGCAATTAAATGGCTCTCCAACCATTCAGATTGGGTAGAAGTGCAGGCTGTTGAAATAGCCTTCAAAGAGATAATTCATGCAAGCTGAGCCTGTGGAATTCATACTTTCATTTTTTAAAAATCTAACCTTTGTCTTCTGGCTATTTTGTGCTCATCTAAATCAAATATAAGAAAGGGCGGTACTCTTCTCTGCAGAGGCTTTCTCTTGCTTTTGCCTTTCTACACTACCTTTCACCAGGATCTTCAGGGCCACTCCTGGACTTCGGTCAGATCTTCTCCCTCTGAGCTTTGCAGGATTTGAACTAAAACAGCATTACGCTTACTCCCCATGCTTGGGTCAGCTGGGGATCTCTGCTTTGAATGCCATTCTGTCATTCTGAAGACACAGCAGTGGACTGACTGTGTTGGTGTACATAGGCCAAACACAAAAAAAATGTGGAGCACTGGAAAATCAGAGTCACATAATTCAGAAAGTAATGTTTTGCCACCATCTGCAGTAGAACTGGTTCCTGCTGGAGCCGTATCTTTAAAGAGAAACGCCTAGTGAAGCAAGAGATGAGGGTGTGCATTTCACTCTACTGGCGGTCCCCTGGAACCTGAGAAAGGAGTTGCTAACCAGGATTTTGCACATCCTATTCAAAGGAGCTGTAAACTGGTGCATTGACACTGGCTTTGGAGCCAAGTTAATTCACCCCAGTAGAGTATCTAATCCACTGGGTTTCCAACAACAGTCACTGCAAGGAGCCGAGAGCAGACACCTCCACTCTCTGTGGGATTATCTTGGTGTGCTCTGCAAGATACTTGCCTTTCCTGAAATCCTCTGTCCTGATTCAAAGGGGTTTTGCCCATGGCATCGCAGGAGGTAGGGTAGAAGAAAACTCCTCAGGACATACTGTCCATCTGCTGCCCCAGGCAGGGTCATATCCTTGGCAATCCCATCAGATGATTTTTCCAACCTCTTCTAAAATCTTCTCTCTTCCAAACTACTCCTCTGCTTCTCTGTGCCCACATGACCTGTTGCCTCACAGCTGACATCTTCCCAACCTAGTCTCAGCAGGGGACATTCTGCTTTCTGGATACAAACCACATATGTGAAGATCACCATCATCTTGCCTTCAGTGGTGCTTCTCCGATTGAAGAACTCTCTGTCCCACAAACTTTTCTTTTTTGATTTTGGGTTTGGTTTTTTTTTTTGAACCTCTGTTCTGCTCCCTGTCCAGCAGGTCCCCCTCCTTCTTGAACTGCAGTGTTGGACCCGAGATTCCACCTCAGGAGACACGTTACCAAAGCAGAAGGGTTACTCATCCTCCCTGGCAGTCTGTGCTCTTCTCTGTTGCATTCTTCTGTTTACCCTTCTCACAACAGCACATATTTGACTGATGTTCAGCTTGTGACCTGCATTGTGACCCTTCAATTCTTTACTGCTGTACTGCTGCCGAAGCAGATAGTTCAGGTTTGTGCAGTTTTGGTTATTTTCCTACAAACATAAATTTTTCATTTGTCCTCTTTGCATTGCATCCTGGGTTTTTTTCAGACCATTTCTCCAATTTCTGTAAATCGCTTTGAATCTAATGATATCTATGGGCATGCCGGCAGTCCCCTTACTTGTCATCTGCATGCTTAAAGGGTATACTTTCTACTCCATTGCCCAAATCACTAGTGAATATAATAAGGGTGAGCTCACTGCATAATCTGGACTTGGATGGAACAGTTTTGTCATGCTAAACATCCTAGAGCTGAGCCTTGCACTTCTCTCCTAGAAACCCCCATCAGTATTATCTGTGCCTGGAGTAGCTGCTCAGCCACAGCTTCCAGCTGCACCGGCTTTTGTGCAAAATCTGAGAAAAGAAGCAAAATATCAGGTTTTGTGTCTCTTGTGTCCCCCTCCCAGAGTATTTCAAAGAGAAACCTGCTCCATCCCAAGAAAGGTGCTGGACCATCCAATGGAGGATGCAGCAGCCCTCTCCATCCCACCATCACCGGCTCTCCCGTTCTCTGTCTGGGACTGCTGAGCTGGCTGAGTAGCTAGCCTGGATGCTGTCTACCTGGTTTCTGCCAACATTTTTGATAAATTCAACATCTTCACATGAAGTATTTTGACTCCATTGATTCAGCATTTTGCAGGGGAGAAACGTTCCGTCAGAAATTTTTCGTTTAGCTGAAACCACCATGTCTGATTTCTTCCCAGATAAACTAGGTACAGAGCAGTCAGCCCTAATTCAGGGAGTGAGTGGACCTCTCTTATCTCGGGAAGGGCAATTTTTCCTAATTCTCTCCCTCAATGGTTGGCATACAAAGGCAATTCTCAGCGCTATCATGGCAGCAGCTGGACTGAGCTGAAGTTTCCTGGACAGCAAGGGTAAATTGCTGATCTCTTTGGTATGCAGCAGTAAAGTATCGTGGTGCCTCTGCATGCCAGGGTGGAGGACAATAAATTGTCTACCAGAGAGGGCTATGCAAGCAACAGAAAGAGGGGCTCAGTTGTAATATAGTTTCTTCTTTCTTTGAAGACCTGATTGGGAAGCTGCTTAGCATCGCATTTCACCCTCCAGTATCTCTAGCTCACAACCGAGGGGCACTAGTACGAAAGCCTCTACCGTCTGCCTGGGAAAAGTTTAGTGTGGGAACTTGTGTTGATGAGATGATGCATTTCACAGACCCTGGAAAGACAGCAACAAGGAGGTCTTATTGTACAGCTGAAGCCAGCTGTGTGGTTTAAGCTTTGTTAAACCAATGGAATAGCCTTCCATTTCTCTAATGGCCTAAAAAGTGAGTATGTAAGAGGGTCCCGGAATAAAGGTCATATCTCTGTATTTCAGTATTTTTTGTTCACGTAAAAAAAAGGAAATTTTGTACAAAATTTAACATCAACTGCTCCCCTGAGGCAACTACTTGGTGAAAGGGCACAGCTGCCAAGATCTGTCTGTTCCTTACCAAATCCAGTTTTTGACTCCTCACAAGAGATGTTTTCTACTTTTCACCTGCTGTCACAGACTTTTGTATAACAATAGCTCTTTCTTCAGTAAAATATTTTTTTCTTCAGAGTGACAAAACCAGAAGATTTTTGCATGCAATCTATATCTCTTAAAGTAGTTCTCCCAGTTATCACGGCAAGGACAGGTGGTAGAGGTATTGATAACCACATGGTAAAGAAATCTGATCTCTCAAAATAGTGTAGTTGGCAGCCTTGTGCCAAATTTCAGATACCTCTCCTTAGCCCATGCCAGCATCCAGCAGAGCTATCATTCACACCTTACAGTACGAGTCAGAGAATATATAATGTAACCTCATTCGGCATGGCTGTATTTCAGGATTAATGCTTCTTCCTTGACTCCCAATATGGTGCTGTGAAAGTCTCTTTACGATGTATTCAGGTGCCTTAATGCCATGAAAACACTTGCTGCTGCCTGAAGGGCTTGTCTCTTCTGCTCGTTGGGGCCACAAACATAATCCTCCTCTAGGCACACCTCCTATTCAGCCTTTGATGTGAAAACTGTGGAGCCTACTGCCTGTACTGCCACGTCGCACCCAGTTTCATCAACTCACTTGACTGGAGAGAGACTCATTGCCACTCACAAGATGATGTGGGACCAGCAGGTGGGATCCATCCAGAACAGAGGGGCAACATGCCCTTGTAAAAACCTGCATCTATTTAAGGGGGTGATGAGATAGCACAGCACTTGTGGTAGCAAATATTGCCATGCCTGTCTTCCAAAGTACGATTAATTCAGCCTTTATCCTAGCTGTGGGAAGTGTCCCAGCTGCAGGAATGCCTCTGAGAGCTCTGCTTCTTTGATGGGCCTTCTTACCTGTCAGCATAAACAAGTGACATTTAGGAAGATCGAATAAAATCGTTGCTTAGCATTCAAAAATGGCACTTAGCTCACATAGGTGATGCTTCTTGGATCTTAGGTCATCTTTGCAGATCTGGGACTAAATTAGAAAATAAACTCTGAATTGCTTTGTCTTTCCTAGCACTGGGCTTGTTGAATCAGTGTGAAAGTCTGCTTTGGAGAAGTAGGATGGGTGAGAGAAAATCTTTTCCCAGTGCCCTTCTCTGCATTGCAGAGAGCTCCCTGAGACAGTCAGGCTCACCTGGAGAAGTATCTGCCCTCTCAGGGACAGCAAGAAGAGGAAGACATGTTGATGCCTACAGCCGTACTTTCCACACCCACAGCAAGGTTCAGAGAAATTTGTCTGCAGTTCAACAGTGCATAAACGTGCCAGGAGAAAAAGCAAAAGAGTATTTCCTACAATAGCAGAGGAGTCAATAATAAAAGAGAGAGATAAATCCACTTTGATGTTTCTGGCTAGGCAGTCAGGAGGGCGTGAATTCACTGTTGCCCCAAATTGGATAAACTCTAATTCCCTCTATTTATCCTTTCTAACTGATTGATACACTTAATTGGCTCCTATCACCATTTGTAAGATAATACATGTAGGGGTAAGATCAGCTGTATTTGATTTATGATTTACATGTTTATAACCACATAGCCACTCTAGCTGTATTTGATTTAAAAGTGTAAACCAGAAATTGTGTTTCTTTAGAGAAAATTGGACCAATGCTCCCACCTTGCTCTCACAGATGGTATGAACATTATTTCATTCTTCCTTTTTCTACTCTGTGCTGCTTCTCCAGCTCAGACCTCCTTTTCCAAATCAGACACTGTTTTCCCACATATTTATGCTTTTCCAAGGTGATTCTTTTACTGGAAAAGTTTTGCCTACCCTCTAGTGGGAATTTTAATTATGACACCTGCAGAACTGTGTTGCCAGAGTACGAGAGGCTGGAGACCCTTAGCACAGCCTGGAATTACTGCAGGACTGATCTTCATGATGTTTCTAGCAAACACCATCCCTCGTTCCTGTCCTTCCCCTCCCTCAGTGAGGTTCAGGTTCACACTTTGGGAAAAAAAGGATGGGTGCTATGCTTGCTAGGAGTTTGTTCTGGTAGAGGGACAGATGTAGATTTTCACTGGTGTTTCACTGGTGTGATTGTTCACTGGCCAAATATTTATAAGTAAGTATAGCTATATTAATCATGTTCCTACACTGCATCTTAACTACATTTGCCCTTCAGCCAGCAGAAGAGAAGTGCTGACATCTATATCTGAAGGCAGAATGTGAGCCACTGGATCCGAACCAGGGTGTGCTTGAAGGGGGCTGTCTCTGGCTCCGAGGTGTGTTAGCTGAACCCGTATGGTCTCCCAGTGTCAGCAAACATATATGGCACCCTGCTTCTTGGGTGAAGGTAGCTCACAAGTTATGGAATCTACTCCTGACCTTTGCATCACGACGAGAACAACTTCCCAACCTGCTGTGCAACGCACACATTTCACCCTGAAAGATTTCCCTATGTGCTTCTAATACTTCATGTTAACCTGCAAATTAACAAATACTTGATACAAACCTGTAAAACGGGATGAACAGCTAATTACTGGCTCTTGGCTGAGGTCACACACAGTGACAGCCAAATAACTGGTTACAAAGAGCTGGTCCCCCAAAACCTCCTCTGAAGGAAAAGAGGCTCCTTCCACAGATGCTGAGTACAATGTTGAGGATGAACCAGAGCCTCAGTAGTGCAGAAACTGCTCTAACTCAGCTTTTATTACTGAAGTGCCACAACTGAGCAATGAAGGCTCTCTTGAAAATCTTACACTGAGCCTAAAATGCACTTTGTAAAAGCTCTGGGCTGGGAACTGATCTCTTCCCCGCTTGGCTGCTAATTTGCTTTGTGACCAGAGGCAACTCGCTTAACTCCACTGTGCCTCAGTTTCATCACCTGTAAAAGAGAGGTGATATATAAATATCTCAGAGCAGCTTCCTAGCAGAAAGGTGAATGTGAGGAAACTCCTGTAGGCAGGTGCTGCTGACTTGTCTGCTAAGATAACCTCCTGTTGACAAAAAGCATCATGAAGCGAAGGGAAAAGGGAATTTTCAAAAAGATTTATTGCTTGAAATTGTTGCATAGTGCATTTGTATGCCACTGTCTGCTAGATTGTCTTCATTATGGCTGAAGCCGTAAGTGATTGGGCCATCCTGGCTCACTCAGTGGAAAATTGCCCCTTTGGGATCATTTGGGGCTGGAAATAAATCCACCCATAATACTTCCTCACTTTGTGCCAAGTCACCTCCTTTTTGTCCAGCTTAACAGATCTGTAACGAGAGCAGAGCAGGAGGCTTTACCTGAGATGCCCTTTGAGGCTCGCCCAGAGAGGTGTTTTCTATCCCTGTCAGCTGCAGGTCGAGGACGTCGGGTTGCAAGGTGGCTGGCACCATGAAAGTCCTTGAAAACTGGAGAAGAGAGGTGAGAATATCACAGGGTGCTCTTGCGGTAATACCCAAATACCTTGTCACAGATCCACCAACAAAATACAGATTCTGCCAGACACAAGGGAATTGTCTTGAAAACGCCCTGGGATGCAGCCAACTAGCTTGTGCCAATCAGGGGCAAATGGGAACCACAAAGATTTTAGCAGAACAGTTAGAAGAGACAGGATGAATTTCCTAATAAATTTTTTTTCCAAAAAGCTGATGGGTCTTGAGCTGGATGCAGTGAAGGGAGAGGGAAGGACTGAGTAACTTGGTATCAGGTTTGCTAGCTTGAGTAGCAGGGAGCGTGCTGGAAATACAATCATATTTAACGAAAGCACGCGAAGGAAGATGTGTCCGGGAACTATACCTTCTACCCTGCTTTATTAGGATTCAGTATGGCATTGTCTACCTGTGCACGAAGTTGTATTTCTTTCTCCTTTGCCTTATCCTCTTTCAATATTTTATGAAGTAAAAGGAAACCCATAAAGTAATTTGGAAAAATACATCTTTATGTTTTTCACAACAAAAAAACCCAGAAACTCAGAACTTTGTTTTCCTTGTAAGCGTGGTACTATAGCTTCCAGGCACCCACCTCTCTTTT
The DNA here is from genome assembly GCA_009806455.1 of Tetrax tetrax. Taxonomy (NCBI): domain Eukaryota; kingdom Metazoa; phylum Chordata; class Aves; order Otidiformes; family Otididae; genus Tetrax; species Tetrax tetrax. The sequence continues at coordinate 210,968 of WHYT01014575.1, forward strand.
GGTTTAGAAATCAGTGATATCAACCATCGTGGGGATCAAAGAAACTGAGAAGACATCTTAGAAGATAAAATACCTTTTAATTCAGATGCCTTTTAAGTTCTAGCAATGATGAATTGAACATACTCTGCATTACACCTGCCTGCAGCAGCCCCAAAAAATCATACTCCCTCTGCGTGTTTCGAAAAATCAACATTTGAGCTTCAAATTTCAGTTTGGAAAGGCACTTAGCTCAGTGTTTAGCAACTTTTCTTTTTCTCCTTCTGGGCCCCAGAGTCCAGCTTTGACTAAAAGCAAGAATATGTTTTTCTCTCCTGCTTTAGAAGGTGTCCAGGTATCCTTTTTAGAAGGTGTCTGACTTGCTCTGCTCTCCGCCGCGGCACCCAGTAGGCTCAAGCATTGAGTCAGAAAGACGCTTTAGTCAAAAATACTGCCCTGTTCCAGTCGCTCTTCAGAAAACAGGGGTTGAAATACCCTTTCTTTGGGGTAAAGTTCTTTGCCCTCCTAGAGTTAATTGTGTGGCCTTTACATTGAAGTGGCGTCTGCTGGCACCGCTGAATGCCTCTACTGTCACAAAACATACAGGAGCTGTGAGGGAGCACACAAAGTATTTTCCTTCACATCTCTTCTCCTTTTCTGCTGGCAGAGAAAGGCAAATAGAGTTCGGAGCTGGTAGGAGTTGAATCGCGACATGTTCATTTGTTGTTTGCTGCTTTAAAATTTAGGTTCACTTTTTCAGAGTATAAAATATTGACGGACGGAAGCAGTCACTCATCGTTTACTCCACTAGCTTAGCCTTATCAGCAAAATGACAACATCTATCTGAGGTCTGAGCGACTGAGTGGTGGCCCTATGTGGTCCCAAGCAGAGAGCAGCTCGCTGGTAGGTACTTGAGTTGACATGACCATCTTTGCAAACAAGCATGCCAGGGACCTTTCACAGAAGCCTGGTTACTGGAGCATACCTATGCTGCAAATTAGCCTGCAATAGTGTAGTAATTTATGTAGCTGTGTTGTCACACTGTGTAAGGAGCTTAAAAAGTGTCTCCTGTTTACTGCAATGGAAGCACTTATCCTTGTTTCAGCAGTAAACTTAAGAGCTGCTAAAAATAGAAGCTATCGAGATGTCACCCTTCACGGTAAGCAAAAGGAATGAGTCAGATGAGAAAATGATCTCTCAGTCCTGCAGAACACCTGAGCAGTCCCTGAATGCTTTAAAAACACCTGTGTTGCAGTTGAGCTTTTGTCCTTTTCCAGATCCAGCCATGTTGCTGGAAGATGTGACCACCCTTCTTCTGGAGGTTCTTGCCCCACCAGCGAACTACAGCTCCCAGGAGCATTCCCTAATTTACTCTGGCACTTTAAAATCAGCTAGTTTAGCCCAAACTAAGTGAAGAGAGGTGGTGGATGAACAGGTGAGATAAGAAGGCAGCAACCAAGCAACAGCTACATTAAGGAAGGAAAGGAGGAGGAGGCAAAAAGGTAGCCCCTCTCCAAGTCACTGAAACTGTGGGACTGCCACTCTTGCTGTCAGAAATGGAAAGCCTTGAATACTTCCATTTCACTCTTTTTACCTTTAGCCACTCCATTTTATATTGTATGTGTGGTCATATTTTAAGAGCTTCTGTTCGTGTGTGATAAGCTCAGCTTGGGCTTGAGAAGGAAGAGCTTCTGAGAACAAGAATTAAAAACACTCTGAGAGAGGAAAAAAGATAATTTTTAATCCTTTTCTGCAGATGTGTATGTGTAAGTGGTAGACGCATCTTGTGCTTTCACTTATGTGGAAAAGGAAGGAAATTTATGCAGTGAATTTTTTGCCTGTGTTGGAGAGCTGGGTTGTTGTGAATCTAGGTCAGAAAATATTTATTTCATGTGAATTGTCATGTGTGTTTGTGTAACTTGGGGATTTGAATCAAACTTGCATAAGTGAATCCAGGCAGCTTGACCATGAATGATCACCATCTAGTGGCAACCTCTAAAATTCAGGCTTTGACATTACAGAAGAGGACAATCTGAAACAGAAAACAAGTCAAAAGGCCTATGGCACTGCTTCAGAAAGATGTATCTAATGGCTAAGCCTTTACCAAATAAAGTATTTTAAATATCCACATGGCACATTAAAACACTACAGTGCTGTCCTTTGGCCTGTGTAGCACGCGGGGCATGGTGCTAACCTGCAGTGGGTGCCCAGGCTTTGCTGGCGTCATGCTGGCTGCTGCCAGCCAGCTGCCTGCCCAAGGCTCCCCAGCATGGCAGCAGCACGGTGGGACAAGCTCCAGCACCAGGGATGTTCCTGGGCACCACTTGTTTGACTAGCACCAATGTTGCTGGCAATGTGCCTAATTGCAGAGCCTCATGGCTAAAGGAGATCTCCAGAGGTCAGGCAGGTTTGTGTCCCACTTGCTCAGTGCCTGGCTAGCCTGCATTTAGGGACACCCAGTGATGGAGACTCCTCCTGTCCTTTCCAGTGCTTCATCACCCATCCCGAGAAAAGGTTCATCCTGATGGGTTTGAGGGGTTTTAAGACCATTTTGTTTTTCTGTCTGGTTCCTTCCCCTTTGGTTGTTTCTCTGAGTGTTCTTGCCATGCTCCTCTCATCTATGTCTTCCCTGAAGGGCAGCATGGTGCTCCAGCTGAGAAGGTAACAGGGCTGCAAAGGGGTAAGGGCTGCTACACAAATCTCACATATCATATTCTTATTCGTACATCCCAGCATGACACCTGCCTTTTTGCCACAGCAAATCGTGTCAGCCCACTGAAACTGTCATCTCTTGTCCCACCTATGATTCACAGTAACTCCAGATCTTTCTTTGTTGAACTGCTGCATAAATATTTTTTCTCCTTTTGCATTTTTATAGTTCATTATTTCTACTCGAACATAGTACTTTGCATCTGTCCCTGTCTAATACCATCCTGTGCATTTTCTGACCATAATTGCAATTTATCAGCATGATTTTGTCCTCTCAGCTTCATATCATCTGCAAATGTAATAACCAGACTTTATTTCATCATCTAATTTAGTGTTAAAGAAAACACTAAATATGCCTAAACCCGGGACAGACCGGTGAAATCCCCCCTCAGTGGCTCCCCCTACTCTGATAGTAAACCACTAACATCTCCACGCTGAGCACAGCCCTGTAACCAGCAAAAATAGTTTCCTCCAAGACTGTCATCTCAGACAGTGTCAAAACTCCTTCTGGAGTCAAGATATATGACATCTTCTTATTTTTCTTCGTGTACGAGCTGTTAATTTATTGTAGTAGGAAATCAGAATGATCTGGGATTGTCCACAGCTGACAGATCCACACTGGCTGGTACTCACCTGTATTCATCTCCAGTAGACTTATCTGATTGTTTGTTTCAGTATTTTTCTGAGATGGACATTAACATCTATGTACGTCCTCCTCTGGTACTACTCTCATCCTTCTCTAGGCCAGCTCTGAGATTTCACCATTCACTTCCTCAGTGCCCTATGCTGAAGTTTACTAGGTCCATGTCATTTGAAAACATCAGATTTATCTAGGTGCTTTCTAAGTAGGTAATTCAGCAGTTTCAGCAACTGTGACAATATCTGCTGTGTTTCGCTCCAGCTGTAAAAAACTAAGCACTACATCAGCAACAACACTGAAACCAAAGGAGGTTGTTCTTATGCCCAAACTGAGCTCTCCGTATTTCTGTAATCAACTGCAAAGCCCAGAGCAAGAGAACTCTGCGCTTCCCAAATGTCTTTGGAAACAGTCTGGTTAGGTGGTTTTAATTTCCACCTTCCCCGTGCCTTACAGTATTTTCTTTTCACTCCTCATTCTTTGGTTGCTAAGAGAGGTGTACATAAACCTGCTCCCAAGACAGCTTTTTGACAAGTGCTCTACTGCAGGGAGAGGGAGAAGCCAGCTGCAATTCTTGCTACCCTGTCAACACACCTGCCCTTGCAGGAGCTTACAGCACCAAGGCCATCTCAGGTTTTCTGGGATTCCTTCATAACTTTAACGTGATTTCTGACTTGGTCACCTAATTGTTGCTCCCAGGCTGCTGACATATTGCTCCACTTGCACCTTGAAAGAGAGAAGATGGCCCGCTGGTAGTTACCTCTGCTCACAACATAAAGTAGTAGGTTGCCACATGTGTTGAGTGAGCCAGTGGCCAAGAGATGATATAGGCAGAGTAGATTTGCTTCTCCATGTGACAGCTGACTGGACACAACCACAGTTCAACCTGAGCTGCCTGAAAGATGTGGAAGGGGAGGAAGCACACGCAGAAGGCCACCAAGAGGACAACAGTGAGCCTGTGAGTCTTTTGCTTGTAGCAAGCCTGTGTGTGGGGCCTGGTAGCCAAGGTGTAAATAATGAGCACATAGCACAGAGTCACCATCAGCAAGGGCAAGAAGAAGGCCAAGCCAGTCAGCAGCCAGTTATACCACCTGATTGTGCCCAGGTTTTTGGAGCTGGTAAGGTCAAGGCATAAGGATCTGTTTTGTGTCTCTTTTGAGGAGATCAAGAAGTTGACCGGGCTGACAGCTGCCAGTGAGATCACCCAAATGGCTACGCAAGCCACCACTGTCCACCGCTTCCTCTGGATGTGGAAGAACTTCATAGGGTGGACAATCACCACATAGCGGAAGGTGCTGAAGCAGGTGAGGAAGAGAATCCTGCTGTACAAGTTGAAGTGGAAGCTGAAATGATGAATTTGCACTTTAATTCACCGAATATCCAATGCTCCCTGCTGGCATAGTTGTGTATCGAGAAGGGAAGGTTGGTGAGGTAAAGCAGGTCCATGAGCACCAGGTTCAGCACGATTATGGTGCTGCTCTTCCAAGGCTTCATCCTGAAGCTGTAAACACAAATGGCAATGATGTTTCCTGGGAAGCCCACAAGGAAGATGATGCTGTACATAATGGGGAGGTACAAAGTCTTCAAACTGACTTCCACATCAGTGGAGTTGGGAAAATCACCTTCAGTGTCTTGCCAGGTGGTGTGGTTGGCTAAGTCATCTGTTGTTGTGTTCATGTTTTTTCCTTAGTGCTTAAGGAAGAGAGAAATGCTTAGTGTTCACTGTCAGATAAAGACTTTCTCGTACCCTCTTAAAAACAACTAATAACCAGCTCTTTCAGCTTCCCATCAGTGCTACTGTTAACGTGCTACTATTGAAAAAGGAAAGGTCTTGCTGCTTTGATAGTGATCTAGAGGCCTTTTATCATATCTCTATTGAGATAGATACAATTTTATTTTAAAATACAGATTTTCAGGGAAGAGTCGGCACAGGCACAATGGAGCTGTCATATAAGGGATTCCCAGCCCCACACTGTGTGATGTGTGTCCCCTGGTGTATAAAGTTCATCTTCTTCTCTCATTAGGGGTCAACTGGAGCGGTAGGACAGACTAATTGTGCTGTACTACTGACCAAAAGCATAGAGATGAATATCCAAAAAGTAACTGCTCCATATTTGCAGCCTTGTTAATTAAGTGGAAAACAGGATGGATATTAAAATGGTTTGATATTCTTTTCTTATACTGGAGTTAACATTTTTCTCCCTGCTTCTTGGAAACAACTGATAGAGGAATATTTCGTTCTTTTAGTTCATTAGCAAGATTGCTGTTGCAAAGAAGTAGGTTATTTTTAGGCTTGTCATTAGCTAGCATTTAAATTTCTATCCCTGTAAAAATTTTAAATGGTGTTTTGCTTAGACATTAGTCTTAGATAGAAATTTTCTAAGACATCAGAATAAATTCATTCAACTTTGCAAAGCAGCCATTTGCAAGATACAACACAGGACTTGAGCAGGATTCAAGGGAAGTAAAGATAGCTCAGTACACAGTCTCTACAACAAAAATATGGGGTCACTGGAGCACATGGCAAATAACTGTTAATATTGCATCCAGTAAGTGCATTTGTGTGCGTGCCTCTTTCTTTTAAAGTGGAGTAAATGTTCTGATGGGAAAAAAAATTGAATAAATCTCTAGTGTAATTTTTTCCAGAGGAATGCAACTTCTCATAGGATGATGACCACCCTCAAGTTGCTGTGGCCTGGATCTGTTAAAGGGATCCTACTGAATCACCACTTCTGTTTCTTGTTCCACTCTGAATCTTCTTTCTGTAGCTTCTACACTCGCTTACTTGTGAGATCTCACAGAGACAGGTTGCGGGATTTGAATTCAAATTGGTGCAGAACATTTGGTTCAAACATATTTAAAACACTTTGAAAACTGAAGCTGGAGCTTGAGGAGATGCATGCCAAACATCAGCATTTGTTTTCAAAGAACAGAACAGTTTCAAACCTCTTCTCATGGCTGGGGATGGTGCAGGGGATGTTTTGGATAAATCCAATGGCTCTAACTCAGTTAAGAAGTAATGCAGCAATACCATTGTCCCCAAACAAACTTGAAGGCTCTGGTATGGCTAATGGTTAACCAGGTTAACGGCGAAGGCCCCATCCTGCAGTAGCAGGTCACAGCGTGCTGTCTGCCGCTGGAAGCACCGGGGCTGTGCACACTGCAGTGTTCAGAGCGCACAGCTATTAAACGAGCTGAAGGGCACAGCTGGGTGCTGGTCCCCGCACCACTTTCTTTGTGGGTTTGTAGAACTATTGTTTTGTCAGCAGCATTTTTTCTGCCTACCAGCATGCTTCTGCAGCAAACCTATAAGAGCTGGAAAGCAAATACCTACGATCGTCGAAGAGTGCGGCTATGGGTGAGGTATCTGATAGGGCTGGATTTGGGTTGGGGAATGGAACGTGGGACTCCCTCACAGGTCAGGCCACCCCCAAGCCTGGCACTGGTTACGGAAACCTGAGGTGAGGAGAAGTATTGCAAGAAAAGCACATGGGTGGTGTGGGGAAGTTGGTTCTGAACGGCCATAAGATTACACCCAACCTAAACAGGTTACCACAGGGACCAAAGACAGGAGTCAGCAAGTCTTTGCTCTTGGCCTTATTATTTTGCTGTTCGAATTACAAACAGAATTTAGACAAAACTTAAATCTAATTACGGAACAGTTTGTACTGTGGCAGATTTTATCACACTAAATAATTGGCCGTAATGGGAATTCTGCAGCCCAAGCTGAGGGCAAATGATATATGCTGTAGACACATAATGAACTTTAAATAAATTATCCAAGAGCAGAACTCGTAATAAAAGGGAACTAGATTATTGAAATAGCAACCCTCTTTCAGTCTTAACGGTGGTGCCACTGCTCTATTACATGATATTCTTTACTGTAGCCAATTGATTGGAGTCACTTTAAAAAATGTTGTGATTGCATGTCTTTAATTGCTGTCACGTATAAGGGAAACTTGTCTGCTCCTGCATTGTGATAATTTAATTAGAGCCTGCTGGAAATAAAAGCCAAATGGCCGCAGCCACAGTAAAGTAACCTAATGCCTGTAATTGGACTATATTTCACACAAATGTGTTGCTGAATAAATTAAATAGGATTTGGCTTGCAGTGTTTGACTCTTCCACTGGCTTAGATGCAAGAGGTGCAAGTGATATATTTAGGGATGAAGACGTGAGCCCGCGTTCCCTTACCCTTTATAATTCAAGGAGGTATCTCCATGCAGAAAGAGTATGTGGATTTAAATGAGTATTGGATGCATCCCAGATAAGTTTAATTTGTTCCATGCTTCCATCATCCTTTAACCCACTGCTCATCTCGCTCCACTTTGCCCTGCCTCTATATTCACACCTTTAAATCAAAAGATGCCTTTTAGCTGTAAATCCTCGGTGCTGTCTTCTCTTCTCTTCATAGCTGGTTCCTTAAACACTCTACTCCAGCTGGCAGGGTTTGCTTTTAAATCCCACAGGCTTGTGCAGTGAGAGTGTCTGGGAAAGCTGTAGCAACCCACCTGGGGCTATCAGGTAGGTTTTGGGGAACGCTCTGCCTCCTTTCCCAGGTCTCTGCCAGGCAAAGGCAGCGTGGGCTCCACGGTGCTGAGTGGGAGCTGCTCTGACCCCTCTCACCTTCCTGCGGGCTGGCTGTCACGTTGCCGGCGGTGGTGTCAGCTGTCCTCTGCCACTTATGCGGGGTGTGGGGACCTGCCCTGTGTGGCTTGCAAAATTTGTTGGGACTGCCTGTAACTTGTCCACTTTGGTTGGAACGGTTCATTATGGGCACTTCCAGCCCTCATTGACGGAGTCAGGCCAGCAGCACTTTGACAGGGAGAAGCAGCACCACTGCAGTGCTCGCCTGAAGGAATATTTGCTCCCTGGGTCCAAGCACCCTGGGTATCTCACCCAACAGGAGAGATGGGAGACAGGGGAGAGGTCCAGTGAGAGCAGGGTTTCAAACTGGCAGGAGCTGCCTCGCAGAGGGCTTGGTGGATACTGGGAGCTGAGATCAAACCCTTGCATCTCAAGGAGGGTGAAGGTATCCATGCTCTCTGAATGGGGAACTTGGTGGGACCAGCTGCCCCTCCTGCAGGGAGGGACCCTTCTCTGAGAAGAGAAAGGGTTGTGCAACCGGGGCACAAGCAGGGTCTTGTGGCTGGGAGAGGTATCTAAGATCATGTGCTTGTGAGTGCAACCTGGCTGGAGGAGGGCTTTGCTGGAGAAAGGGATTGCATGACTCTCCCAAACAACTCTTCTGACCATATTACATGGGTAATGCACTTTTCTGCTGGCACGACTTGTCCAGCGGTCAGAGGAATGAAGAAGCCTAGGAAGGAAGTCAAACTACGCGCTCTCTTTGCATATGGTTTGAAAAAATACCCAGCGTGGTGTGTGATCTGGAGCATTTTACCATCCCGAAATATCCAGGCAAAAAAAAAGCAGAAGAAAGACTGGCACTTCTTGAATGTGAAGACCAACCCTCAAGAAGGGGCCTCTCCCTTTGGAGAGGGAAGAAGAGATTTACTTCCTTTGCACAGTGAACTGCACGGAGCATGGACCCACCCAGAGATGCAAGGGTAATTATACTGTGGAAATTAAAGATTTTATGGAGTGATTTAGCTTTCCAGTGTGATGCTAGCCGGGACTATGACATTGCAGAGATCTCCTACAGAGCCAATATTTACATGTTTTGCTTTATCTTCTCTCCTCCTTCCTTTTCAACAGGTTTTGGCTCTTTGGCTAACTGTGCTCCGTTGACTTTCACCTTGTTTCAAAGCAGTGATCCTCGCATCAGTTTTAGGCTTCTCTTTTTTTTTTTCCCTCCCCATGAAGAAAACACTTTTGAAATGATAAGCATTCCAGATTCAAATTTGAATTAAGTATTTGCAAACTTCTGTGAACAGGAGGAAAGTTATTATCTTGAGAGGGAAATGTTTAGATGAGACTGAAACAACTTGAATGTTTTCCAACACTGAACTTAATTTCAGATCTTGCTTGAAGCTATTATTTACTTTCTTGTAATGATAACAGGTGTGAACCTGGAAACATGAGCAATTATGTACTGCATAATGTAATGGTGAATCAGGCTTGAATTCTTTGGTAAACATAATGTTTTAAATGATTGCATAACTGATCTCTTTCTTCATTTGATGCTTTCAGTATTTGCCATCTTCACATGAATGACTTTCAGCTTACTGGTCATATATAATCTGTTCTCCTTAACTCTTTCTGATATAAGTTTGGCCACATCAACCTTGAATGTGAACTTTAATTTTGGACTCCTAAATACAAATATTCATAAATAAACTGACAGTTGTCAACATATCCTTGAGTAACAACTGATATGAGCCACCACTGTTTCTAGAAAGAGTTGAAACCACTTTTTACCATGTGACTAGCTACTGGGTAGTTGCTAGTCAAATTTCTGCATTATGGAAACCGTACATTCTGCAAAGCGCAAAACTACCCTTTGCAAATGTCATATGGGAAGTCATGGAGAGACCAGGGGCAAGAAGCTTTATGTTCTCAGGAGTCTCAATTTACCCCTACACAAGTAGATGAAGAACTTTCTGCATTTTATTTTTAAGTTCCTGTCAATATATAAAGGATATAAAGTTCATTGCTCAGTTTTTAATTTTTTTTTTATTCATTGTTTGATATTTATCTACTCTAGTATGATATTGTTGAGTAAGAATGGATATTGCTCTGGCATTATGATTCAAATTATATTAAAACTGGATCATTACTTGAACACTTCATCTCAGGCTTAGTGTTTGTAGTTCAGGAAGAGTTTCGAAAAATTGTGAGGAGCTGGAAAAGACCTTCAGGAATAAATGGAGTACTGGGACACGTTGTGACATGCCTTGAGAGACTTTTGAGGCTTCAGAGATTCTCTCTGGTTAGTTTATTCCATTACAGATTTAAACAGGACTGGATGATAGCCATGATCAGATCCCTGGGAAGAGACTCCTGGCGTCAGCATAGCTGGGGCTATGCCAATCCAGGCTGGCAGCAAAGCACAAGTGTTTCTCAGTAGAGTGGGTAACTACTAAAACAAATCCCTGTAGTAATATGGTAGATTCTTCAGCTCTGGAGTTTGTAAACCAACATGGAGTGTCTTTTGCACAAATATTGGTACACTCACAAAGCAGCATTAGATGATACCATCATGCAACTTTGCAGGCGAGATTAATAGGTTTTTAAAGGTTAGAAGGACCTGTAGAAAACCCAGGCTAAAGGGTTGTATCCTGAAAGCCTTGTACACCCAAGGCCATAAGATTTAGCTCAGAATTCACAGTAACTTGTATTTAATGCCTTTTTTTTTTCTTTTTCCTAGGGGAGCAATCTTGATGTGAAGAGAGAGGGAGAATCCTCTTATTCCTTTGATAGCTTGTTCTAATAATGAATCATGCCCACAGTTGAAATCCTGTCCTTAGACTTTAATATGACTCTTTAGTTTGTGCTGCCAGCCTTTCAACTTCTTCATACATGTCTCTGCAATAAGGAGAGAGAAGCCCTTTTAGCAATGGCTCTTTTGTTTATGTGAAAGTGTTTAAACATTGTAATCCAATCACCTTTCGTACTTCTTCCTGATTAGTTTGGTAGCTTAGAGCATCTTAGGTGGGCTTCTCCAGCCTATTCTTTTTCCTCTCATTGGCTTTGTTAGGTAGAACCTGAGGTCCTCCACCCTCTGTCCTGGGTTTCTGCATCTCAGGCAACATGGCTGGAGCCACGTCTCTGTCTGCGGTACCAGACTCACAGAAATCCCAGGGATCCCCAGTTCTATCATACAGAGCAGTGGAGTCACACAGCAATGCAACTGTCATGCAACGCCAGCAAGGAAAGCCTCTGTAACGTAGGCCTTCTCAGAGTGTCTCTCCTGCTTTTCAGGTATGACTACGCTGTGTTATGTTGTCTTCAGCTTGCTTCCAAAATATGTGTCATGGTAAAATACCTTAAGGTGATCCAGTTGTCAAAGATTTCCGCCTTCTGTCAGAAAATTAATAAAATCCCACTGCTGTCTCTCCCAGTAAACCCTAATAGTTTTTTCTCCTTGGAAATATTTTTTCTTAAATTATTTAGTTAGCTTGAATTCTTTGCTCAAATTTAGATGTTCTTTAGCATGTGTTTTTACACAAATTCCACGTCATCCATTATGTAATCTCCCTATACACAGTTCTGAATAATTTTCATGCTGTACAAAGAATATTTGTCTTGGAAATTACTCTGGATTTGCCACGATTTTCTGGGTCCCTTATAACTGAAGACTTCAAAGATGTTATCTGTCTTTGCCAAGTTTCATGCCACAGTAGATTTTCAAAGGTGTTATGGGCATCAGCAGGGGTTGGAAATTAATTGCCCTTGATTCCTCTAATAAATTTCTTGTTCTCACTTCATTGGCCACGTGCTTCCTCCTGTTCTGTGTTGCTCCCCTCCTTTCCCAACAGAGAGTTTTTATATTTGCAATGGAGACAATTTAAGGGCCCATCATTGAAATGCATTCACCGACAGTCATCAAGATGATTTAAAACATGCGCAACACATGCATGTATTTTCATTCATGCCCACGGTTTTTCCTTTGGGACAAACTTTCCTTCTCCTCTGATTCTGCATAAAATTTCCAGGGTGCAGCTGTCCCGTGAGAGTCAACTGCTCGGCAATTTTTGCCACTGAAGTGCCTACACCATGTGTTCTTCCGGCCATTCATTGCCCCTTCCTGCACAGCCTACTTCCTTCCTGCGCTCAGACTGCTAAAACATGATACTAATACCTCTTTTTCTGCTCTTGGTACAACATCTTTGCCCCCATGGGAGTACTGGTGTGCCTGCAGGACCTAGCAGGGTGGATGGGCGCACGCCGGATGGATGCTTACCCTTCCTGTGCATGGCAGCTCTGCAAGTCAGATGTGTGTATTCCAAAGACCTACGTTTGTTCCCGACTTATTTTCCCACCTGTTTTGTCATTGTTTGTTGGAGTGAAACAAAAACAAATTGAAGCATGCCAAAAATACCCATGGGTCCTTGTACAACAGGATATGTAATCTGTGTGCTAGTTTTTGGTATGTTTTATTTGTAGCACTTTCTTTCCTTAATTTCAACGGGATTGTAGTGCTACAGCAAATTGGGCATCTACTGCAGAACATATATTTCAGAGATGGGTTACCTTATATCACACTTGGGGGCCTACAGTCTGTGTAGAAGTTCATGCTACTTAGTTTTATTCTCTGCTTTCAATTCACCTTTCAAGAGTTAGACATTTTTTCAGTCTGTCTCTGATACAGCATTGTCTGTACTACACCCTTCTCTTATCTTTCAGGGTGTGTGTTCTACTGAGGGTGGGCATTATTGACGGATTTTTTTGCAGCTCAGCTGAGTCCTCCAAAGCCATTTCCTCATTGCTTTTCCCTTTACTGGGTTTGCAATGTGAGTTATTTATATGCCCTGTTCATAGTAGTTAAGGACGAACCTTGCTTCTTTTCTTTATCTGTAGAGGTCTTGTTTAGGCAGAACAAGACCAGCATAAATATGGAAAGGCAAGAAGGAGAGAGTGGTGGCCAACAGACAGCCAGGGAAGCGAAGCACAGAGCTGGCTAGGAAGGAAGGAAGATGAGGCTTAGGAAGTCCGTAAGATCTCACGCTGTGTGAAGACTAGCTCAGGCAAAAAGCAAACATTGCCTTCAATCTCGTTTGCCCTTACGTCCTTTTGCTGTAAGACAAGAATAAAACTGTTGCATATGACATCCTTGTTCAACACATATACTGCTGAGGAAGAGCAGATGATGGTATAGATCTAGGTGTGATGGTCACCTCTTGTCAAACATTTTTTAGTCCTAAGCAGTGCCTGAGCCCCTCTGCTCGTGTCTGCGTATTCTTCCCCTTGCATGCTTGGCTGACCCACAAGTGAGCTGGTGTTCACAGTGGCCTATGTTTTCCCTTATTCCCTCTGTCACTGCGTTTTTGCAGTTAAAAACTGAAAATATTATCAAGTTTTGCAGGAAGAAGAAGTTGGAGAGCACAGTAAGAGAATATAATGAGAAATCGTTTCTCCATAAAGACAGCTGGGTGGTAGAACAGGCCACCCGGAGAGGGAGTACAGGTACTGTCCCTGGAGATTTTCAAGTCCCAGCTGGACACAGCCCTGAGAAACTTGGTCTGAAATTAGTGCTGACCCTACTCTGAGCAGGTGATTGCACTAGAGCAAATTCTCCTGATGTCCCTTCCAACCTGTCTGATTCCAAGGTCTTGTGATCCTCTGAGGTCTGAAAGTTGTAAAAGTCAAGGGTAAAATAAAAGACGCATCATAACAAGTATCTAAGTATCCTACTGCTCCAGGAAAGACAAATTGCGGTATAGCAAAACTGCCCTAGCCCTTGGTCAATCCCTTTCCACAGCTAGAGTCCAGTTTACCAGCCAGCCTTGTCTGTCTGATCCCCGTTTCCCAGGAGTCTTGAAGGCTGCAAAACAGAAGTTGTTAGCTGAAATAGCTAAATTCTCTGCTTTGTATTTTATGAATCCTCATAATGTTGCAGTCCTTTATATTCCTTTTTCATAGTTAGGATTTGGATATGTGTGGCTGTGTGCACATGTGCATGCCTGCTTACCCCCAGCATTGACATTGCAGAAAGCAGCCTTGATTTAAACAGAAATCTGTGTCCTGAAAATGACTCATTTGACTTGCATCGTGGCCTAAAAAAAATATTTCTATTGTTTAATCTAATTTCTGATAAACAAATTCTCAAGCTTCTGTTCAGCAGGAATGCTTTCTTGCAGGCCTGCATTGTGGTATTTCACTGTGGAAGGAGGCTAAGGCTGCACACAAGTCCTTGAGGGGAAGCTTTGAGATGTGTGTTCCCAGATTTGGTTGCAATCTGTTTTCAGATGCTTTGGTGTTCAAGTGGCGTATTTGATTTGAGCTTGATTTCACAGCCTGGATTCTCATTCTCTGTAGACTCCTCTTCAAAATGAAAAAGGATACGGCTGTCTGGTGAGGTACCCTCCAGTTCTTGAGAGCTCCCACCTTCTCGATTCACTGCGTTTGAGTTGCTAGCAGTATTTGTTCTTACACGTCCCAGTAACTCCATAACTCCAAATTTCATTTTTGTTGGTGGGTGAATGCCAATATTCATCAAAACACTGACTCTCGTTCATTTTAACGGGCAGTACGGACTGAAGACCCGAGGGCAGAAAGGGGCGGATCGCACCCCTACCCGTGTCCGGCCCGGGCGGGGAGGTCCCCACGGGACGGCCGCCCCCCCCCGGCTCAGCGCGGCCGCCGGTGACCGACCGGTAGATGTCACTGTCGCCCAACCTACGGAGACCGGTTTCCTCACCGGGAAGACGGAGACTTTCGGGGGCTAGGGGGTGGAGGGGAGGCGAGAAAGAGTGAACTGCTACTGAGTGAACACTTCGTTTTCAGGTGAAAATGTCTACATAGAAAAACCATAGCTTTTATAGAATCGTGGAATGGTTTGGGTTGGGATCATCTAGTTCCAACCCCCTTGCCATGGGCAGGTACACCTTCCACCAGACCAGGTCAAGCCTTGTCCAACCCGGCCTTCAACACTTCCAGGGATGCGGCATCCACAACTTCTTTGGGCAACCTGTTCCAGTGTCTCATCACCCTCATAGCAAAGAATTTCTTCCTTATGACCAATCTAAACCCACCCTCTTCCAGTTTAAGGACATTACCTCTTTCCTAGGCAAGATGTTGTACTCACACCTTGTTCTGAATCCCTAAAAAAAGGGTATATTGAATCCTTAGCAAAAGGTACATTTCTGAGGGGTTTTTTTGGTACACGCTATTTTAGCTCATTCTTTGAAATATATGTTGAGGGTCTCTGAAGTTACACAGAACTGCCCATCTCACCAAAACCTTGCTGTTTTGATATATAAACCAGTGGAAACTTAATAGTAAATTTGAATACTGGGGGGCTGAAGGATAATTTCTTGGCCATCCACCTTACACGTGAAGAACAAACCAAACCCGCTCCAGTATCTGTGATAGTGTAATGTCTGTCAACGAAAGGCTGCCAGCCTGGGTCATGCAGGCAAATCCTGTGCATCTCTCCACTCAGCCGCTCTCTGGCAGCAGTGCAACCACCTTGTCACTGTTATCCCCCAAGCAACAAAGGCTGGAGCTTTCAAAAGGCTGCAGAGAAATTCATACCACTGTTGTGTGTGTCGCCATGCCTCACTTATTTTTTAATAACACGTTCAGAGTCCCTTTGAGTACCTTAGAGAACTGGACCAGTGCCAGGCAAGGATAAAACACCTGCGAAGTTGTGGGAGCACCTGTGCTATTTGTTGTTTTTTTTTCTTGGTAAGTAAGAATGAGGTTCCCTGAAGAGAAATATTAGTTGCTCTCACAGGGGTAATAACTCTGTGTACCTCACAGTAAACTTCACTTTTTAGCAGTGTGTAGAAATCACAGTAATTTCTGACTTCTGGTGAAGTTCTGATGGGTGGTCTCCTATCAAAATCAGGTGCTCTCTGAAATATTGACCACTTTAAAGACTTTTCACGTAAGGTAACTTTCCCATCAGAAAACAAAACAAAACAAAACAAAACAAAACACTATTTTGATGTATCAACTACATAAATGCTTCCAGTTGTCTCTGGATCCCAGGAAGCTCAGTTTCACTGCACAGGACCAGAAGGTGTTTACAAAAAGAGAGACCAATTGTCTTTATTATTAATGTCTGCTGCAAATATGCAATTTCAAGAACAAGACAGAATGGAGGACTTAGACAACTGGGACATCACTTCAGAGAGATGCTGAAGGCGAGACATTTCACCAACACACATCTGCCACAGACTCCTTTTGTTCTGAATACTACCCCCTGTATCCATTCCAACAGAGATCTGTCAAGAATTGAATGCCTGTTTTTAGAAGAATCTTTGAAAAATCTAAGATTTATCAAATTAGTAGCATTATTAATAACCCTAGTGAAGACAGTGACAGAGATGTACATCAGTTTGGCAGCTCTTTAATTTCTCCAGAGGAAGTCAATATATGGCTTATTTCATAATAGTAAGTCACATCCACGCAGGAGATTATGCAAGAGGATGTCGGGAGAAAAAAGTTGGCAACTGTAAAAGCCAATTGAACCAAGTGATTTAGGTAACATCAAGGGAAGTCTCATGGATCCAGCCATTTGCATTATTTGGGAATTTTATTTGGCTGAAAAGGATAATTTGGAAATAGGATGCTGTCATGGGTGAGACAGTGAACAGCCTGCAGTGGTTCTGTGTAACTGAGGTTTCTATAAGAATGAGTGAGACATGAGTTTTACCCTACTTTCTGAAACACTCACCCCCTCACTGACCCCAGCACTACTGTCACAAGATCTTGCCATCCATCCTGAAAGGGAGGTCGCTGCTGGCCCAGGATGGTCAAGCGGAAGGTCAGGTTGGTTTATGCCATGCTGCTGCTCTTCACTATCAGTATCAGGCATTATGGGCCACAAGCTGTCTGGTCTCCTGCATCTTCCTCCATTTCAGGCAAGATCTTTGCTTTCTTTTTTCCAAACTCCCTTCTTTCTGAGTCTGTTGCTTCATTTTGGGGACTCCTCTCATCGGCACCAACTCTTCTTTCCAGCACCCTGAGTTTAATTTTCCCAGTCAAATAGTCTGTGTGAAGAAGCACAACATGTGATCAGCCTCCTAACTGCAGGGTTTGTCTCGTGTCTATTTATTAATTGGAGGATTCACGATGTGCTATGTTTGTTCAGTACAAGTGGGATGAAAATTTACAACCAGCACATACTTGTTGCTGCTGACAATCAGCAGGCTTTGGCTTGAGAATTCAGAAGTTCAGAAATTTTGCCCACCCCTAGCCATGAACAGCCAGTTTTCTGCTGCCTGTTTGCATTCACAACAAAAAGTTTTTTTCGCTTTGTCCTTTTTTTTTCATTATGGCTGCCATGTCAAGCATAGAAACTCAGGGTACCTGATTTTCGATCCAAGATTTGACACCAGGTTTGCAATGTTCTGAAGCCTTGCCACTAGGTGGTAATGTCTTCATCCCTGAAAACACAAAACACCCACAACCCTCCTTTGGAGGCATAGGGTCAAACATGAATTATTTCGGAAAGATTTATACATTTTTATGGAAGGATCAGAAAAATTATGGCTGCTCTGAAGTAAAGCCTTTGATTATCAGCTCATTGCACAGCCACATGCCTGTCAGGCAAAAAAAAAGATGTGGGAGGCTTATGCTAGCCTCAAACTTTTCTTTACTGTGAGCAAAAGTTTGGTAGGACAGGAAAACTGGGCTTTCTAGATACACATTTTGAATCAAATATGTGATTGTAAAACATCATGCACGGGTGTTCTTTCTTAAATTTCTTGAAATAGAAGTATTATACTAGATTGTAATGCCTCTATAAACACCATGCAGTACCTATACATACAGTTACCATGCTGAAGGGTAAAATTCCTGAGCTTTGTGTGCTCCCTTTTAGGATGGAAAAAAAAAAAAAATTTACAATGAAGGTGATGGAACACTGGAATAGGTTGCCGACAGAGCTGGTAGATGCAGCATCCTTGGTAATGTTCAAGGCCAGGTTGTACGGGGCTCTGAGCAACCTGATCAGTTGGAGATGTCCCTGCTTCCTGCAGGGGGGTTGGACTAGATGGCCTTTGAAAGTCCCTTCCAAGCCAAACTATTCTACAATTCCATTATATTGGTACAGAACATAAAGCAGATCCTCAGCAGCAAAGACTATTGCAAACAGCTTGTCTGTGCCATCTCCTTACAATAACCACTCAACAGTAGCTCACAGTAAGAATGTCTGTGCTAACTTCAGGATGCTTCAGGGAAGCTCATCCTCAAGCGCTGGGCAGCTGAAGTTCTAAGGTAAGGATCATGGCCTGTCCTGAGAGGAGATGGGACACTGTGAGACCTCTGTCATGAAGATAAACATCTCCGCTGGAGGAGGGTTCCTGCAGGCTGCAAAAAGATGCTACAATCGACTTGCTGAAGAGCCACTTTGCCATGGATATCAGCCATGCCGGTATTATCATCTCTATCCCAGTACAGGTACTCTGCTCTTCACTTTGACTTCAGCAATGAAGACAGAAAACTGATCAAATATCACCAAAAAAAACCCCAAGTAATTCCCTTGGACAGAAAAATTAGACAAATTTGTATGTAGCAAATGACACCCACACCTCTCACAGCCCTTAGGGAAGAGTTCAGGCACCACAGTGGTGTCTGTAGTGCTATATGAACACTTAACAGACTACATTCTTGGCAGTAATCGTGGGGTTTTTCCTTCAGATCTCACACTGTGGGGTTGGGGTTTTTTTCAAAGTAAAAAAATAAAATCCTTAAACACATCTTAATCCTTTCTCCCTTTTCACAGAGCATAAGCTCAACAAGTAAATGATAAAAAAACCCTGATCTAAATTGTAATCTAAAACAATAAGCTAATTTTTTTATCATTAAGGCAAGCAAAATAAATAAAATGCTATCCTATACTACCAAAAGCCTCCCAAAAGCTGACCTGCTTCTCCTAGTTTTTACCCAGCGGCTCAGGAAGAGCACAGCTGCCTGTCCTAAGGAAGAGTTATATTTTCCTGCCTCTGCTACCTGAGCAGTATTTCTAGGCTGGCTGGTCACGAGTCTCTCCCGCAGCACAGCTCCCTGTTGTTAAAAAGTCTTTGGGAAAGGAAGGAAGAAGGAACGTAGTTGCTCTCCTGGGAGGGCTGGCTGCTCACATGAGGACGGGGTGCTCACTTCTCCTCCCCGCTTTGCCAGATGCCCAGTTACTCAAGGTCTTGTGCCATCGACAAGAGGGTTTGAGGGCATTTCCCCTGCTCCATCCTCTGTATTTTATAACAAGGAGGGTATAGTATGCTCCTGAGAAGCAGGATATTTGGGTTTAAAGCCCTGGTGACAGTACCAGGAGTTAAAGCCAGCTTCCCCACTTACTGAGTAAGTGCTGTAACTTGGTGACCAGGGCGGGTGGCAGGAACTTGTCCGCAAGGCTTATGACCATAGCTTTCCATTCCACCTGAGCCCAGATTCCAGATTAAAAAAAAACACAGGAAAATTGGTATTGGTTTGGGGAAAAACAAACCCACCATTTTTGCCATCTTAACTGCTTTCTCAAAAAAAAATGTTACCCAAATCTAAAAGCAATTCCCACAATATCATTCATTCCTTGGAGCTTGAGGGGAACACTCCCAAAACAGTAAATGTGGACAATTAAAATAATTGCTGGAAAGGGCTTTTTTCCCCCTCTCTCTTTGCAACTGTTTGTGCTCCTACTGACATAAATACAAGAGCTTACTCTTATGTTTGCAATCAGCCTTGCCCTACCTGCTGTCATCTACAAAAGTCTGCTCCAAACCTTGCTGAGCGCGTTGACAGCTGAAGGAGAAGTAAGCTATACAGCGAGCCACATGCCCATATGCGCTGGGGCCTCAGGGTCAATGCATGGCTAGACTATACAAACCATATATGTATTCTATTGAAAAAAAACCTCTTTTTTTTTTTAAAAAGGATCATCACTATGAAGTAAGACAATATATACCAGAGTGCCAAAAGGCCCTCTTTTAGGCTAGATTTTGGCAAAATTTCAGTATCCTTCTCCAGTCATTTTGCTTAAATAGTTGTTTAGGAAAATCAACAATGTATGTATATACATATATGTATATATGTGTATATATGTCTCTATTTAGGTCAGAAGAGGAATTTTTTTCCACTATTTCTCCCTGCTCAAAGCTGGTCTAACGTTTCTGCTTAAACTTCAGAAACAGATTACCTTTCAGCAGGGACCAAAACTGGAATTTTCAATGAAAGTCAAGAAAATGTTACAAAGGTGCAGGTAGAATGGAATGAACTATAATTTGAATACTCTGGTCATTTGCTGTCTTTTAAGCAGTACATGATTTTTTAATGCTGACAATTGGATATTTTTAACCAGTGCTTTCAAATCAGTGATTAAATTGTTGACCAGCTCCGCAGTCTTCAAATGCAAGTGACATTCCTGCAATTATAGTCTAATGTCTTTCTTACACTGTATGAACTTCATGTGTTATGGCTTAAAATATTTTTCAGTAGGCTGCTTATACTGCAATATTTTCAAGGTAAAAAGAGTGTTTTCCAAAAGGATATTCTCGGCTGTTTTTAATCAGTAACCTTGTTCACCAAACTCTAGCCTAAGCAGAAAGCACTGAAAATTTTTCACCGGGGGTTATGCTGGAAAACTGTCCTGATGCAGCATATCTTTTGCTTCTGTTAATAAAGAAATAACAAAAAAAAAAAGTAACTTGGAGCTGCTAGTATCACACCAACAATTTATCTGTTGAGTCTGAAATTTCACAGAGGAAAATGAAAAGGTACAGTTAGTGGTACGATAAAGATTTCCTGACGTGAGATAAGCACTGAAATGAGTATTAAGACTGGGAAAAGTACTGCAAAAGAGCTAACAAAAAAAACAGAGTGGGGGAAAAAAAAAGCTTGTTGTATCCGATGCTACGCCTAGCATGTGATTAAATACTGTAGAATAGCGAAAGGTGCACGGCTGCCAAGGGCACGCATTTGTTTCCCCCTGCAGTCACGAGCAAGGGACTTGGCAGGAGCTGAAAGGCATCGCAGATCCTATGCAGTTTATAGGATGCCCTGACCTTCATACTCTGACTTGTCAATAGGCACTGCGGAGGCATGGGTGGCTACGGCCAGCTCGACACCAAAAATATTCGCCAGTGTCATGCTACCACGGGGCACGGTATTTTTAAATAACATCTCTATACTAGATGCAAGTACAGAGCAAAAGACTGTGGTGCTGCCGGTGTCCCTCACTTTGTACAGAAAACTGGAATAACACATACCGGTCGAATTTTGGACATCTCCAAAGATCCACCACCTTTCTGGGCAAACACTTTCAAGGCTTAACTACCTTAAAGGGGAAGATTTTTTCTTTTCCTACATCCAGCCAGCATTTTCCTTGCTGCCACCAGTGACCGTGTCACCCCTTGCCCTTTGCTGGGCACCTGGGAGAAGGGTTGGGTTTCTTCCCTCTCTCTCCTGCCAAATTCTGCTTCCTCTCCTTGCAACACAGCCCGGTCGCCCCTCACCACCCCTATCATTTCTCCTGTGGGCCCTGACTAGTTTTTACACTGGGGAAGCCCTAATGCCTCACTCCTTGTCTGGTGAGGAGGAGGTAATGGGTACCCCAGGAAGGCTGTTGCCACACTGGAGACAGGGAAGGGCTCCTTCCCTGGCCTTCAAAAAATTACTGCTCTGACAGCCTGCTCAGCATTTTTCTGTCATTTTGTTTTCATTTACAGTTTAAATACTAAAAGCTTTGTTGTGATGCCATTCATTGTTGGTATCTCAATCTAATAAAATTCCTATTCTTCCACCCTGACATTTATTTGCTGTTAATGAACAGGCCAGAATCATTGCAGTTTATTTGGCCCAGGTGAGGGTTATTTGCCCCTGAGCAAGAAACAGACAGAAGATATCATTGTGATATTTGCAGGAGCTGTAGCTGAACTTGCTTTACGACTTTACATCGCTTAATTGCAAACAAAAGTGGCACTGCTGTGTGTTATTTCCATGTTCTGTGTGCAGTACTCAACTCCAAACCACGAAAAAAGGCCATTTAGGCAGTCACTTTCTACATCTTGCTAATAGAGAGACAGACAAAACGGAGAAAAAACACACAAATCCCCGTAACAGCAATAAAAGAAGTATAAAAATAAATATGACAGTTTAATGGAGATTTGTTTGAACAGTATGTTTTTCTTTTAGCCAGTTATTTTGGTGCATTACTAATGGTTTTCAACAGCCTGAAATGGAGCTGCTGAAAACTTTATGAGGTTTGCAAACATCTTACATCTTGGGCCACTGGTTGGGCGCGCAAACAGTTTGTCTGAGCTTTCAGAGCTGCAATAAATGCTCTAAACCTTGGAAAGCAAGTCATCTTGCACATACCAACTATCATGCTCCAGTTGTCAGTCTGAGTTTTTTTATATACAAATTAACTTCTCTGAACAAAGAAGAATTTGTCTGTTACCACGGGATAATGCTGTCACTTGACAAGACTTAATTTTCTGGTCATTATAAATAACTTTGTTGCACTCGGTCTTAACCCTCATTTTGGCCTGCTTTCCTGGCAAAGTCCTTGGCCTACAGCAAAGGCCGTGGAAAGGAAAGCACTGGAGATGAATCACGTAAGTGATCTAACATAATAGTTTCTCTCCACAAAGCTGATCAGAAGACTGGGATTTCCTTTAAAAAGCTTGTATGAATGTACAGATTTCATAATAAGTGCTTCCAAAATAATACTATAACATTTAAATGAAAAAGTAATGTCACAGACAAACCCAAAGCAAGATGCCTGAAGAAACCTAAGTATTTAAAATACATATATATTTACAAAGCAGACATACAAATCTTGGTTCTCTTACTATTTCTTCTGTTTCTATTACTTCTGTTACACACTACCAAAAGAAATTCAAGGATCTTGACAACCTGATGGGGGCATCACAACAACCCACGCAGCATTTTGCTGCTCTCTCGCTTTTAAGCCATGCTGGGCTTTCCTTGGTGGCTGTCAGAGCTCAGAGCCAGCTGTTCAGCTGTGTAACAGGAACAGCACAAAAATAGACATTCTGCTCAGCACTTCCAGCCACATCAATCTCCATAACAGGCACTGGGAATCTGTGCGTGACACTCCTCTGTAAAATTACTGCATGATGTGATGGTTGGCACCCAAAATAGTGTTTGAGCCCTGGCTGCCAGGGATAAACCTCATTAGTCATTAGTCATTAGCGCCCTGTCTGCAGGACAGCGGGGTATTGGTGTGACAAGGACAGAGCCGTCGTTGCTTCCTGCTGGTTCCTGGTGGAGATGCAGTTGTTGGTGGAAGCCGCCTCACTCATCCCTCCTTCCCCAACCTTCTCTAGCTGTCACAATGTTTTTTCACCTAAACCATGAAGCATGGACACTCATTTCTCCCGGAGGCCTGCAGAACAACAGCCTGGCTCCTGGGCACACCACCCTCCCCATTGCCCTCTTCCATGTGGCCATACACACATGGAAATGCTACCACTCCAAATGCCTCCACGCCTTCCCACACCCTCTATGAATAGGAAATCTGGCTTCCTCCAGAAGCTTTCGTTTCCTACCTCTGCACTAAGTATTAGGAGGAGATGTATTAGATGTATTAGGAGGAGATATGTTTCCAGTGGAGAAAGATCACATTACTGAGGTCTATTTGTGTCTCTCACTGCATCATTATTCCTCCATTTCTCCTCCCCACAACTGCCTTTCTGCTGGTCAGGCCCCACTGAAGCCAGTGTACCTCCTTTGCACTACATTGGGCACCCAAAAGAGGGAACATCTGCAACCCCAGAAAGCCTAATGAAAAACTTCATTTATCTCTTGCAGGCACAGGTAGACTAAACTCATTACCAGCAATTTGTAAATGGCACTTATTTTCTCTTAGTCTCACGCTAGTGGTTCTCATGGGCTGTTGACAGACCTTCATGCATGGCCTCACAAAGTAATGTTTCAACTAATACGATTTGTCTTCCCAAAAGTGGCATTATTTTGCTCTTGAGTCAGCCTGATTAAAGTGAGTAAGGCCATCAGTGCTACCTGAGGCCTCCACGTTTCCCTGACAAGAGCCCTGCCAGAGCTGGGGGACAAAAAGAAAGGGAGCAGGCGAAACACCCTGCAAGCAGATGAGCTGTGTCATGCTTAGCATTGCTCTTCTGCCTAGATGATTAAATGGCTTCTGCTTTTGCTTATGTTCTTCTCTGTGCTGTGCCAGGATCATGTGGCAGCATCTGTGCAACGTGAGTGATACAAATCCCCTATTCAGACTAAACTACTGGTATGAAGTTGCAGGTAAGTATAATGCAGCCTGCACGTGCTGTAGCACAGAACTCCTGAGCTGGGCATCCAGGTACTGAAACATAAGGAAGTTCAGCAACATGCAATGTGGCTGAGAGCAAAAACCTCTTTGCAACATGGGGAAGGACTGGCTTTGTGGTTTTCACTCTTTTGGACTTGGCTTGCCATACAGCTCCATAGCAGTCATTGTCAGTAGCTGGGTTGGTTTTTTTCTTTATTTACTAGTTCTTCCACTTCCCTGGTTTCTTGTATCTGCAGTAATGCAGAGCTGTCTTTTTAGCCTCAAGCTCTCTTTTACACCATACTGATCCAGTGTAAAAAAAACCTGCATAAATAGACACCGATGACAAGCTGGCTTTCCAGTTTGTTTGTGCGCTGCGGTCAGCAGGAATGCTGAAGTCTGGAATGGCTTCACCACAAAACAGCTAAACAAATTATCCAGGTTGTCTTCATGGAGGAGGGAAAGCTGGACAATCCGGTCAGTGGTGTATAGGGTGCAGACACCTCATCCTACAGTGAGCACTTCAACTCCATCTTAAAACACCAGTGACTTTACTGATGAGGTGAGTTTTGGATATAATGGGAGACAAAGTACCCAGCTCAGGTGTGGATTCCACCACCTAAACTGAGGCCACATGAATTTGGAGTGAAGGTCAGAGCTTGGTTTTAGTAGCTGACCTTGGAGGCCTCCTGGAAAGCGAATGCAGGCACATGAGGAGCTATTATTTTTTCCGTCCTTTGACAATAGTGCAAATTCATGTGGTTTGGCTGATGGTCAGCTTAAAGATCAGCTTCACCCTGTCAGGTAAATGGTGCTGAGGAATGGTATTTCTCCAGTGGCTTTTATATCAAATAGATTAGAAAAGCCTCTGAAGTTTTTATTCCGTATTTTATATACCGTAAAATCTAAGCCACGGTAAATAACTTGCAATAACGCTGTGAGAGCTGATAAGGGCAGACAAGAGTAGGATTTCCAAACTGATAATCTGAAAAATGCATAACCAAGACAAGCAAAACTGATACTTATTAAATATTATCCCAGAGCTGAAGGATCTCAACTGAGAATTAGACCTGCATGGCTCTGAAATTTGCACAAATATACAAGAGAGACATTCTACACCTTACAGAATTAAAATGTTCATAATGGCTGAGTGAACTGCAACTGAGGCATGGAAAAATTATGCTGGTGGTATTTAAAGTAGTAATTTTAATATTGATTACATCTGAAATACACTTTATAGGAGTCTCCTAACATTTAAACTGATTGAAAATGAATGTGTATTTATATATACACGTTTATGTATGTGTACATAGAAATGTACTCACAGGTGAACATGATGGAAGATTTTATCTGTATTTTATGCAGAGCTACAGGATTGTCACCTCCCATGCACATGTTCTTGCCAATGGGCTGTTCTTTTTTTTCATTCATTTCTTGGCCTCACCCTGGACATCCTCCTTCTTCCATTAGTTTTCTGAGTATTTGATGAGAAAGCTGTCATGTGGGAAAAAGATGAAAATCTTCTCTCATATTTTAAAATAAAATAGTAGGGGGATTTTGATAGCCCTTCAGGACAGGAAATGGCCACAAGTTGTACCAGAGGAGGTTTAGGTTGGACGTGAGGAAAAACTTTTTCTCCCAAAGAGTGGTCAGGCACTGGAATGGCCTGCCCAGGGAGGTGGTGGAGTTGCCGTCCCTGGCAGTGTTCAAGAGGCGGCTTGATGAGGAGCTACAAGGTATGGTTTAGTAGCTGTGGCAGCAATGGTAGTGAGAAGACGGTTGGACTAGATGATCTTATAGGTCCCATCCAACCATGTGATTCTATGAATTCTATGAATCTCTTCCTGAGTGGGGGTAGTCTGAGGCTCCCTTACAGCGTTGAGGCCTGGAGGAAAAAAAAGCGCCATTATTTCTTGCACCTCTCTTGGGCTGAGACATGACATATGTACCAAGTGGTTTAGACAGAAACTCTTTCTGTGTCCAGAAGCACAAAACTAGACATTTGGAGAACTTACACTAAAAAAGCAAAGTGGCTGCAGACCATAGGTGTCCCCAGGGTTACACAGCGGCTCAACTCAGCAGGGAGGTGCAGGATCTTTTGTGTTGGGCAGCTAAATTCTATCCAGGGCTTTACAGGTTGTGTCTGGACCTTAACAATTTCAATCTATAGTCATTCCAGGGCTCATTCATATAACAGACTAATGACCTGTAAAATTTCAGCTTAAAATGCCTTTGGAGAATTATAGTAAAAGTTTTAAAATGTAACTGAAGATACATTTCCATTCTGGTTTTACTTTTACAACCCACAAAGTAGAAAGCATTTCATATTAAAAGACTCTAAACCAAATCCCCTCTTCTCATTTTAATTTTACTCAGATAATCTATAAACAATTTTATATAAAAACACTGTAAAATGCATGCCCTTCTGCTTCTTTGCTATTGACTTTTCAGAGTGGCATGAATTTCTAAGTCTAAGCTTCTGGCAAGAAGGGCTTTTACGAAAATGTTGATGCTCTCTTAACCATTGTGCTCTGACCGACACTGCAGTAACAGAGAACACCAATAAAGTACTGCAATGCTGTATAATTGTCTTATTAATTGGAACATTATTTACAGAGAGGGCTGCCTTCACAGCATGCACCTAGTTTTGAAATGCTCACAGCACTCAGGACACAGCAGGCAGCCAGCATAAAAGTTCAGTTAAAGAAACAGTAAAATAGCCATCCATAGAAGTGCAATTTAATGAATTGAGTCCTTCTGTCCGGAAGACTTGAATGTGAGCAAGCATTTTCAAATTTAAAGAGGGATGACCTTAAAAGCCTACCCAACCTCAACAGTAATGAAGCATTTATGATGATGGTGGTGGGACCCTTTAATTTTTAGACAAAGAACAACCCAACTCAGCTATTCTATTAAAATATGCTGTATGATACATGATAAACTACATTTTTATAAAGATCCTTTTTGGAAACCAGAGGATAAGAAAGAAAACAACGCTTTTGAACCTGTGGGGCACTACCTTACATTTAAATTAACTGCTTAAATAGCATTCTACATACTAAATTCTGTGCATGGCAGTTGTTTTCGGAGGCCCTCTTTGACGAAAGTTATCCAGATACCATGAAAAGTAACTGCCGCAGTCCCCCAATGCCCATAAACCAGACATTAATGCCAACTAGTCAACAAAGCATTTCATATTTTCAATGTTCCCATTAAATCCTTTCAGCTGGCAGAAGGGAAATTATGATGTCCATCCCTCTGCCTTTGCAGCGTTCAACTGACTTTTTAGCAAATTCAATGGGAAAAAAACCAAAAAATATGCAGGACCAAGGCTTACAGCTTTGAAGGACTGTTTCTCCCAAGATTATGAAGTATATATCTCCCAAGATATATGAAGTATAGCACAGCTACTATGTCAATACTTACATTTACAACTTCAGTGGAAAGTTCATAAATGACTATGTCATTTATTCAGCTTGAGTACACAACAATGGGTTTTTAAAGAGTTTTAGGGCAGTCAATATTTTCCCAAAATACCTTGCAACATCCTATTTATAATTTACTTCCTAAAATATCCAATACTTGCAGACTTTTGGACAGATTGTCCATCTTGCTTAAGACTTTCCAACCTAGCTCAATGCAAAGCAGGAAGAGGATTTTTGCCATTAACATTGAGTTGCCATAAATCAGGCTTTCATTGTGGGCTCTTTTGATGTGTTATGCCTCATGCTACAACTTGCACTCAGTTCTTGGAAGCTGGAGCCAGTTGCTTCTTTGGCAATTATGTGGTATAATAGCAGCGTGGATCCCAGTTCATCTGCAATGAATGTTAAAGTGTTTTATGTTAGTTATTCAGTGGAAAACAGAGCACTCTAGTGCCTATTTTCCTCTGCAGATCTAGTTACTCCTCTTTTCATCAGAAAACATGAAAAATCAACATTGTAATTTTTTTAAATGTTTTCTCTGGTGCTTTGAATAAAATCAGCTACTTTGTGGTTTAAAAAAGCATCTGTGAGCGAAATAACATCCCATCCATGTCTAGGTACCTATTTGAGACAGGCCTACTTCGGCTTTCATCACTTTAAGCTATCTGACCGCCATCGCTCTGCAGCTCACGTTTGATTATGGCAGGGTCCACCCCCATCCATCACCACCAAACCCGTACCAGCCCAAAGCAAAGAAGTGCCTTGTGATTCAGACAGCACCAAGATGCAGGCAGGTTGCAGGCACTGCCAGGTTTTGAGTCCCTTGTGTGCAGTCGAGAAAAGATACGGTGCTCATGGAGAGCATGTCAGCTGGAGAGCAAGGAAATCCAAATTCCTGACTTCTTTTTATTTCAAAGCTCCATTTATTTATTTTTTTTCCCCTGCAGAGTAGCTATATTAACTTCAGCGTTCTGGATCAAATTCAGTTGAGATAGGCAATAGGCATATTACTCCCGCAGTTTCAAACACTGGTGGCATTTCCTTGGCTCTCTGCCAAGCATAAAACTATCACATATTGTTGCTAGATTTCTATAAACAGTTCCCAGCCTTCATCTGAAAACCAACTGCACTTCGGTAGTGTTTGGGAAGAGTGTTTTGCATTAGCTAAGGCTGTACGTAGTATCATAGAATCATATAATGGTTTGGGTTGGAAGAGACCTTTAAATGTGTGTGATCTTCCTTCCAAAAATGATACGCCATACCACAGGTTCATTATTTTTCCCCTAAAAAATCTGCCTCAAAATGGAATTTTTCTCTGCTTCTATTCAGCAAAAGGAATTCTAAAAGACTTAAGAGAAGCCAATTTAAGCTACCTCAGGTAAGCACAGAGATTTAAAAGGGTGTATAAGTTAGACTAGTGTTCCCATAACATAGATCAGACCAACTTATAACTGATTCATGGATGAATCAAGTTACTAGAAGCTCACATTTCAAATGCAAACAACTATGATGAAAGAAATGGTTTTTACGTTACAATGTTACATCTAGTCATAACAGAGTTGACCCAGACTCAGGCAAGCCCATAGCAAGCTGGGTCCACATCATGGCTGTCTATTGGGCTGTATTCTGGTACTAGGCCTCTTGTGGCCGCTTTCTCCTGTTTCTTTCCTTAATCCTTGTCAATGACAGAGACATTTTCTGGCTGCTGTAACTGTAGTCCCTCTTCTTGTTCCTGTCATAAAGTCATGGAACAAACTTGGAGTTACAAATACAAAATATGAGTTGCTGAAATGCGTGAATTTATACTCCTTAATTCTCTTTTATGACTTCTGGAAGCTTTACTGATTCTAGTTTTGCTTTTGAGTCCAAATATATCAAAAGTTGTTTATGTTACCAAATGCCAGAATACACAGATGGCATCCACTTAACTGAGTAGATTTTTACTATTGGTTATGGGCATTTCATGCTATCAATCTGACATCTTCACAAAGTATCATTTTTATTTTTTTTAACTCTTCCTTAAGGTAAATAGATGTTTGACCAAATCCTTCTGGCTCTACTTTTCTGAATTAATTTCACTTCGGCTGCTACAGTATAAAGAGAACACTGTTGGGCCCATGATGTTTGATTTATTATTTCAGTTGAAGAGCTCTTGAAATGCCTAGTAAATTTGATCTTTCTAGCAATTCCAAATACAGCCTCTATATCATAGCCATATGCGTGCCACATCATACTTTTTCTTGATTGAAAAAAAAAAAAAGCAACTTGCAATCTCCTCAAATATAAAAGAAATTGGAATAAATAAGAACCACACCTCCATACATGTGCTCTTTGGCCTAGAATGTATTTATTGATGCAGGATATGGATCTAAACCAACAAGAAATTATTCCTCAGAAATTCTGAACCTTATCCTTCTAAGAGCCTGAAAGTGCACCTATGGAAGATGGCTGAATGTAATAATTATTTCCTAAGCCTGAGCTATATAAAGAACAATAGGATTATGTTATTACAACTCTAGCTGTGATAGGGCTGAAGAAGGTTACTCAGACCCTGTGGCTACACTGCTAAATAGAAGAGAGCCAGGAGCTAATCCTCAGTGCTGAGGCCGTGGTAAGCACAGACAGATCCATGCTACATAGCTTTTGTCCCTGTGACGTGTCTCATCTCTTGTGGTGCCTACGCGGTTCAATGAAAAATGCTTCTTTTCACATATTTTTTTCCCAGCTCAGGATGTCTGAAGTAATGTATGACCTGTGTTGCAGCTTGCCAGAGTGGTAGCTTTGTAACACGAAGCTGTACATGTGTCTGGCGTGTCTGAGAGTGTAAAGCCAGCTGGGATAGCATTAGAAGATTGTGTAGGATGGAAGGAGTTGCACTTGGTGCAGTCTAATCCCTGCCATCCTGGAGTGAATTGGTTTGCACAAGTGAGCCCAGGCACTGGCGAGGCCGGGAGCTCAGCGGAGAAGTCCGTCCCTTGTTGACCTGAACTGGGTATACAATGCAGTCTACTGTCATGTACAATTCTCCACAGTTCAGCCTGAGACTTGGTCTCTATTTTGGTGTCCAAGGAGCTTAAGAAGCCACAAAACATTGCCCACATTTCTACCATTGCCTTTTTCCAGCCCAGAAGCCATGTTTCAAATGCTGGGGAATGATGGGCTGAGAGCACTAACCACGTGGGCTAGGCTAAATACACCGTAACTGCTCTCAGGCAAGAAGAACACTTTGTGTAACATGCAATCTTCACTTTCAAGCACAGAGAGCCTTCCAGGTGCTTTTCCAGTCAGAGGCTGGCACTTGCAGGCTAGGATCCTGAAGAAACTGGTTTGACTGAGGAGATTCTTGCACGCAGTCTGGGGCAAAAAAGGCACTGTTGCCTTCTCAGGACAGAGGAACAGAGGCAGGGAAAACATCAAGACTGGAGAGAAACCTTTTATACCAACCCTGGGCAGAGCTCCCTGGGATTTCATGCTCCTGTGGGAACATTATGTTCTCCCCCTGCCACATGCAGTGACTCATGCTAGGAGAGCAAGCAAACTTCTCATGCAGGACAATTTGCAACCATTTCCAGACCAGTAAAGGCAATTCCCAGGGAGCAGAGCGCCTTTGGTAGCGTTCCCAGATCTTGCCAATGAGCAGCATGGCACATGCCAGCAGTTGCTCAGCAACCCTAGCCAAAGCTCTATTATTGATCTCGAATGTCCTCTCCTTTTCCCAGCAAGACACTGGAAATAGCATAAGGCTCTCCATTCACTTGGCAGTGCTGCCAGCAGACACAGCAGAGAAGTGCCATGGGACTCACTGCACGGCAGAGACAGATGGATTCCTCCTGCTCTTTACCTCCGTTCCCTTTCCTTGTGATTACTTGAACACCCTCCTCGCCTTCCCTTGCAGACTAAACCTTAGGGATATTGCATGGCTGTACAGTTAGTAGCATTGATACCCACGACCATGCCATCTAAGCTCATCATCTCAGGAGTTACCACATCATCTGCTCTAGGCCTTTTCTCTAAGCAGA
Organism: Tetrax tetrax; assembly: GCA_009806455.1. Taxonomy (NCBI): domain Eukaryota; kingdom Metazoa; phylum Chordata; class Aves; order Otidiformes; family Otididae; genus Tetrax; species Tetrax tetrax. The sequence continues at coordinate 242,600 of WHYT01014575.1, forward strand.
TCTCAGGGCATGGTTTGCAGAAGCACCGATCTAGCTGAATGTTCTCATACAAAGTCACACAGTTTAGGTGTGAGATGTATGTGCAGCAAGAATTTTGATCTAGACAACCATGCTAGGTTTTTAGCATCTCCATGCACTACCAAGAGTACCGGGGACGTTGGCTTGGGCTTGTCCCTCAAGGTCCTCCTGCATGGAGCTGGCTGCTGAAGGCATGCTCCCCCTTGGTACTGAGGGAGATGGAGGCCTAGTTAAAGTCTTCTGAGGGAATGCTGCAGGTGTCAGGTAGGGCTGTCTGTCTCAACAGGATGGAGGATAGGCCACAGCCGTGGAGACAGCACTGTCACACTACTGATGTCTAGGAGAATTACACGGGAAAGATCTTCTACTCCACCTCCTGCTGAAAGCGTAAGATACTCCAGTTTGATTCCAAAATATCTTGGATCTATCATGTTAATCGCAAGTAATGTATGCCACAACTATGACCTAAGACTATATAAGTCTTGTCTTATGAGAAGCAGCTGAGGGAACTGGGATTGTTTAGTCTAGAGAAGAGGAGGCTGAGGGGAGACCTCATTACTCTTTACAGCTATCTGAAAGGAGGTTGTAAAGAGGTGGGTGTTGGTCTCTTCTCCCAAGTAACTAGTGATAGGACGAGAGGAAATGGCCTCAGGTTGTGTCAGGGGAGGTTTAGATTGGATATTAGGAAAAATTTCTTTACTGAAAGAGTGGTCAGGCACTGGAACAGGCTGCTTACGGAAGTGGTGGAGCCACCATCTCTGGAGGTGTTCAAAGAGCACGTAGACATGGCACTACAGGACATGGTTTAGTGAGCATGGTGGTGTTAGGTTGATGATTGGACTTCATGATCTTGGAGGTCTTTTCCAACCTTAAAGATTCTATGATTCTATAGTAAACACTGTTCACTTGTCATCTGATAGTTATTCCCTGATCTTTTTGTCACTAGCAATTCTTCTCTTGATCACTGTCATATGGCCACTACTATTATAAGGAACTTCGAGAATGCAAACAAAGGGTTGGTTGGTTGCTTGCCTCATTGCTACCTTGAGGCACTTCTCTTGTGCTTAGTATCCATCACCGAAGCCTGCTCTCCATCCCTTGGGTCTTCCCCTTCCAGATACGCTCCATGGCCCCAGGAGACACCTTGCATAGTTTAAAAACTAGCACTCAGTCTGAAGATGGGAGGATTGCCAGCTAGTCAAGCAGCACCAAATACCATTGCGTTTTTCCTTCTGCTGGGCACTGTACTCCACCTTCCAAAAGGAAATTATAGACTTCAATTTCCAATGTTTTCCCTGTTCTTGCCTTGCTGCCCTATATGCTCCATTGAATTTTACTCTGACTTGTGCAGAGTGCTGCCCTGCTGCAACGAGATACAGGCCTTGACTATCCTAGTGCTCCTTCTGGTTTTACTTTTCAATTTTATTTTGCTGCTTAGGAACCAAATAAACTGAAAGATGGGTAGAAGGAAATGAGGAGAAGGTAAACACGAGACTGTTGGGACACTGAGGAGGACGATGAGGGGAAGGAGAGAGCCCGATTAGCAGCCTGCGGCCAGAAGTCAGCTGAATTTGAGCTGCATGCAGGGGCTGTTCACTGCACCGCTGTCAGGGGGGTGTGAAAGAACAATGTCATGAGGTGCGTCCGCTCGGCTTTTCGCTCCTTTTGCTTTGCTTGCTGCACTTCTAAGTTGGTTTAATCTCTGGAAAGGCTTTCTTGTTGTCTAGTTGTCATTGCAAACAGAGTGAGTAGGAGGCCATTCAGGCCCATACATTACATATTTAATCATTGTTTCCTCTAATGCAAGGCTTATTGCTATAGGTATGCTTTCCATTTTATGCATCCCTCCCTTGGGCCACATATAATTCTTCACATTGTGGTTGACATTCGGGCATTTAAATTACAGCTTTCTATCTTGCCTTGCAGACTGTAATGACTTTCTTGGCTTTAGAGTATTTGCTGTCCAGATGGTTGCTGTCAAATAAGAAACAGGTGGCATCACTGACATGTGGCTTGCCTATAAATTTATTCAGAAAACAGAGTAAAATTTCAAAATGTTCTTAAGCTTGATGCCCTGTATTATTAAAAGGCATTTCAGTCCTAGGTAGTTTACTAATCTCTGTGGGACTCAGGGAGAGAGACCTTTGAAAAAGTCTTTATGCAACTTGAAGATTATTATTTACTGGGCTTGCATCTTCTTTCCCCAAAGACCCAACACTGCCCTGATGGTCTTGCCTCCCACCTCAAATAATTTCTTCTCCTCTCTGCAAATTCTATAATCACTTCTGGGGTAAGCACTCAGCAGTGGATATGACTGCAGCAGCAGAGAGGGCACCAGCAAAGTGGGCAAGAGATGGAGGCCAGCAAAGCCCCAGGAGAGGTGGTGGGTCTGATATGTTCATTTAAATCTCCCTCCAGCATTCCCTCCACTAGATGGTACTAGGGCAACACATTGGTCTTCACAGGCTTTCCCAGCAATGAGAATAATAACAATAATAATAACAAAGTGTCCTTCCACATAGAAGCAGAAAATGTTCAGGTTTTTTGGGGTGCAAGAAACTTCTAATGAAAGCCATTAAACTTTCAAGGTGAAGTATGCAAAATTTAGCAAAGAAAACAGGTGGCCTGAACAAATATAGCTTGCTTTTGCATCTGTTACAACAATCTTCAGCTGCATATATCACGTTCATTTTTCCATATTTTTTTTTTAATTTGTCCTCTAAGGCCATGTAAAATGTAGAATATTGTTACAGGAAACAAATGGTAAGAATTATGTGAAAATTAGATCCTACCACTATCTTTTCCCAAAAGTTACCACTTAGATCATAGAATCACAGAATGATTTGGGTTGAAGGGACCTTTAAAGGTCATCTAGTCCAATCACCCTGCAAGGAGCAGGGACATCTTCAATTTTAACAAAATATTAATTAATTTGCCTGTCCTTACTATGCATTATTTGCTGCAATATATGGCATCCTAAGCAAGGCAAAACTAACCCTTATAGCTTACATAGCTTAATCTGGTAGCTTATTGGTGTCAGTGGCAGCCAGCAGCCCAGTAAATGATAGTGCCCATGCACTTCACAATATCTATATGTCTTATATTGACCTGAACTTTTCTACCTTTGGGACTTTTTTCAAGTGGAGGGGTGAGTGAGAATGTAGACAGACGAGTGAATCTACATATCCACAGCTGTATCAGGATTCTTATCTCCTAGACTAAGTGTGGTACCTTATTCCATGGGCTATGTTAAAATCGATGGCTATTTGAGTTATAAGACCCTGTGAGCGAGGTGGGTTACATTCTGCCATTTCTGCTCCAAGACAAACAGAGCTGCAACAAGGTTTGTGCAACTCGTCGACCAAAAATGCTGTACAGCAATAAAGGAGCAGGACTCTCAGGCTGCGCTGGAGGCTCTGACAACTCATCTGATGGGCACAGAGCTTTTGGAAAGAAAAAAAAAAAAGGATGAAATAAACACCTAGCTATTAGGGCATGCTGGTATGCCTCTTGAACTTTCACATCCAGGAATGACTGAGCTGTTTTGGAAGAAAAATTTGCAGACTGCAACAATTAGCCTCTTTTCTCTGTGTGTGACTGGAGGATTTAAAGCATTTTATATACCTCCTTCTCACAACCTCTGACTGCTAGACCTCCTTGAACTCTAGAAAAACATTAGAAGACACAAAAGATAATGTACCTTTCATGTTATTTATTTCTTATAACTCTAGAAGCTTTTATTGGTTATTAATGTTACAGTAATGTATGACGTTCCTCAAGAAGTTTCAGGTTGACAGTATCAATCTCTGGCCAAAGCATATGTAAGATGCTTTAAGGGCATTTTTAATGAAGAAAAATGAGATTTTCATAGATCTTGTTCTTTTAAAGTACATATTTCAGAATTCTATTAAAAAAAAGGTCACTTGAGGGAAGACAGCTTGAGTTAGTTCCACCAGTATTAAAGCAAGATTAATTTTTCCTTTCTTATTTTTTTTTCAGAACTGGTACAATTTTCATGCATGTAAAGAGCTTTTCTGCCTGCTAACAACTCTTTACTTTCTTATGAACCTATGACTGACATAAAGTTGAGCTTTTCTTTCCTCCCACTAATACCACCATTGTATGTGTCGTGTTAACCAGTATTGTGTATCAGTCACAAGCTGACTCCTTTGTGCCTTTGTAAAGTATCAATTTAGTCAGCATTATCTGCTGGGGAGACAATGCTGCTGGTAAACGTGAACACAAAATCCTGTAGCATTGTAAGCCCTAAAACCACTGGTCCAGCCAGGAGCCCTGAAGCCTGGGAGGTGGTGAGGCTGCAGCCAAAGAGCCAGTTGCCCATCAGCAGCTGGGAGCTGTGGGGTGCGAGGGAGGAGGCAGGCAGCCAGGACAGGACTGGCTGCCAGGGCCGGCCAGGGCGCAAGGGCGGCCGGGAGCTCGGGCAGTGTCTTCCTTCTGGCTGCCAGTTGGGTTGCTTGGCTGGAAAAATAATGATGCCATCCAGATCTGCCTGCCAACCTGCCTGCAACTTGACTATGCTGATATTCGACCAGACGGATACATTCCCAGAGTCTATTTTCATTTTTGCTTGATCAGGCTTTTCCAATAGTAAACTGAATTCTCTGCATAAAAAACCAAAACAAAACAAATCAAAACACACCACCAAAACCAAACCCCGTGGCACGTGCAGAACGTAGCAGCTCAGTCACTGGATCCTATGCTCGGCAAGGAGTCTGTGGCTCCTCGTAGCTGCAGATGCGAGTTAGCTTGCCGTCGGTCTCTAGGTAGACGTTAAAAAGGTTGGTTAGACCAACTGAGTCTCTCCTTTCATGTTTTCCTGCTGGGGCGATGGTCAGCAGAAACACCCAGCCCCCATTGCACTAGAGAGGGGGAGGGCAGCAGCTCTCTGTGGGGGTTCTGTGTCTTTGGATGAAATTGTCCCTTTGTTAGTCCGAAATAGCTCAAATTGGGCAACTTTCCAAGCATGCAGTGAAAGACGTCTGTTTGAGACAGCGTGTAGGGAAGGCTGAGGATGGAGGACTGAAAAAGAGGTGCCTGACTGGCTGGGTTCCCACCGGAGTGATTAATGTAATGTTGCTGGGATTTTACTGCATTATTAATGAAGTGTTAGGGTGCCTGGAGCACTGGAAAAACATCTCTGGAAAATTATTACTAAAAATCTGAATTGGGGTATTGGATAACCTTTCATATTATTTTTTTTTCTTGCCCATAGAGTCCTTATCATGCCGGAGGACGGCTATAAATAATAACAAGCAGGAGCGAGACCATGCAGGCGCCGCTCCTTCCACCTCCCCAAGGAGCGGTGGCCCGGTTGCCAGCGGGCTGTGGGTGCCAGCAGTCCATGGAAGCCTCGCCCAGGGGCTGTGCGGGGGCTTGGGTCTGCCCCTCTGGGCTCCCGGCAGGGAAGATGACACCTATGGAGCTCTGCTTTGCGGAACAGGATCAGGATCTGATAGGGAATAGGCTGGGCTGGTTTAGGGCTGTTGTTTGCATGGATGAAGCTTGCATTTAGGATAATCAGTGTGAAATATCTCTACTCTTTCCCCCCTCCCTGTTATTTCAATTTATATTGGCTTTGCCATGCCTTGTTTTTCCTTCTTTTTTTCTAAATCCTTAACTCCTGTGATCTATATTTCAAACATCTCATCTTTTCTGATGGTAGCAACTGTGGGTTTGTTTTTGGCAGGGGGGATTTTTATTGCTTTATTTGTTGTTGTGGTTGGGTTTGGGGGCTTTTTGTTTGTTTGTTTGCTGATTTGGGTTTGGTTTTTTTTAACTGCTTTGCTTTAAACCAGCCTTGCCTGTCTAAAGCTTCCAGTTGCTAAGTGACTTTTCCCCTCCGCCCTTCCCACAGCCCGGTTGCCATAGCGCTGCCAGCCTCAGCTATCAAGTAGCAGAGAGCAGTCATTGCTCACCGAAAAAAAAAAATAAAAATGAAAAAACATTACACCAAAACCCAAGGCTGCATGGGCAAATGAACATTTTCTTTCTTTTTTAATTCATTTTGCAAGCCAGAGGGAGGATCCATGCATACATCAGAGCCGCGGATGCACAGCGTGTTATTTTCTCATGGAAGTTTTTGGTTCGGTCTGTGCGTTAAAATAGGATGGACCGCAGTGCTGACTCACGGACACCTGTGACGTTGTTCGTGGCAGCAACAGATATTTGAGGATATACTTTCTAAGAAGCTGTTTTTCATACCTGGGCAACTGGTGTTGCACCCTCCATGACTGTAATTGACCCCAGTACAAGCAGGCACTCTGCAGCTCTGCAAACTCGCGCATCTCTCCTTAGAAACTGGGTGATATGGTGAGAGATTTTCTCCCGAGATATTTTTTACTAACAATAACATCACACAGCCGTAAAATGTGTGATGTGCCACCGCCAAAGACTAAAAGAATACACACATTAAAAATCAGCTTTCCTTTTCAAATGCACGCAAACAAATTTGTATGAGAAATCATCTCCAGCAACACAGAGAGTCTTACGGTTTTTTTTAAGGAAAAACACGTTTCGAGTAGCTTGGGTGAGACAAAAGTCAATGTCAACCCTAAAATGTAATAAACAAGACGGAAACTCTGACATCTTTCTGCTCTAAAATGGTGAACTTTCTTGTCATCAAGCTGCTGGTTGCCATGCTTTACCAGCTGGGTACTACAGGGTGACATGGAGCATGGTGAGACAGACCTGGGGTCTCTGATCAGCCACACCATCCATCCCACCCAGTCTTAAAAAAGAAGCATTTGACTTTTGTATAAAAAATGAAAGTGTGCAGGCTTTAAAATACCTGCTAATAAAGAATTTGGTAGTATAAGATTGTCCATGTGAGAATACAAATCATGTGAGTTAAATTTGAATTGGTATTTTTGGGAGAGAGGCTTTTCCCCCAGTAAATGTTAAAAGCGATACTTGAGTTGGACACAGTTCTCTGACTTTAGTTTCCATCAATCACGACAAAAGCCTCCACCTTGGGTTGTCAGCATAAAGCCTCTCTTAATATCCAGGGAACTTTCTTCCCACGTTCTGCAGTCGGTGAGATATTGTGATAATAAATGCAGCGAGGAGCTAGACTCCGTGTCCTTACATGCCCTTCCGTTTATCCAATCCAGCATCTGCCTGTTTGAACGAGTGCATCAGATACAGGCAGCGTGCCAGCTATTAAAATGTTACACCTACCGCCACGGAGCTGAATTGTACATTTTGTTTTTCCCTTGTCCTTGAAAAGGACTTACTCCTGAAGTAAGAGGAGTGTGCTTAAGGGCTCCTTGTTTTAAATCCCCTATTTATCCAACTATCTGTTCCCTGATTTGGTACTTTGTATTCTCTTCTCTTCATGCTATTCTTGGGAACATTAAATATTATTGTGCAAGAAAAGCCATTTAAGAAAAAAAACTTTACAACTGTATGGAAAACTGATTTTAAAATCCCTTTCTACTCTGATGAAGGATGCAAATCAAATATTGTGAGGAAAAAAAAAAAAGAATTATTTTAAGAGTTTCTTTTTTTTTTAATCAGGATGGTTTTGTTCTTCTTAGGAGTTGGCTGACATTACTTCAGCTGGGGGTCCCAGTGCTGTGGTCACAATACAGACATCACTAAGGTTTCAATAAATTGACATTTTCTTACTGGGGAAAAAAAAATGTGAAAAATTATTCTCATCTTTACTATCTGTTGTTCTAAATGAATTCAGGGTTTGAGAATGGCTATGTTCAATAAATTAGGAACTGAAGGTCTACGGACCAGACCTTTTTGTCCTGGAAATATTGATTTAAGGGAAAATATTGCCAGATTTATTACATGAAGACTCTTGCCTAATCACAGAATTAGGTGAAGGACCTTATTCTCAATTAGAGTGCTTTAGCTCTAGGCTTCAGTTCATCCAGAAGAGAAATTACTGGAATAAAGGTTAAATGTCCAAATCAGAAATATTATTGCCTGTGTTTCTTGATGTTTGAAATGGTAATAGAACAAATTGAACACTAACCTAGTAGGACCAAGGCAGCTCTATTTGCATGGTTTTGACATTTGAATTGGGCAATAACTTCTCCATGCTGATATTATGCAATGGTTGTTAGTCAGTCTTTCATTTCCTCAAGCATTTGTGCACAGATTATATCTGCATATTATATTTTTTTATGACTCATTAAAATGCTAATCTACAAAAGTATGCTATCACAGTTCCAGGAGAGATCTACATCATTAAATGGGTCTCCATTTTGATACCTTTCTCATAGCCAACACAACACATCATCTGAAATCCACATCAACAGCTCGCTTTCTAAGTTTATGAACGATGTTCGCTTTCTATATTGCCAGTCTCACTGTACCTGTTTTGTTCAAGTCCACTCCTTATGATGTCTTTCTGGTTTCCTAATGTTCTCCCCCAACACCTTGAATCTGTCCTCAAGGTACAACCTCCATACCACAGTTGAGGTACTTCCATGAGAGCTACCTCCTCTGCTGCCTAATTCCTGTACTTCACCTACCTATTACAGTTCCCAAACTTTTTCTCTACTCACATAAAATCTTCAGTTCCTGCTTTTCCTCTGTCAATTCCAGATCTGCTTGTTCCAGTATTTTTTCTTCCTGTCTGACTCTTCTCTCCAAACCTGTCCTGTGCAGTTATTTGTGTTCGCTACAAAGTACCTCCACAGTCACCTAACTGTTGATCAGCAAATGCTTTCACCATCCATAAATTCTGAAAGCCATGGTATCAATTGACCAAATAGTACGTTGTCCTTAGAGCTGACAGGTAGGACATTTATATCCCTTAAAACTTTTAGGTAATGATAACTTTACATCAGCAGAATTTCCATTTTGCTGAATCTTGGTTATTCTGATGCTAGTATTAGACTCTGGCAAATTGTTAGTTCTCACCAGATATATGCTTATCCTGTTCCCCTATTTTCTACCATTGACCATACTTTGATATCATATTGATGATTTTCCTTGCCACCAAGACTATTTAAAAATAAAGTTCCATAAAATTACTGCCCTCTGATAAGTTAATATTCCTCAGTCTTAGCATCTATTTCTTGACCATTCACGTTAAAATCTAGAATCTGAATCCCAGTATTCAAAGATATTTTTCTCTGCTTAGCAAAAATTATTGAGAAGGAATGTCCAGCTTTAATTCAGAGTTGCAGTCTACTTCTTTCAAAGATGCCACTATACTGGCAGAAAGAGTCATATTTGTCCTTCAGCTCCACCAAAGCAATGACGTCACCTTCCCTTGGACTTTGTATCAACTCGCTTCTTTGTGTCACTGCCTTATTTTCTTGTGTCCTGGAGCCTGGGGCTACTGGGGCAGGATTTGTGGACTTCTCTGTGTTTTAATTTCGACATTGAGTTATAGGAACTTAGGTCATGGACTTAGGAAGCCCCAGGTTTATCTGGCCACAGGCAGTGAAAGCAAACAATGATGACAGTCATGAGAAATTAGAAAGTCGGCCTGAGTAGAAGAATTACTCTTACTTTCATCTGATAACACAGCCATAACCAGGATTAGATGAATCTGGGATTACGATGACTTAGTTTAGACAGTTGTGACTGAAGAAGGTTGAGCCATTCTGGCTGCTTTCAAAATAAATACCTCGATCATCTGCTCTCATTGGCTTCCACACCAGTTGGCTTGCTTGGGTTTTTTAAAAGCAGCCTGCCTGTCTGTTTGTTGTGCACCTGGTGCAATTCTGTTTTTGTGCTACTATGAGGAATTTTATCAAGTACATAAATCATGCTGAGTACTGCAGTATTTTGAGCACGTGTATGTGCATGTAATTCTAACACATAGCCTCAAAGAAAAACCTTTGTCAAAATTATAGATCATTATTCACCATTGTTTGGATTTCTGTCCAAAACATTTTATTATCCTTTTAGTCTGATAGTAGTTTTCTAGACCATTGTGCAAGCTTTAGTGTTACTCAGCAGTTAATCTCACCCAAAAATTGAATAACAGGCTTCTTTGTCTACTCAAATTCACACTGTTGGCTGTTCGATCTAATCAAAGAAAAATAAACACCATTCATTTTTATCCTACAACTTTTCATTCCATCGTATTCTCCAAATACTAATACAGTTCATGTATACCACTGGAAAGTGAAAAAGATCACATGTAGAAGAGATTAAATTCCAGTCTGAACAACCTGTGATAGGAAATAATAATAATAATATCCATTAAGAGCCAATATGAGAAACTCTAGCATGTTCTGTGGATGTTTTCAGGGTCTGGTGGGCATCCATGGATGCTCAGATGTTGCTGTGTTGGAGACCTTCAGAAATGAGTGGATAGATAAAACAGTGTCTATCTTTTCCTTTTTAAAAATTTTATTTCAGTTTTGTATAGATAGGCTTTATTTCTGAAGTAACAAACATGTAATGAGTTTACTCTTTAAATGATGGTGACTTTAGGTAAGTAGTTTTCTAGAAAAGTGATTATTTAGAGCCATCAATATCTTTTTCCAATCCCCTACCTCCATGACTTTCAATTGACAATAGCTAAGTAGAATTTGAATTCTTTCTTCCCTCTGCAGAGAATAAAAAGTAATAGCCCATGACTTCAGAGAGAAATGTATTTTTGTTTCTATTGCCGTGTTTTCGTCTCTTGTATCATTCTTTTTTTTTTCTTTTTCTTACCCTAATTCCCCATTCTCTTGTAGATTTGTATTTCAGATTTTAGCTAGAGGCATAAAGTGCTTCTCAGAGAGCCTCTTGAAACTTCTCAGTCCATTCCATGAAATCAGTGTGAATATTCTTGTCTCATGGGACTCCTAGAATAGATAAAAGCCTGCAAGGGCATCTGCAAAGTGAAAAACTACAAAAAGAAAAAATAAAGTCAAGTTGACTACAACTCAGCCTGCCTTTTTACCATGGGTGAGAAAGACCATCCTCTTATCTCAGAATTAAGGCCTCAGTCCAGCTTTCACTGAAGCCAGTGGAATGTTCTTCCTGGACTTTTCCTCTGACCAGAGTCAGAGTTGCATCAGTGCCCAGCACTTTTCTACAGTACTTGGCATTAAAGCAAGCACTTAAGCATAGTCAGGCCACAGTGATACCCCAAATCACTATCTCCTTCCCCAACTAAGCAATTGCCTGGCAATGTTTTGCATTTGTACATTTCTTTAAGGCTTTTATTACTTTGTCAAAGTTTTAAGAGTACGGGTTACATTTTTCAAGACTCCATATGCACCTTGCAGCCTAACTTGCATTAAAAGCCATTTGGACTTTCAAGTCAGGTTGATGCAGAAGGAAAAAACTTACTGTGCCTTTGAGGCATGATTTACAAGTATTATCATTCCTCTCTTTCTTTTCAGTCTTTTTCTGGACCTAAGTCACACTCTTGCCATCTAGTACCTCTCCATCAGTGCAAGATGAACCTCAACTTAATTTAATCTGGCTTTTTATGATCTGTCTTACTTTGTGGGATCCACTGTTTGCACAAGGAATACCAAACAGCAGCCATTTACTGTTAATAGAGGAAATGGGACTAAAATTTATTCTCATTATTAAATAAAATTTATCAGCATTATTTGCACACCCATAAACAAGGCCTTTCATAAATAGGTCATCAGCTTTTCATATCCCTGAGCGTAGTGCCCATAGGCCATGATATACAGAGGCAACCAGGCTCCTAACTCTAAGTTAGGTTTTAGTGGAAGTTAAGGCACTTCAGTATCATCCAGGAGCCTTTGAGGATCTGGTCATAGAGAATATGGAATACACAAAAGCATTCCAGAGCAATGTACATTTTAATACCACTGTTCCCTTCGCCTTGCCCTGGAAAAGCCTTGTTGGTTGCTTAACAGCACCTTTGTTCACACACCACCCTGACCTGGGCACGATGGCTTCCTCACTGCGTTCACTTCAGCAAGTCCTGAAGCTGTGGATGATGACGGGATGCTCGGAAAGGTGCGTGTAAGTCCTCCATCTGCAATAAATTCTATAAGGAGCCTGAGCAGTGACTAAAGACATCTTGGAACAATAGTTCAAAGACCCAGATAACAAATCCCAGGGACGGAATTTCTATTTGAGAGCTTTGGGAAAAATTAATGCTCTCTCATTCTAGCTGCTTAACTTAAATACTTGAATGAGAATGCAGATTCTTAAAGTTTCCTACAGCAGTATCTCCAGAAAGGAATTCATATCTCAACAGGGCAAAATAGACACCTCTAGAGGGCTGTCTCCCTCCACTTTCCCCATAGGGACCATGGGTGACTACGTTTTCAATGGAAGGGCCTCATTTAGATGCCTTCAACTATATGGTGTAAACATTTCCGAGCTTGGTATAGGCAGGAAGTGACTTAGATGTTGAACTAGAATTTGCAAGAGATCTATGACAAACTTCTGCTCTCTTTCAGTAAACCAAAGTTGAGTCTTCAAACAGAGGGAAGAATGGAGCTTTCTTTACCCATTCTCTATAGCAAATGATGGAGAAATGCTTTTTTGCTTCAGTAGCGGGGGCACACTCTCTCCCTCCCTCCCTCATTAGCCCAGAGATGAGAAAACATGACTGGCAAAGGAGCATCAGTGGAAAAGCACGGGAAAAGCGAAGACACATGAATGTGTCAGGCACATGAATGTGTCTGACAGGCAAATGTCATTTTGCATAGTATGGGGTTTTGGCAGACCTAGGATTTTGTACCAAAAGTGCTTTGGATTTTGATGAGCTGCACAGCTGGAATAAATAGATGTAGAGAATACCAGGCTGTCGGTGGCTCAAGGTCTCCTTGCCCTCCTATTGCTCTCACAATGGGTCACTGATAAGAGCTAGTATATTCGTTTTGGTTAGTGGGTTTGGGTTTTTTTCCCCCAGTTGCAGCCACAACCACAACATTATTTCCCTCCTCCTCTGTCCCTGACACACTACAAAACAATAACAAAGGAGAAGGCAGAACAAAATAGCAAATTATAAAAATGCGAAATGACTACAGCAGTACAGTGGGTGCATCGAAGTTCAGAGGTACAGAAGAGCAATGCAGTACTTGGGCAGAAGATAATATATTAATTATATGGACAGTTTTATTTATCCAGTCTCATGTTCTCATACCGTTTTTATTGATCACAGAACAGTTTAGCATACCAGCAGAGATCCTTTTCTGCCTCCCACTGGGTATTACTAGAAACCCAGCAGTATTTTACATTCATTGGGGTCAAGAGAATTTATATGTTAGATGTAGTCCTATTGCAATACCAAATTTTTAGCAGTACTAGTCACCATTAATGTTTCCACTGATGAATGCATGTAAGGGCTTAATAGCTGTAAATGGCAGATCACAAACTATTGATAGATTAGTTTAAACCTCATCTTAAGTTCAATAAACCAAGGATGCCAGACACATCAAGACAGTTTTAATGTCTCTTCAAAAATATTGATCATTGCATTGTTGATTTTTTACATCTTCAGTGAGACCAAAACCTCTATACATTCACTTAAAGTTTAGAAGAAAATGCCACACAGAAGGAATCTTTCATTCCATAGGATTTCTTTTTGAAGCTCAGGGTGACAATATTTTCCTGGGTTCACTGTCCTCCATATAAAACCCACAGCCAGTGTTTCCTTTCCACAAAAAGTCATCTCAAGGTTGGAGTCTCGATCACGTATGTGGAACTTCACCATGTTAGGCCATCAGCCACAGTTGCATCCTTTAGCTTAATTGTAAATTGAGGCTGGTGTGATGAGCTACTGGACTGCTGATGGCATGGACTTGTTTCCCTATTCTAGCAGACCTACTTGGAAGTAAACAGCTAGGTCAAGAACTTTCTACATCCCTCCTTACACTGGCTGGCCATGGCCCTAGTGAAGTCTCCTTCCTCATTCCCCATTAACTGCCAGTGCTGGTCTGTTCCTTCATATGTTCTGTCTTAAGATTTCTAGCCTGCTTCTTGGGCTCCCTCTTTCTTTTCTCCTGTGCAAAGGAGCAGAAAGCTGGTTCCTAATTACACTATGGAAAATCTCATAGCAGACATCCCTTTTTCTCTTGCCTCAAGCAGGAAAAGCAGCTGATCTTTGCTTCTTGCTTACTAGAGGTATGCTCCTATATAAGCTTCTAGTCCTAACTTCTGGTGCACAGTCTTGTCCCAAAATGTTGGGAATTATACTTGTTGGTTAAGATACTCATTACCTGAGAAAGGCATCCATATTTCTAATCACTGCCCTAATATTAGTGCTTCTAAAAATAACCTTCTTGTCTCCAGTCTTGCTTGCATTCTTCCAGTGCTGTTATTGAGAACCACTGAACCTGAAATATGGTTATCGCCTGTCTCATTAGTTCAGTCTCATACTTGATTATGGAATGTAAGTTGTGTTGACATTAAAAAGTTAGGCAGTTTAACATTTGTCTCTGCTTTGATTGTCCTGCTAAACTCTGAACCTTGTGCTGCTGCTGATACAACAAGAGGCTTTTTTTTTTTTCAACTAGCGAACAGTGTTGGTCTATTTTAGTTATGTGGAGAAACACCGGCTTTCTTTTTATCTTTCTCACGTATGCCCAGTATTTTCTGCTTGACTTCACTGGCATATTGTAGCCCTCCTTCAAAACAGTGACAGGACATACATTGAGGTTAGGAGCCAAAACAGTCTTCAGCTTTCCTCAGAGGAAAACATGCCCAGAATAACATCAATTTTGAGCACTTTTATATAGCTATTATAACTTAACAAAAGCTGTTACAAAATGAATGTGATGACCTCTACGTTTACAAAGAGGTCATTTCGATCTACTACTGTCTTGCTCTCCCTCTTGTTTCTTCACTCAGTAAATAGAGGTACTGTTCAGTGCTATTGCCAACATTTCCACAAACTCAAGACAAATTAACAGTTCTTGGCACAGGCACCATTAGCACCAAGCAAGCTGTCTCTTCTCTTTTCTGGGTATGTCCCCTCAAATGTGAGGTCTGACAACTTTGGGGTGCCAATTCCACAATTCTTCAATCACTCTGCGTACCAGACATACAAGCAGTCTGGGTATAACTCTTCCCCTTAGTAGTCTGTGAACACAAGATCGTTTCATTAAAACATCGTTCAGAGATTAAAGCAAATTTTAGCAGTCAAGGCAAAGGACAATTTAGAAGGAGTTGCCATTCCTCAAACACCAGAAGAACTATAGATATCTTGTTTGGCAAAGCTTGCCATCATAAAACTCCCAGAACGTACTTTTCCACAGTCTTCTGCAGCGTTCCAGGCAGATGCTTGTTCTGCTCAAGCAGCTCCCCATACCTCCACAGAAAAATGTCCTTGTCAATTTAGATTGTTTTCTGGTTCATTTCCTAGAGTTTTTGACCTTGCTAGTCAAAAATGATTTGGTGAGCTCTTTGACAAATTGGTCCTAACCTTCTATGGACAGTTGCTGTGCAATTGCAAGGACTTTGCTAAATTCTTGTCTTGTCTTCCGCTTGTGTTCTCACAGAGTGTCAACAAACTGCTACCAAACTAAAGCAGTATAATCTGGCTGTGACTATGCTAACAACCAAGCCCAGATTCTCAAGTGTTTTCAGCCCTACTGAAGCCCTGTTAGAAACAAAGATGCTTGGATACTTATAAGTCTGTGGGTTCACCTTGCATACTATATATATAAATAAATTACCACAGAGCTGCTGTATCCCTCATGAACAGGATGGAAGGGAGAAGTCAGAAAACATATATTCAAAATTATATCACAGGAAGGCAAAAACCTGACCATAACTAGATTGAGTAACTCTGCCCCTTCCTAAGCCAAATCACCAAACACAAAGTAACATAACAGAAAAAAAAATCCAACATTATTAAAGATGAAAAATTGGGCTAAGGAAGAGAGGAGGCAACAGTGTACGTAAGGCTACGCTGCATAAAGAGACAGCGGCAGGTAATTCCAAAATGAAGCAAAGGAGCTGCTACCATAATTTGGTTTTGGATGAGGCCGGGAGAAGAGTGACCTCAGTGATTGCAGGACAGGGTGTTAGCAGAGGGCACTGAGGGGGAGCAGAACGGGTGGCCTGGTAGAGCCAGCTCACCAAAGAGGAAAACTGTTTTAGAGAACATGTGGGCAGAGCCGACAGGACAGAGAAGGACCTTAAAGTGGGAGAAACCAATATAGTTCTTAGTGCTTCTCTGGGTCTCTGCTTCCTTTAAAAAAAAACCCAAAACTGGTAACTTTGTGACTAAAATTACGGCAACTGCTCAGTTTTTCTTTATTTTGAAGGAACTGTTAGCTCCAAGAAGCTAAAATAAAACCATCCCTTCCTTTTATGTTGTATCCCAACTGTATCGTGTGGCTTTATCTTCTCCACCTGTACTATAAATGCCACATGACAATTCTATTTAGGGTTGTTGGGCCCAATACACCTTCAACTTGAAAACCACACACCACATTGCCATTTCCCTGACACCTTCTGCAGCATTCCTTAATATCAAATTGAGCCTCAAAGACCACAGTGTCACAGAGTGGAGGTCACGCTCCTCGGCAAGGCTCTCTGCACCTCCATGCCCTCATGGCCTGGCCAACATGGCACCCTCCAGCATGCCTGTCACACTCCATGGCAGCAGAGGCCCACCAGCCAGCCTCACCCAGCCAAGCCCTCATGGGCTAGGAGCCATGTCGGGGTGGCACTGCAGAAGGGGAAAGGCCACAGAGGATGTGCCACGATCCCGCTCATCCTGGTGCTGCTGGCTGCATGGCATTGGGAGGAAGCGTGTCTGCCCTCAGCGAAAAAATTGCCCCTTCCCTCACCTCCTGACTATCCCTGGATGGGAGTGTCAGTGTAGTGCTTGGTGGCAGAGTTGGCCACCCGCCCCGTCGTGACCTGGTTTGGGGACCAGCAAAAGCCACCATTGTGAAAGCCTAGTGTGGCGAGGCTAAGTCACAGTCTCATGGACACACATTTGATGGTGAAAGACTCCAGGAGCCAAAAAACCCACTGGTGAAATATAGCTGCATGCAGCATTGTTGTGTTCAGCAAGTCATTTGTCTTTAGCAGGTGACAGGATAATGTCACTTGTCAACTGTTTGCTTTGAAATGTTGCCTTTTTTTTCCCCATGAAGTGTTTTATGTGCAGATTTGTTATTTAATGCTGACAAATATAGCCTTGTTTCCTAAGTGATTTATTTTGATGATTTCATTTATTGGTCTTCACCGCTTGCCCAATGGTGGGAAAACTGGAGTTGTGGCCTCAGCTCTGTACTGAGGGTCAGGTGCATCAAATGGGCCTAAATCTTTAGACATGACAGTTTATCTCTTCTTAAACAGAACAGACATGTTCTGTGGTGATGTATCTCTTCCGTATGCAGCGAAATGGTCCTTTTTAGGGGGCCGTTCTCTTTTAGGAAATCCTCTTCTACACGATTCTGCGCTTGCATACATTTAAGCCCATAAAGCGGATGTATTTGACTTCCTTTGAAGAGACACCTCTCAGGCTATTCAGAAGACGGGAGTCTTGCTGTTCGTCAAATGATGAACCCCTCTGCAAGACAAGAGGTGGATGGTTACAAGTCAGGACAGATAGCGAGCTAGTGTAGGTCAGCAGCTGGGGACAGTCTGTTCCTCTACAGTAACTGCCTAACTTCATGCTTTTTTACCTTACTCTCCATGCTAAGTAGCTTATTCTTTCACTGAGGGGTAAGCAACCTCAAATTACCCCATACACCCCACTGCTCACATCAGCACTGCATCCTCTAATTACACATTGTGCTGTAAAGTGTTATTTTTTATCAGTTTTTAATTTTCTACCTTACAATTTCACTGAATGTCTCCCTAGTCTTGTGTTGAGCTAGGGAACAAAGCTGTCTCAACAAAGCTTTTTATCTACCTTGCCTCTACCATTCCTTACTTTAAATACCATTATCATGTTCTCTTTTAAATGTCTGCTTTGTGAAACGAACAATCAAAATCATTTAAATCTATTTGTGCACGGTTTTTCTGTACTCCTGTTGCCTTTCTCTCAATATCATCAATCTCTGTTTCGTACCATGTTCTGATGGCAAGTGGTGCAATGACTTCTGCAACCTGTTTGGTTTTTTTATATATATATAATGGGTATATAGTATTTTTTGGTGGTTTTTTCTGTGCTGTTCTCAGGCAATCTAGTGCCGGGTTTTGTTTCTGAATATAGTTGGGTACTGAAGAGTGTCTTTCACTTGAGCTGTCCCTAGTGGTAGGCAGGTGTCCTTCCTGAATAAGAATCCCAAATAATTTCAAGTTTCCATTTATACATGTGTTATCTAGCGACACTGACCTTAGTCTGCCATTGTGCTATTTGTTTGCCTAGCTAGGGTAAGTCCCTCTGATGTTCCTAGGGGTCTTTTCAGGACTTGACCAGCCTGAGTAGCCATCGCTGCGTGTGGCTCATAGCCAAGTCTGTAATTTGAGGAACTCTTTAAGGCAGAAAAAGCTTTCACTAGTCCCCAGCTGCTCACTCCCTGCTTTATAGAGTCATACGTGTTTGCACGGTTACGCCATGAACGAGGCTGTGGAACAGGCCAGGCTGAAAGCTAACACAGGGCCTGACCTGATCTCCCATCTGAATGAGCATGTCGCCGTGGAAGCAGCTGTGTCCACAAAAGAGCGGCAGTAGTGCGGAGGTGGGAATGAGCTGCAGAGAGTGGAGGAGATTTGGGGCCCCTTCTTTCAGCAGCAATGCTATCTTTAACTGTTAATCCCTCTTTGACTTACAGACTTCTTTTGGAACGACAAATCACGGTTTTGTTAGAGCAAGCTTTGTGCAAAAGTGTCTGTTATCAATGAACAGACTGAGCTGAACACCTCACCTGAAGCCCTCCATCGCAGTGGGGTTTGCTATGTGTGCCTCTCCATTCCCCAGAATTCTCCTTCCTGCAATCCTGTCAGAAGGCAGATTTCAAGAACGTTCATTCAAATGTTGATATTAGATATTGTTGAAAAGCAGAGTTGGGGTGCTGCATTAAAAATCCAGCTGAATTTGTTTGGCATATATCAAACGTCAGATACATAGTAGAGGCTATCAGAAATTTCCAACAATAGGCAGATGAAGAATCATTAGCCTTGAAAACATACAGGATGAGCTCACAAGCACACAATCCAGTAAATCACACAGGTTGGGTTTGGAAGAGCTGATGTGGTACAGCAGTGATTTGTTTATACTGTGGCGGGTCAATTGGATCGGTGTCAGATCTTCTGTGGGATATAAGATTAAGCTTTGAATGCATGCTCTTTCCTGAATGGCTTCTATGCAGTCTTTATATCAAACACTTCTGGTCAACTTCAGGATTACAAATAGAAAATCTAAAGTAGACTAAACTGCTAAACCAGAATTATTGCAGGATTATTTCAAGATGCAGAGTTGGCATGCAAAGATCTCCAGAATAAAGTCGCATTACCTGATTTAAGTTCAATTCTATCCCAATCATTTTTAAATGTTGCTAGTATATTCTTAAAACCTCAACTTTAATCACATTTCCTTTTGAGAGAAGATTCCCTAATCCATACCTATCTGAGGGAGATTTCAGAGCTAATATCATCTTCTTAGTACCTTTTCTAAAACCTTGATGAAAATTATCTAATCGCAGAAATAGTAATAAAGTTGGGAAGCACGATGCAGATAAAGAACCTCACGCTTTTAATGACTGCAACACTACTTCAACTGCTAAGAATTGATCTGATACCAAAAATCACTACACTTATGAAAGCCTTCCCTGCAATAATGCCTAAAGTATTTTTAGCATAAAAAGCAGATTTATTAATGTGATAATGAAAATAAGAAAATGTAATTAAGACAAAGAAGAGTAGATACTAGTCTACTGTCACACCAAGCAAAAGACAATGTGGCTACTTTTTGGGGATGTTTCAACAGAGATGGAAGTGATATTTTATGCTTTGTGCCATCTATCCTTTTGTCCCAGTTCATTCTGGACTTGTCACTACTAGCAGATAGGCAAACACTTCATCTGAGTAAGGCCTTTCCTTCTTCCTGTTCTTACTTTCTACTGGTACATCTCAGACCATCATCCCTTTTGTTCTCTGCATATTACCTGTTAGAATTTCAAATGTAACCAATAGGCAGATTAAAAATATTTTTCCAGATCGCCTCTGTATTTCATAACCCCCTTGCCCCGACATTTGGTGTAATTTCCACTTTATTTTCCTTTTTAGGTCACCTTTTGGTAGGAAATGAAGCTTTGACATTGAAGTTATCTTGTAATCTAGGGTTTTTTCTTTTTTCTTTTAATGGTGGTTTCTGCTGCTGTAAACGAAAAGGGTGATAATTAATGTCTCCTACTGTTTATGCCTGCTGCCATCTACAACGATAAGCTATTATTATACTGTCTGCTAATCCTTGGAAAGGTTATCACTTGGCGGACTACACCAAAATACAGCAAGTAAAGATCATTGTCACAAATTCCTGAAATGGAGACATTATTACAGATGTTAGAAATGAAAGGTTTTCATTATATTGGATCACCCAGTCCATCTGGCAAGACTGTGCTTTACTGCACAATCTCTAATGCCTCATACTAGTGCTAGGGTACCCTAAGTATTCAACACATTATATTCCTTGAAATACACCATGTGCACTTGAAAAACTGTTCCATAATTACGGTCTGAGGTAAACCTGATCTCGAAAGGTGGTCCAGTTCAGTGGGTCTTCCTGCTCAGGTCTAGTCACTGGCCTGGGGTCAGTTTGAGGCAGTTGTGAGATCAGACTGGCTTCCTGTGGAGAATCGGACTGCAAAACGGCCCAGAATAAAAAGACAGGTTCATCTCTATACCAGTGGGCTGAATAAAGAGAGAAGATAAAAGACTAAGGTTTCTTTTTTTTTTTTTTTCTCTCTTTTTTTTTTAGGAGTTGGGATTTTGTGGAAAAGAAATCCCCACCTCTGTAAAAACTCAGTCAAGCTGCAATTCTGAGTCTCCACATGGCTCCTTCATGTGGACATGTTTGTCAAATGAATATAGTATGTTCACTGTTATTCTCTCATGTTTTTTTCTGGTAGAAATCCAGAAGACAAGGGCCACTAGAGAGCTCCCAATATCTGGATTTCAGTCTTTTGTGTGTGCACTGCCCCTGGCAGTGGCAAGGCAGAGAAGCTGCCATCGGCAGGGATTTGGGGGAAGGTGTCTCCCAGCCACCTGAAGCACTGCATACATTACTCTGCTGACTGAGGTAATGCAGATACTCCTTCTTGTAGCTGACCACGAGTGACACGGTGGTCACTCTGGGCTCTTTTTTTTTTTTTTTTTCAGATCTTCTCTGCTGTGGGTGTATGTCTCAGAAGCTATGCCACTCCACACAAATGATGCAGAAGCTGCCCCTCCTGGCAGTCCTCCTGTTGCAGGTGGTACAGGACCCCCTCCACCCCTCACAAATTCTTCTTTTACCATTTCTCATTGCCTTCATTCCCCTGAGAAAATCTGTCTGTACATTTCTGACAATCTGTTGCAATCAATATCTAGTGCTAATTAAGCCCTGGCCGCTAGCAAAAAGTGTCACCAATGGGTCTTGCTGATTATAAGGCATAAGTATAAGACAACAATGTCTGAACATTTTGAATAGAGTTCAATTCTTGACTACAAGTCCTTCCAGTCCGGTGGTCTGTGGAGTCCTTAACTTTTGACTTGCTTCCTGTAAATACAAGTGACTGAAAAAGTATTGAATTCCCTCATAACATGTGAGGGAGGAAAACCCAACATTTTCTTACGGAAATTCATGAATGACAGCAGCTGAAAGTTAAATCTATTTGATGGTTCCATCAGCCTTCCAAGCCAACTCGTTAACTAGATTGAAATGTTTCAGTGGGATGTTGAAATGTTGAATGTATGTGGGAGGGATCTACACTTCACAATGCCGGGAACCAAGAAACAGTGTTGTTCACAGTGTACATGTGAAAAATAATGAAAGTAAGTGCTTTCTTGCAATTGGTAGGGTATTGATTCAAAAAATAGGATTTGATTTGAAGGGGCAAAGGTCTTCAGAGACACCCATCTCTTTCTTTATTCGGGTACCTTGGTGAACCAGCCCTCTTAAAATAAGTGTTTAAATGCTAAAATGAAGCACCTATAGCAGGCAGACTGTGTTGCAACCAGATTCACCAACTACATTGCTGAATTTTTTTACATCAGTGTAATTCCTTAAACTACGATTGTTGTAATCTGAAATAATAATATAGTATGCTGTTTATTGTATCTTTTATGTAGTTGTTCCTACTTGCAGTCTATATTTGTTTAATGTAGAAGTTCAAAATGTAATACACTGTTCCTGCTGATCAAAGTCACAAAAGAGCTGTTTTCTCCCTTGGCTTACTCAATGCACGCAAATATCTTGCTCTTCCCTTACCTCTCTGTCTCTCCATTGTTTCCTTGTTTAAGAGATGTTTACTGACAATATACATTTTTAATGAGGTGTCCACAGCTGCTTTCCTAAGAAACTATTGATTCTGTCTCTCTGCCTGTCAGTCGGCCCATTTCAGTCTGCTCTAGACTCAATATCTTTTGAAGCCATGGCTCAGGTTCAGCTGAATTTGTCAGAGGGCTTGAAAGTTCAGATGTTAAGTTTTTATGATTTTTAAGGAACTAGAAGTTTTGCCAGGTAGGCAACCACATCAGCAGGCCACTGTTGGCGAGGCTCCAGCATGACTTTGATCCGTTTGGCTTGCCTGTTAGCCAGCTAGCACATGTGTGCTGGCCTGCTGGTCAGGATTCACATTGCTTGGAACGAGCCCAAGCACACGACATGAATCATGTGGCCCCACAGTTCCCCTTTTGCTAGACTAAGCAATCCAAAGCCTTTTAGTTTCCTCTGGTAAAACAAGCTCTCCATTCCCTGGATTATCTGAATATCGTTTGCAACTGTTGGAATTTCAACTCCTCTCTCTTAACCATGGGAGCCCAGCTGAGGTCACATTAGGACTAGGTGGTATTAATTTTTGCTTGACTCCAATAGGACTATCTTGACTGATTTAAGACTCATTCTCTAAAGCATTCTCAATTGTGCAGCAAGTGTGTTTGAAGAATTGCTGTGGGCAAGAGGCCCTTTTTTACCCGCAGCCAACTCTTTTCTCACTATTGAGTTGCACTAGACCAAACTACCTTCTGCTTCTGTTCATCTCCTTAAAATGCCTCTGTGACATTTTGTCTTCTGTAGATCTTAAAATGCCTCGAACGATATGATGATTTTGAATTTCTGTCTAGTGACAACAGCTTCAGTGAGTATCTCTACTACAATGAAGATGACTTCAATACTTCCCCTAAAGGGGGCTTATAGGAAAGATGGGAAGAAACTCTTTAGCAGGGCCTTTTGTGATAGGATGAGGGGTAATGGTTTTAAAATAGAGGGAGGTAGATTCACACTGGACAGAAGGAAAAAATTTTTCACAATGAGGGTGGTGGAACACTGGAGCAGGTTGCCCAGAGAGGTGGTGGATGCCCCATCCCTGGAAACATTCAAGGCCAGGTTGGATGAGGCTCTGAGCAACCTGATGTGGTTGGAGATGTCCCTGCTCCTTGCAGGGGGGCTGGACTAGATGGCCTTTAAAGGTCCCTTCCAACCCAAACTATTCTATGATTCTGTTCTATGATTCTATGACTTACCTTGGTCTAGGACAGTCAGGAGTTACTAACTTAAGCTTTTCTTTCCTTTGCTTTTATTTGCTTGATGTTTTAAGCAGTAAGATCAATTTTATGAAAATGAAATTCTGTGAAACGCTGGAAAGCATTTCAAGGTTGCATTCAGAATTTGCCTTTCAAGGGAGATGAATAATTTCTTGACTTCTCCCTCATTTACTTTACAGGAATAAATCTCACAGTAGCAAATTTTGCTGCTTGGCCATCCAGTCCCCTATGCCCTGCAGAAATAATGCTATTTTTTGAACAAGCTGTTATAGATATTAATCTTATAATGTCTCTATGTCTGATAAGAGAGGGAGATGAGTACAGGCAAGCAGCTGAACTGGAAGACAGAAAAAGAGAAAGCAAAGCTCTTACACATGGTGGC
The DNA here is from genome assembly GCA_009806455.1 of Tetrax tetrax. Taxonomy (NCBI): domain Eukaryota; kingdom Metazoa; phylum Chordata; class Aves; order Otidiformes; family Otididae; genus Tetrax; species Tetrax tetrax. The sequence goes on from WHYT01014575.1 coordinate 266,568, forward strand.
TGTAGAGATGGCTGAGCATTTAATGTTGGGCATTAGAATTTAGGACTAAAATGTAGGCTTGAACTGTCCTTTCTGGTTATTTAAAGGTTTTCTGGCCAAGCGAGCAGGTCTTTTGGTAAGTGTCCTTCGAAGCTGTGTCATGAGAGAGAAACTGTCTTCCGGCCTGTTTGAAGTTTGGCTTTTTCAAATTCACTCATGGAATTTTAGTTGAAGTACTGAACATATGTTTGAAGTTTGTTCATCTTTACTTTGGTTGATAAAGAGAAAAGAATGAAATGAAAACAGATTTTTTTTTAAACAAGGGATTCATTTTCCTACCTAGTGGAAAAGTATTGAGTTATGCTATTTCAAATGAAAGCAAGTTCTCAGTAATGGAAGTGTCTTTCTTTTTATGTGATAAGATGGGTGGACTATAAAGTATCTATTAAAAAGAGGAATAGGAAATATATTGCTATAAAGAGTTACACTGTGTGCTCTTTGTTAAGATTGTTTTGTAAAACCAACTTGCTGGAAGTAATCCACAAATAGGCTTAAAAATAAGCCTCAGAATTTTATTCTGAATATCTCATCAACAACAATAAGGGGAACATTATGTATATTGACAGAGATGAGTCTTTGTGTCAAGTATTCACTGTAGCTTCAGAGCTGTTGCATTTTTAAGTGTGTTTGCAAAACATCTTTGGACCTCTTGGACCCACTGCAAGCGTGATTATTGTAATCTCTTATCTGAAGGCTTCCCATGATTTCTAGTCATTACCGTGAAAAAGGCAATCAACCACATACATTTAGATAACCAGAGCTATTAGGAGCATCTGTTTTCCAGATATCTCTGTGTTGTACGTGACCTATGGTCCCGATTTGGCTGAAATCTGATAGCGTTGTATAATTTTGCATGCCATCATTAGAACATTCCTCCGAGGGGCACCGGAACAGGCCTCGAGCCTGGGAGCGGTGTCTTTGTGTTATCTTCCTGCTCTTAAGGAAGCTCTGTGCAGAATCACATCCAGCACATGTGGAGCAGTGCCCTGAGGATGGGCACGCAGTCTTTGGCAGGCAGGCATGAGCTGGCCTGCACACTGAGCCGCACAGAAGCCACGTAGCAATGTCAGCGTGATGACTGGCACGTCTCGTGGCAAGGTTTAGTAGCTGTGATTCAGCCACACACAGCAATGGCTGTCTCATAGCAGGGGTTTGCACATTGGTTTGCAAAAAAACCACCCAGACTCGTCCCTCCTTCCAGCTACACTAGACCTACATGTGCAGAGAAAACTCCAGCTATGTGTACATCAGACAGCAATTTAATGCATTAGGAGTGGATCAATAGATCTGCTGTTAGATGCTGAGCCTTCTACATCTTCCATAAATGCGGTCTGAAGTTTCGACTCAGAGTAGGTCTACTCTGGTCTTCTGGAGCAAATGTCTCTGGCACATGTGCAGTTAGAAACTGTCTGACGTTTGATTTGGGCGTTGTAGTTTGGACCCCTGCATGGCGATGGAGCACATTTGGGAAACATCTGGTGTGGGGCTTGGGATTTAGTTTCTCTGAAAAAAATCTAGTTTGTATATACAAAACCCATTCCTTTCATGCAACAATCTGCAGTAAGTGTGAACAACTGAGGAATTTGTTTCAAAATTGCTTTAAGGGTCCAAGCCAAAATGTCAACGTAGACACAGCCTAATTAATTTTCTAATTATATTTGGTCACTTGTTCAACATTTCCTCTAGATCAACAAGATGTGTACAATTCATGTAACTTAAAGTCAGTGTCATTCCCTATGCCTTCTCTTGAAAGAGCACATAAAAGTAGCTTGAAATTGAAGAATGGGCTATAATGAGGTGAAAAAATCCAAAAGTTTTATTTCAATGGCTTCCTCTGGAAAGAAGCATGAGTTTTATCAATATGAATTTTACCTACATTGTGATGCTGCACAGACAATGGATTTAAATGCCAGAGAAACAAGTTACACTATCAGAAGGTCTGAGATGGTGGCTACCACCACAATTTGATTGTTTACACAAACTTGTAAGTTATGTTACATTTTTGTGACATCTTCTGTGCGGTGTATACAGGAGGTTAGACAAATAAAGTCATTTGAATGCAAAGCCTGCCTAAATCTCTTGAATGCTTACAAATTTGGTAAAAATGCAGCAGAAGAAAACTAAATATATATATATATTTTAATTGAAATTATAATTTTTAATCAACACTGGGAGTTGTGCCCAGAATGTAAGGAATACAAATGATATCCATTTACATTCATATAAGAAAAAATCAACTATAAATCAAGTTTAAAGCTAATCCTTTGATCCATGATTCAGATTGAATCTGTAAAGACTGAAGACTTCAGTAAAGACTGAAAGCTGTTATCATCAGGACGACCATTCCCTAAAACAGTTAAGGCGCTGTCAGGCTGATTTCCCTGAAGACTGGTGGGTGTATCACAAAATGCTCCACCACACTTCCACCAGACCTGACAATTAACTCACATATCTGGACAATAAACAAGTGGAGGAGCATAGAGACAGAATTTCCTTCTTAAGCCCGCTACCACTTTAATTTGAGGTTTGGACAAAATGGTGAGATGACATACGCAAAACCTTCAGTACTGCACTACTCAGCATCGCACCTTCTCTATGAGTTAAAATCTCAGGGCTCTCCTAGTCCATCACCTTTCATAGTTATGAAATTCCTTTTAAAAACCTGTTTATTTGCATCCAGCTTGCACTAACATTGAGTAATAGAGTAATATTTTAAAGCAGTTTACCAATGTTTAGTACTATTCAGTGAAGTTCAGAGATAGTAGTTGGAAACACTTCTCATAAGTCTCAACAGAAAAAGACCACCAGTAAGTCTGATGGTCTTACCTCCATTGTAAATCCTCCAATGAAGATATACAAGAAAATGAAAAAGTCCATGTAACTTTATAATAAAACAAATTCAAAATTTTGGCCTCCTATTTTATTAATCAGGAGTAGCTTTGTGATCTGACTTGGGGCAAATCTGGGTTTACATCATTTCACATAAGGATAAAAGTCTGAGCATATTTAACCCATGCTGTCTACAGATTTGGTGCCAGAATTACTATATTGAAGTCCCCACTCCAGATGACAGCAATCTAATATGTTACCAGCCAAACGAATATAAAAGGGAAAGATTAAAAAAAAAAAAAAGGCATCATAAATAATCTTCTGTAGCAATATTGAAAGTGCTTTGAAGCAACAGTTCATTCCTTACTCAGAAAAGCTGGAGGCTGTGAAGGTCTCCTAGATTACCATAGTAACTAAAAGAATAATTTAAATCTGCCTTTTAAAGAGTTGTAAATAATGCAAGTCTAATATCAGTCACTACTCATTGACATGCTGCAGAAGACAGTTTGAAGAAGATTGTGGTATCACAGTTCCTCTTGTAAGGAATTCCAGCATAATAAAATGATGTGCCCAAATCTATCCCTTTCTCTGTTGGTTGTTTCTGGATCTATCTGATGAGAAATAAGACCTTGTACCTCAGGCTTCATTTACATGTCTCTGAAATGGTTGTAGACATCCACTTCTCCATTTGTCAAAAAACCATCTTTATAAAGGATCGAGAATATTAATAAGACTGCCTCTATGTGTGTGTGTGCTGAGCGTCGAAGGATCTGCTGGAAGCATTACAGTGCTGGTACGCATCTGCAAAAGGCATGTAAGGGTCTCTAGTGTTATCTGCAAGAGTGGAAACACACAGATACGTGGGTGCTGCTTCCAGTGCTATTAACAAGCTTATCAGAGAAAATCTTTTAGGCGGAGATTTAAATACAAAGATGAAATGGCACTGATGATCTTCTGCAGATTGCTGTACGTAAAAAGGGATATAAAATTCCAGTCTTATTTGTTGGAATAAAAAATATAGCAGGCCAAGAAATTCCTGGAGAACCACATAGATAGCCTTTTTTGTCATCTAGAAAGTAGACATTATTAATAATTTGGAAGATATCCAAGGTACGTGTACGAATAGGAAAGATATGGCTGAGGATTATATGGAAAATTGGAATTCAGAGCCAATTCCCAGATGCTATTTTAATTCCATATGGTGCACAATGATTTTATAAAATATAATAAAGCAGTGGTATGTGATTTGGAAAAGCAAATGAGTGCACACTTTTAAGCATTAGGCCTTAGTCCCTCTCATGAGTAGGTGTGGAATTTCATCCCCTTTGACTGGAATCAATGTTTCTGTATCTCCTGAGTCAACCTCTCATTGTCACTGTAGTCACGATAGGGATTAGAAAAGTGCCTTCTGAAAGCAAGTTGAAAATTATTAGCAGATTCAGTAAAGTGCTGCATAGAAATATTTTCTTTAGCAAACAACATCCACATATTTTCATCTCATCTAATTACTGGGGTGGCCCTCTTCAGATACAGGAAAGGAACAGATCCAGTTTACATCCTTAAGACGGTCCAGCGTGTTTTGGGATCTGGACAAAACTGTTTTATTTCCAGAGCCTCTGTCATCCATGTTCATCTTCCCCCTGCAGAAGCCATGTTTTCTCAAAAACATAATCTTCTCCATGCTCTATGGCTCTGGATTAGTCTATGGCTTGTTAGCTTCATTGCAGGGCTTAGAAAGAAAGTCGTCTTTTTGCTTAGACTGCTCTTGAGGCCAGGCAGCCTGATGCACTGAGAATATATACCTGCGGTGTGCACACCAAGGCTGCTTGGCCATGATCCAGGCAGCCTTTATGTCTTCTAAGGGGAAATGTGCCGTTGCTGCCTTTTCTCCCTGACATATGCAGCACCATCTCAAGAAACCTACACCTACGATGTATTTTCAAAACAGTAATATTTAGCACTAATCTTTACTATATTTATTGCAAGCGCAATGGCAGCAAATAGGAAAATCCTCTAGTACAGAGAGATACATCCATAAATAAAAGACAGAAAAAGAAAAAAAAAAAAGGATGTTGTGACAGACAATTTATTAATATATATTCTATACAAAGAATTAAGTTCAGTGCAGATTATTAAAGCATGAGCCTTTGCCTCTTTAGAAGTATGGGGACTTTGTTTATATCGTGGTATTGGTATGAAGTGTACAAACCCTGTGATGGTTCAGGCAGGGGAAGAGTGAAAAAAATAAAGAGATTTAGGATTTCTGTGAGTCTGGTCTTAAAACAGGCAGGACCCATATAGGTGGGCATAGCACTGAGTCTGAGAAGAAAGCGTAGCTAGTTCTAATCAATAACACAAATAAGAGGACTTACTTTAATGTATTTTCTGACTTGATAGCATTTTCTTAAATGAATATAATCCCTGGCCTATTAAACCTTACTCTGCCATTATATTGAATTCATAGCACTTACGTTGCACTTTGGAGAGGCAAAGTGCTGTGAAGTATTGATCATGCAGCAAAAATATGTAATCGAGTATTTAAAAAGACCGTGGTAGTTTTACTTGGGTGTAGAAAAGACTCTATCAGTCTCCCAGCTGTTGTTTTTGGCAATGAGAAACTGAAGCCCAAAACTGAGACTTCCACTGAGTTAACTACTCTGTGTAATCCTCTGGTTTTCCAAATTTATTAGAAAGATCGGTAACAGAAACAGTTCTGCAACAACCTCTTCAATTTATGCACAGTGCACTTTTTTTTTTTATTATCCAGTGATTTCATATCCATTTTGCTTGACTCATTTTTTCTACGGTGTCACTCTTACTTTGTATTATAGTTCCACTGAATTTAATTTGCTTAGTAGAGAATTCAAGAGCCCCAGCAATGGTACATTTAAAGGCAGATAATGGTAGGTAAAATAACAGAATGAGAAAAGCTAAATCCTGCTGACCTTTGTTATTACCTAAGAATTCATATGGTTGCAACTTTTAGCTCCAGCTGGTTTTCTCAATCCGGTTTAAAACCCATCAAATAGGAACAGAAATATTCTTATATAATTTCAACCCAACCCAGCTTCCTTAAGATGTGCTGCTATAAAATAACTGTACTTTTAAAAACAGGTGTTTTGTCCATAAGATTAGGTAAAATGAATTCATATTGTATATTTATATATACAATACATAACTTCTTCTAAATCACAAACCACAACTGAACTTTTACTGGTGAAGTACCATGTTTCCATAATGCTCCCAGGTGAAACAGGTTTCACGGCTTTGTTTTTTTAAAGTTTTTTTTTTTCCCAAATAAAGCTCTATTTAAGTTTTTCAAATAAAGAAGACTCTAACCTGGGTAGGCAGAGGACTTCCACTGTTAAGTTCTTTTGAGTTATGTTGGTTAGAAAAAAAAAAAAAAAAAAAAAGCACTCTATAAATGGCAGGAGAGAAAAGCCGAAGATAAAATAATAGGAATTATAGCCAACGTAGATGCCTCTTGAGATTTGTAAAACACAGTATAGACAGCCATTTAAGTGTAAAAGCATACACTCAGCATACTTAAGACACCATTTTGTACCCTACATGCTGCAAATTTGGCCCAGACTAGACAAATCACAATTAGAAATAGGATCCTGCCAAATCAGTTTTATCCCATAGGTAACAGCAGTACAAGATGTAAAATCAAGTCCAAGATTTCCCTGTTCCATGCCAGATACCCTATTAGTTAACCTATTGCTTCTTCACAGTGCAGCGTTTGATTTATCCACAAGAAAGCGCTTATATGGATCATACATATATTGTAGATGTGAAAGCATCTATCACCTTCCCATCTCCAACTTCACTTGGTATTGCTCCCTCTATTGATTTGGAAACAAAAACCTTTCTGGTTTTGCTCTAATCGGTCACTCAGTTCCAGCTCCACGTTCTGGCCAGGATTGTCCAACATGACTGTCTCATCTGCAACTCCTGGCTGGCCTCTCCGAGCCTTTGCTCTCTGATTGCACCGAGTGTGTGGCAATACCCAACTCAGATGGCAGTCAGAACTGGGGCACTCAGTTTCACCTCATTGTGAACCTGCTTCATTGCAGTTGGGACAATTCTACTGTACTTTTAAAAAAATTTTATTTATCTATTTATTTATTTTAAATGGATTAGCTGCCTCTTGTTTTCAATGCTCATTTTCCATGTCAGAATTTACATAACTTACTTCATTATGTTCCTTTTGCACCCCCCTTTGTGCTTCCAGAAACTCTCAACTTCACTTTTTCATAGCATACCTGAGGCTCAGGTAGTTAGGAGGGCACCTGTGCTTGTCAATGCATTGCAGGTAGAAAGAAATGAATTATTTAAACGTTATCCATTTGCAGCTGTGCTGGACAGGTATAAAACTCTGACTTAACTTCTGTGAAGTCGTGCCAGTAGCTTTAGGGATCTGTAAGTATTCATTGAGCATACCCCTATAAGAGTCATTTGCACAATTTAAAAATTCACTATAGTTTTTAAGCCACTGGATATTTCAATGCTTTGTTCTGTATTTCAAAGGATAAATTATAAAAAGTATTTGCATATATTTCTTAGGTAATTTTAAAATGAAAGTTCTTAAACAGCTATCATTCTTAGACATTCAGTAGGAGAAACACTGAAAGTGCGTATTAAATTGCAGAAGAAAAAAGAAAAAAACGAGAAAGAAGGGATTTTCAGAAAGAAAACCCCCAAACATGTATACTTAAATTCATCTCTATTCAGCAAACCATTTAAACATACCAAGGCTCCACTGGAACTTCAAAACATACTTAAGTGGCCTGACAAATAGCGATGAACTTAAACAAATGCTTAAAGTTAAGTGCTTTGTTGAAATAGAATTCAGTGACGCAATTCTCACTCTGTAAATTATTAAATAGATGTAGGTGAAACTGTAAAGTATGAACTTCAGCAACCTTACTCATAAGTCTGAGAAAACTTCTCTGGTAGGGAACTAACAATAATTAAAAATATATACGCTATCTTTTCACAGAGTTGTAGAGCTTGGTTACATCTAGGTACAAAAATGATATTTTAAAAAGCGTGTGTGGAAACAGAGACAAGATGGAGTTTTGTATAAAACAAAAAATAATATTATTTTTAAGATACAACTTCCCTAGTAAGTAAGCATGTGCAGCATTAAATTCTGGCCTAATTTAGACAATGTCATGGCAGTAGGAATAACTGGTGCAACACCTGACCTCTTGATACTATGAGTTTTTAGGGGGATACAGTCCGGGTGCAGTTCCCATTTTAGTGCAGGTCTGATTGGATTACTGCTGTGATCTCTACTACCCTTAAAAAGCTATGGGGTAAATTGCGTGAAATATGTTCTCCTATACGTGAGTTCTCAAAACATTCGGCTCTTACCTTATGACAAATTGCTTTACACTAAAGTTTGTGAACTAGATATAAAACATCAAGATGGAAAATACATACTGTTGCTTAATTTGAGGTAGTGAACGTTTGCTGGATAGTTTGTATGGAAAAAATAAGTGACAAACTTCAAGGAGAAGGGTTATTTTCTTTTTAAAGCTTCTCAATGCCCTGCTCCTAAAGGGAATGAGTCATTATCAGACCTTCCCTTGACAAAGAATAGTTAATTGTCACTCTAAAAATTACTCTGTTGTTTATGTATTTCTGATTAGAATCTGGTTACACTCCATTTGCGTAAACACGTAATACTAGCACCAATATTCATCTATGAAGCTCTAAAAGAGCTAATTACCCAAAGCTTAGACTCATTGTCAGCATAATGGACAGAGAACATGGCTTTGAAGTAGGAAGTGTTACGAGAAACTGCCAGCTGTTCAAAGATAGCCAGTTGGATATGTAGATAGCCAAGTTTTCATTAGCTTTTGCTGGGCAGAAAGCCACCCTGGATAAAAATGAAATGAGGAAATAAGAAAACAGAAAATAAATTTGTAAACACTCAGGTGGGAAACAAAGAAATTAATGACAGGAATTTAAAATAACACGATAAAAAATAAGTTACTTGCTGGAGTGCTAGCAGGCAACTGGATTAAATGCAGTAAAATGGCACTTTTAATAAGCATTAGGAGGAAAGAAAGGAAGAATCCTACATCAAGTATACGTGAAATACAGTAGGTAAACAGTACGAGAGACTTTTATTTGGTATTTGGAGCAAAGGAATTATGTATTCACATGAGAAAGAGGCAAAAAGAATAACTACCACCTGCAAGAAAGCAAGCAGGCCAGGATCTGTTCAAATTAAACTCCAGCCCTAACAGAGTCAGACGAGTACCTGTCTTCAGCTGCTAATAAGGCATTTCCCTAGGTCATGGGTAACTCCAGAAGAGTATTGTCAAAATTGCATCAGTTTTGAAAAACTTGAAAGGACCTAATGAATAATTAACGATGTCATTCATAACCATAGTAAAGGCGTTCCTAATTTGGGATCTTATTAACAAAAAATAGAGGTTAAAATAGAATTAAGATCAGTCAACATGGCATCCCAGAAGGTAGATCTTACTACCTCTCTTTAGCTGGGGGAGGTGTATATGCTTCTTCACTGGCTTTGAAAAGTATGTAATTCTGAGCGCTGAAGGAAACTGTGTTCATATAACAGCCATTGATTTCTTCAAAGCTTTTCAGTCAATACCACAATAACACTTTGATTTAAAAGAACTTCCATTATATGAAATTAACATTACATGGATTAAAAACTGACTCGCTGGCTGATCTCCAGATGTCACTGTTAATGAAAAGACATAAAATTATTGTTATGAGAGGTTTTTCCCAGAGATAGATAGATTTTCTTTTTCCTAATACTTTTATCAGTGATCTAGACAACATAAAATATTATGGTAAAGTTTGCAGATGATAGTAAATATTGGAGAACGTGTACTGGTTTTGCCAGTGGGGCTGAATCATCTCATTGAGAGTCATAATCCAACAAAAAGGCAAAATTAAAAGGGCTAAATACAATGTATTACACATGGGATGTGACAACACTACCTGTATCTAGAGGGTAGGAGGCTCAGGGTCAGGAAAGAGTTTTACAATGTGAGGCTTGAGAAATGCAGTGTGTGTGGCTTATTAAAGACTGAAAAGAATTAAACTGGTAGCTAGGTATAGCAACGAGAAAAGGAGAGAGTTCATGGCTGGCTTTTCAACCTGGATGTCAAAGCTACAACGCTATTCAAAGCCTGGAAATTTGAAGTTGGCTAAAAACAAACTTGAAATGAGAGACGGCGTGCTAGCAGCAAACACAACTGTTAGAACAGGTTATTCGGGAAGGTGGAGGACTCCTTAAGTGGGTGAAAACCTAATCAGAATTCTTCTCCACACATACAGTTTAGCCTAGTTTCCAGATGGACAATTACAGTGCTGCACGTTTCTTTTGGTTGAGGACTCTATGAGGTTACATGTATAAAAGGAACCTGCACAGGACAAGGGTATGGGCTCAGCATTGGCAACGTGCATTGGTCCATACTGTCTAATGGCTACCTAACAGATGGTATAGTTCCACGACAGCTAACACGCTTTCAGACAAAACTGAATATGTAGGCAGACATCACCATTCCCTAAGCTCAGGGAACAACTCCTCTGCAGTCCTGCTGCAGGATATGAGCACTGTATCGCCCTGAGCATGTTCATTACATTTGCAGCTCTTCATTAAGACAATGAATGTATTAAAAACTTCTATGTCTGGACTTCAGCTGGTCGGCTGTCACAGTAAGGAAAGGCTCCTCTCTCGTGCATAATAGCCCAATTGTATTTCGTGGGTAGAGGGTTATCTCCCTCTGATGCACTGGAAATGAGTCTCTCCTAGAGCTGGAGCATTGGTGGGAAAACAGTTGTTTTCTGAGATCGTATGGAGAATCTTCCTTCTCAGATGCTTGTCTGCTATGACTTTTTCATATAGCAAACAAAGTATCAAAGTGTTCAACAAGTCTACAAATAGAAAAGAATTTGCTTCCAGGTAAGGGGAATCCTACCTTCCTTTAGAGCACGGGTTTTCTCTTAGGATCATCTGGAGATACACCATCACTGTAGATTAAAGAATGAAAGAAGCCAGCTCCTATCTTTGTTTCTCCTTTTCTTTGACTATAACATGCAAAGCTCAATCTGCTGTGGGACCAGATGGCTTCTGCTGTGACTGCTGAAGATGAGTAACAAAGTCATTAGGCTGGCTCTCTGTGGCTGTGTCTTGAGAAAATTTAATAGCACGTGACATATGGTGTCTATAATCTATTGATCCACTATGACCTCAAGTGCTGAAATCATGAAGGCCTGTGAAACTTCCTAATAAATGTATTGTGAAGGTATTTGAAGTATTATTTCCAAAAAGCATCCTGAACAGATGGGGCAGATGCCCCCCCTCATCATATGACAAATTTAATGTTGCATACATGAGAAAAGGAGTTGCAAAACTTGTACAGAAGAAGCAGCTTGCAGACTTAGTTTCCTCAAATGATTGCATTGCACAAACATTTGGTAAATTGTTTATGGAAACCTGATGCTCCAGCATTAAGTAATAAGCAAGTAGTTCTATTAACTTGTGTGAGTTCATATGGTGAGTTTCATGTGTTTTCTCCTTACCATTAAAAAAAAAAAGGAACTAAAATAATGAGTTATAGCACTGGCTATGGATCTTAATGGCCTCTATATGTAGAAATAGGTGCCCACATACAGGAAAACTTCATACTCATCTGAATCATTCTGTTCTTTGAAAAAAATTAGACGAGTTAAAAAAAAAAATCAAGTTGAACTGACCTGACTGCCTTCAAACCAACAATATAATCTCAACTTGTGTAGACAAGCATAACTTCGGTGAAAGCATGGCAACTTTCCCTAGCTGCGGCACATGAATATAGATATACTAAAAAGGGTCTTTTGTAAAGTTTATTTTTGCTGGTAGCCTTGAAAATTAAGAGGCAAAGAGAATTCATGTCTGAACTTAGGAGTTTGCCATGATCCAAATCAGGTTATTGGATTTTCTTGATACATACTATAATTCAATTAAAAGTACAGCTTATGCCAGTATGGGCTCAAGCTATTTCATTCCATACATCTTCCCTCGTATGAAATCCGCAAATTGATTTGAGGCTCCAGAGAAAGAGGCTGCACAGCGTATGGATTGCGTATGCCAAATTTCCAGTGTCCCATAAAAATCGAACAAATTCCTGGAATCCCAATGTTTGAAATTCACGTGTGGGGACACTTGAGGGCACCACTGGGCGGGGGATGGCTGCCGGTGGAAAATCAATGTCTATGGGCACCTTCTGCAGGAGAGCTCATCTGAGGCTCCTGGACTCCAGGCAGGGGACATGGCTGGTGGCCTCAGGGCAAGCCCCCAAGCTGGAGGTGGTGCAGTAGGGGAGCGTGGAGTGCAGACCAGAAGAATGGTGTCTCATGCTTTCTTAAAAGATTTGACAGATCAGCTTTAAGCATACTCAAAAATTCTGATTTTTTTTTTTTAATTTCTGATCATTTTATCATTTTGTAAAATACAAATGGCCCTATTCATACAGCTTGTTTTAATGGCAATACCTTGAGTCTTTGTGGTATGCTCTTGGTAAAAAGTAGTAATACGGATAAGCCAAAAAATCCTGCAAATATTAAAGAGTTAGTGGTATTTAACTTCGGCTTGCTTTCTCATAAATTTTCTAGGCTGCACCTTTCAAAGTAGGATAATATTGAGCAAGCCTCATTAAACGGATTTAGAAATTATTTTTTAGAGAAAAATGCAAAATTAATGATCCATGTTCTAATATCAATAAGCCACTTCAGAATATGCATTGATAAACTACTGCTACTTTAAAAATGCTCTCAATTGATGGAGAGTATCCAAAATGAACAAGAGCAGGGCAAGTGCTGGGTAGGCACCTAGGAAGGCACGAAATTCACACAGGGAATAGATGGCAAAGAAAGGGTGCTGTTGGCACTGACCCCCCCTGTACTCAATGAGTCAACATGAAGTTGTCGTTTCAAAAAGAACAAATCTCATGGAGGGATTTATTGGCAAATACGCCATGTGTAAGTCACCATTAATTATTCTGCTTTTTTCATTACTGATGAGGCTTGGCTGTTCCACAACGTCCTACTGTGGATGTTACATCCGAATGTCCTGAGGAGAGCAACAAGAATGATAAAAGTTTGGGAAAACACAACAATTCTTATCAAAAAGAGAAGTCTGAAGGGAAAATACACCTCATGATAGCTTTAGATGTATATGTAAAAGATTGTCATAAATAGAATAACATCAATTGTCCTCCACAATCACCAGAGGAAGACAAAATTTAATCAGGTTAATTTTCAGAAAGAGGGGCTTGTGCAAAAACAATTAATGGGCACAATAAGCTGCCTGAAGAGAATGTACTTTTCACTTTAGGTTTTTTAAAGTAGGATAAAAAAAAACCCTACATTGGATTTGACCTGAAACATTTTTGATTCTGCTTCAGTGTGAATAGATGCCTAATAGAAGGCCTCAGGAGATTCTGTGTTTTATGATATCAGCTGTGTACTAAAGTCTTATCTATGGAACACCCTGTTGAGGCCTTTTGCATATTTAACAAGGTCTTTTTCAGTTCCACCTTCTTCCATTTAAAAAAGATTTTAAAATAATGTGCCAGGAGATTTTTTTTACAGTCTTGCTTATTTTCCTTCACAAGAACTGCCATTCACCAAGATCAAAAACCATAAAAATGGAAGGAAGGAATGGGTCGAGATGTTGCTGTTGCTGCTCCTGGTCGCCGGGGGACTACCGTCTTC
>WHYT01014576.1:5222-30169 GCA_009806455.1 Tetrax tetrax
GCGTATACATGCTTTCCCATCTACGCACAGCCTGCACGCGATCCCCCATGGGACCACGAAAACCACGCCAGGGTCCCTTTTCCAGGATCCGGGGTCCCTTTTCCTCCTCCAGGGTCCCTTTTCCTCCTCCAGGGTCCCTTTTCCAGGATCTGGGTGATTTATCCTTGGGTTTTCGCAGTGCCGGCTGGCTGCAAACAACAATGAGCCGTGTTGCCGCAGGGCCCGGGTAGGAATCCCTTGCAGAGAAGGCAAATTTCCCAAAAATAAGATTTAATGCCCACCCATCCCCTGCATGGCCACACTGAGGATGCTTAATTGGCTGTGTATTAATTAAGAGCGCTACTTAGGGCAGTTTTGCCTGGGGGGAGTTTTGTTGGCCCATGATTTTGGGGAACGCCGGGCGGTGAGTGCGTCTTCTTTTTTGTTAAAAGTGGGAAAATCTGTTTTCTCCGTGCCCCTGCGCCTCCGTGGTCTGGTACCACCAGGATTTCCAACGCGGGGGCAGAAAATACAATTAGATTAAAAAATAATTTAAAAATATAAGTTCTTGCAGGGGCAATTCCGTCCAGCATGCTGGAGAAACCGGATCAGAGGTAAGAGCAGGCCGGCAGTCTCTCGCCGCGTGTTCCTGCTAAACTACACCCAGCGTCCCTCCCTGTGCTCCGCTGGGACCCCCGGCTCCCCGCACGGACTCTGGGCTGAGGGTCCCACCGAGACCATCCCCGTGCCCCCCAGCCCAGGGCAGACGTGAAGCGAGCGGCCCTAGGGGAGGCTGAGACCTGGCTGCCTTCGCCACACGCGGGACGCGCGCCGGCAGAGGGTTTGTCAGCGGCGTCCGCCGCTGCAGAAAACGCAAAGACCACAACAGGCTCAGGTGTTGTCTATATTTATTCAAAACCGCAGATTTTATTGGTGTTTCACCAGAAAAGCAACACGCGGCGCTACCCAACGTGCGGGATAACCGCAAGGCCGAGGCACGTCGTAGCTTCCGGGCAGTAAGAAGCGCGATGCTTTCGCCACGTCGGCGCGCGTCGGCCGGCCCCGTCCTGCCACAGCGAGGGCGGGACGGCCGCGGGTCGTGCTGGTGCTGGATGGGGGGAGCAGGGGGCAGAGGGAGCCAGCCGTACGACGGGGTGCCGCGCTCCGCCGGTATCGCAGCGCACGCATGGGAACACACGTGGCGGCAGAAACCGGGATTATGGGTTTTACGGAGGAATTTCTGGAATAAATAGCACCTCTGTGATTTGTACCAGCGCTGAGCCCACCCTTGTGCTTCCTTTTTCCTTTTTCAAAGTAGGATAAGCGTTATATACAACAATTAATCAACACCTCGACAGAAAAATAAGGCAGAAACACTCCTGAAGTTATTAAGGGCTGGGAAACGCCGCGGCTTTCACCAAATTGTGGCGGCAAGGCGAGCCACGCCGCTGCCACCGCCTCTTCCCCCCGCAGCCCCGGCAGCGCGGGCGGAATGTGCCGGGCGCAGGTTGCCCCACCGATTTCGGGAGGGTTATTCCTCGGCTTAATCGATCGGCGGGCTCAAAACGCTGTGCTGGCTCGGCAGAGGATGGGCAGGGGGATGCGTTTTCCACGGGACGTCCCAGAACGCCGCCGTCGCCGCCGCGCTCACTGCTTCTCCCAGCCGCTGTGCGGAGAAAAGGAAGCAGGGAGAGGAGGTTAAAAACATTCCAATCAGCTGCGTTTTCCTGTCTTGTCTGGGGGCTTTTTGTTTGCGGGTTGTTTTTTTTTTTTAAAAAATTTTACAATGGAGAAACGAAGACCAAAAAAAGCCAGCAGGAAAGGGTTTTCCTCCGCACGGAGAAGAACAGGATGCAGGCCGCTGCCGGCAGCCAGCTCCTTTGTGCGCCGTTCCCATTTCTGCAGCAATTAAGGCTCAAGTTAACACAATAACCCCCGCAGAGACCCCAGGAAACCTGCGTGCCCTCCAAACCGCGCGCCTCTTCTTCTCCTGGGCGGGCACGGGGAAATAACCAAGCTGCTGGATGGGAAGAGCCCCTCAGGTTTTTTGGGGGACATATTTAAAAAAAAAATAATTAAAAAGCACACTACAAAAACCCCACCCCTGCAGTTCTTGCCCTGGTGAAACACAGAATTTCGAACCTATTTTAATGAGAACAAGGGAAAAGCAGGGGTGGAACGGGGGCTGTCAGCTGCGGGGCGGGCGAGGAGGGGGGCTAGCATCACTTTTGGGATGGCAAAGGATTGAGGGGCTGCGGGGACGGGGCAGGGAAGCTTTCCTTGAGGAAGACAAATCATAATTCGCCATTTTTAAGCGTGGTGAGGACCTGCAGAGCTGAGGAGCAGCCCTGGCAGGTAGCTTCCATCCCATCCATCCCAACCTTGCGGCACCGTCCCCGTTAACCCTTCCTTGTTGTAGATTTTGGCTGCCTTCCCACCCAGGCCCCCCGGCCGGGCTCTGGGACACGCAACGCTGCCTCGAACAAACAGCATCACACCCCCCCTCCTCGCCTTTTTGTTCTGATTTTTAATTTCAAAAAAACCCACCTTTTCTGCGTGTCATCGTCCCCGTACCACCGCCGCTACCCCGGGCACCGTTACCTGCGCTCGCTGCCCACCCCGCGGCTCTCCGGCTGCTCGGGCACCCAGCAGTAGTTGTCCGCCGCATTTTTGGCCGGTCGCTTCTCCCGCTTGGCCGCCCTCCTCCTGCAGGCCAGCAAGGCCAGGGCGAAGGCCAGCAGCAGCAGAATGGCTACCAGGCTGCCCAGGATGTAGTAGAGGAGCAACCTGGGGCCGTCGGCGCTGTGCTCGGGGCCGGGTGCCGAGCCTGCTGCCGTGGGGGCCGGCGGCATCGCCCCGATGGGGATGCCCAAGGTTTGGGGGATGCTCGTGGTCCGTGGGATGGCCGTGGTCCGTGGGATGGCCGTGGTCTGTGGGAAGGCCGTGGTCCACGGGGTGCTGTTGGTGGCCTCGGCGGGCTCCTCTCCGGCGGGCTCCTCTCCGGCGGTGGGTACGGCGTGGCAGCCACGTCCATCCTCCTCCAGGACGAAGCCGAGCGGGCAGAGGCATGTGAAGCTACCGGGCAGGTTGTGGCAGAGCCCGGGGCAGGGGTCCCGCAGGCACTCGTCCACGTCCAGGCAGGCATCCCCACCGCCGGGCTGGCGCTGGTAGCCGGGCCGGCAAACGCAGAGGAAGGAGCCGGGGACGTTGAGGCAGAGCTGAGGGCAGATGCCGGGCTGGGCGCACTCGTCCTCATCATGGCAGTGGCGGCCACCCGGCCCCGCCGGCCGGTAGCCAGGTTGGCAGAGGCAGACGAAGCTGCCGAGCGTGTTGCGGCACTCGTGCTGGCAGGGCCCAGCCAGGCACTCGTCCACGTCCCGGCAGCGGCGGCCGTCGGGTGCCAGGGCGTAGCCGTCCTCGCAGCCGCACTCGAAGCCGCCGGGCAGGGCCCGGCAGGTCCCTTGACAGGGGTTGGAGTGACAAGCGTCCTCGGGCAGGCAGGAGACCATGTCGGGGGACAAAACGTAGCCAGGATGGCAGGCGCAGCGCGTCGGCTCTCCGGGAGCTTCCAGGCAGCGGTGCTGGCAGCCCCCGTTGCTTTTGGCGCAGGAGGCCGGGCAGAGGGGTCCGGGGGGGTGCCAGGCGAAGCCGCCCCCCTCCAGCGACCCCTTGCAGACAGCGAAGGCCGGGACGTTGCTCCCCTCGCAGCTGAGCTCCGCCAAGGTGCCGAAGGGAGCCGAAGTCAGGCGGGGGCTGCTGACCCCGAAGGGGGTGGTGTAGGTGACTCGGCCGGGGCCGGCCAGCGGCAAGGGTCCGCACATCCCCTGGAAGATGAACTTGCAGAAGAAAGCTGGCAACTGGAGCCGGCAAGAGCGGTCGGCCCAACCGGCGCTACCGGAGGCTCCGTCCGGTTGCAGGCTGACGCAACGGGCGCTGAGGCAGGTGACGGCGGGCTCGGACAGCCAAGCCGTGTAGTTACCGGGCTCCCCGGCCGTCGCCCAAGTGAAGCCCCGCAACGGTTCCTGCGGTTGAACGCACCGTCCCGGCGACAGCGACAGCCCGATCCAAGCCGAGCCCGGCCAGCCGGCCGCCGCCAGCAACTCCCGCAGCCGCTCGGCCTCGGCGGGGCTGCGTGCGGGGGCCAGGTTGCCGCCGTTGCTCCGGCAGTGCTCTTGGGCGCTGCTCCAGCCCAGCTTGTGCCTGTGCAGGGTGTAGCAGGCCGTACCGGTGCAGATCACCTCGGCTTCCTCCCCGCCGGACCCCCGCGCCAGCAGCAGCAGCAGCGGCAGCAGCAGCAGCAGCGGCAGCCGGGCGACGGCCATCCCGCCGGTCGGACGGACGGAGGGAGTCGTCAGCCGCCGGCTCACATCCCCTCGGTCCCACCGAGCTGGCCCTGCGCGCATCCTGTGCGGCCGGGTTCTCCTATTTATCACCGGAGGCTACGGCTTCCTGTAGCGTGGTCTAGCTGGTCGATTGTTGGTGGCGGCCCAGCCGATGGCCTCGCTGTCTTCCTCTCCCCCCCCGGCGCAGCCAGCTCCCAGCTCCCATCCTAAAAGCTCCAGTTGCCACGGGGCTCGCTGTGCTTCGGCCGGCGACACTTTTCTGCGGGAGAAACTAGCCGGGTTCTGGCTTTTTTTAAATTATTTCTTTTAGTTATGGAGGGTCCGGTCTACTCGCTCGCCCAGCGGATGATTTTTCTAATCCCTAATAGGGCCTGATAGTTTTCAGGCATGTGTTGCTAAAAGGGGAAAAAAAAAAAACGAAACCAAAACAAAAATAAAAAGCCGTGGGATCCCTCGCTATCAGTCTCTAAAAGAAGCTGAATATTTGGCGCGGTGTCTCATGCGCACGCGACATTTTTCCCCTTCTTCCAGTGCTTTAAATATCCAGCCAAGCCCTGAAATAGGAGCTAGGTCGTGGGAAGGTCCAGAGCCAAGCTGGGTCGGTCCCCGACGCCGTCCGAAGCGGGACGCACCGGCCGGGCGCTGCCCCAGCATCGCGATGCTGCGCGTGAAGAACTCGCTAATCGCTTGACCCCGCGCCGGCGGCGGAGCGTGGAGAACGGGCCGGTAGAGAAAGGGCAATGGCGTTAACCCAGCGCGCTGTCGTGGTGAAACAAAGATGGACGTGGCGAAAACCCCGAAAAGGGCAACCGCGCGTGAGGATCCGCAAGCGTTTGAGCAGCGCAACTGAAATTTTCAAAAATATTTTTAAATATTTAAATTAAATCTTTACTGGCCCAGGTTCCATGGACAGAAAACGAGCGGGTAATTAATGAATTGCTGGTGATATCCTTCGTTAGGAGGTGGATGAGGCCTAATTGGGTAGAAGCCAGGGCTCCTGTCCTAGGGAAGAGAACTTCATTTTCAAGACGCCATGTCAGATCCTTTGCAAGAATACAGCTAAATAACTTTTTCCAGTGGCTTTTTGTTCTTTTTAATAAATGTTCACATGTTCTTCCTCGAGCTGCTTGCGGTCTGGTTACCATTTCACGGACAGGACACCATTTTTAGTGAGATCCTAATCTGCGGAGCTCGTGCTTTTATTTTTACCCAGTTTTGGCTTTGGTAACTTGAAAACACATCGTGCTTCTATTGTTTTTTATTAAATTTGCCATGCTTTTGGCGTTTTCTCCTCAACGGGGCTGAGGTTCCCGTTTGAAAATCAAAGTCTTCGTTCCTCGGTTAAAAGGGGTTTTGTTTCTCAACCCTCTCAGCTGAACAAGTCTACAAAGCCTTGTTTTGGATAATAGCAAATTGTCTTCTGGAGACCAGAAATCCTGCCGAACGGCGTGCACGAAAAATAAATAAATAAATAGAAAATCAGCTCGCTGAAGGAACCGGTTAAAAAAATGTTTCTCCAAGGCCGAAGAAGGAAAGGTGCGGCCTGCTTGACATCAGCGCGGGCTGTTTGTGCAGAACCCCACGGCTGGGACGAGGGACAATGGGGGGGACACAGCTGCGCCAGCAGCAGCCGGAGAAGAATAGGAGGAACTGGGCTTCCTCCGGGAACGTCCTCAAGGCCGTCGCGTTGGGTTGGCCAACCGCCCGCTCCCCCAGGCGAGGAGCGGGGCCGGGCAGCCCCCGCGCAGCG
Organism: Tetrax tetrax; assembly: GCA_009806455.1. Classification (NCBI taxonomy): domain Eukaryota; kingdom Metazoa; phylum Chordata; class Aves; order Otidiformes; family Otididae; genus Tetrax; species Tetrax tetrax. Next base: position 11,295 of record WHYT01014576.1, read on the forward strand.
GGCAGGCTCGTGGGGTGGGGTAGCGTTTTTGGCATGTGAAATGTCGGGGATTTGGGCAATGTCAACTGGGTTGACTCCTCCCAACGCCAAACACGGGCACTGGAGAGGCTGCATGGGTGAGCTTTAGTTTTGATGATTTACAGCAACACCTGACAGGATATTAAGGATTTCATCATTTGCTTTTAAAGCAAGAAAAATTTAATACTCTCAGAGCCAACTGGAACATTTTCCAGCTAAATATTTTTAAAGGATGATGGCAGCATCTCGAAGCAACTATTGCTGATCGACGTTTTGGATGCCGCAGGGCCCCGGGTGCTGGCCGAGACGAGGGCCAGGAGTCACAAAGCCGGCCGCTCGACGCTTCAGCCAAGCCGCTGGAGACTCGGCGAGTTATTTAAAAACGCCTGGAAGGAAGGAGAAAAGCAAACAACAGCGAACACAAAGCGAGGGGGGAGAAAATCTGCTTCCCAAACCCGGAGCGCAACGGGACGGATGGAGAAAGGCTCTGCAAACAGCCGCCAGTGCCCGAGCCGGCTACCAGGAAACATCCCGGCGAGCGGGAGGGGAGCGAGCGGGGTCTCACCCTCGGAGGGGGGTCCCGTTGCACCAGGCTGTTGTCTCATCCTCGTGTTTTTCTCCTCAAACTGCAGCTGGGGTTACGAGCCTGGTGCGCTGCGTCAGCCGGGCGCGGGCTGAGCTGGCATTTCCAAAAACGCGTGGGGCTCGGTGCCACGGTTTAGTCGATAACGCAATTCCTGTCTTTGCAGGAAATCGATACCATCTTTGGTTGTTATTTATTTTTATATATACACTCATTATGATATTACACACACAAACACACGTGCATACCTTACATCCAGATTTATAAACCTTATTCTACATATTTTTATATTTTATGTATCAGAACTCCCGTTGGGCTGCAGTAGGCTCTCAGAAGTCCGACTGAGGAACATCACGCTCCGCACATCCTCCCAGGATTGTTGCAGGGCTCTCTGAGCAGAGAAAGAAAAATACTCCCTGCCAATGAAGGCAACAGCAATACAACCGATGGCTTAGGCAAGGCGTGCGTCGCACGGGCTACGGCTAAAGCCGCCGATTTTAATTTTTCCTTTCCAAGACAGAGAGTTATACAAGTTTTGTCTCCTTGGGAAGAGGACGGGATGATAAGGACGAGGGTGGGAGGAGAATTAAAACACATGCAGCGAGGACAAGGTGGGAGGGAGAGGCAGGGCGCATCCAAACCCATAAACTCTCCCCTTTTCACTCATTTTTATTGCCTGCAATTTATTTCCCTGGGTATGAGTTTCCCATGTAAATGGTGCGTCTGGCTTTACTGGTGACCGGGGAATGGCTGCGAAATGTTATTTTTATGAAGTTTATTCCCCAATTAAACGGGTGGTTTAACGGGCAGATGGTTACCAGGGCTGGCTTTCTCCCTGCTCCGTCCTCTCTCTCCTGCGATCCCAACGGCCGGGGTCGATTTATACGAGTTTTTTTGCGGGGGGCTGGAAAGCAGCTGCTCCACCACTCTCCCAATAAAGCTTTTGGGCTCCGGACAGATACGTATCGGCCAGGAAGATGCTGTTCCTGCCACAGCACCTTCCCCATCGCTCTGTCGCCGTGAGGACGCTGCTTCCTCCGTCCCGCCGCAAGACTTCAATGGCAGCAAGGGAGATTTAAGTGAAATATTTGAAGAATTTTTTTTTTTTTCAGTAAAAATTCCTGGCCGGGAGGCAGATGAGGTGTTGTGCTGGGGGCCCTCCTCACGCATCTTTTCTCCGTGCGCTCCTGCGCCGGGACGCGTGCTGCCTGCGCAAAGTCCAACCACGCGCTAAGCATCCACGGGACCAGAGCCGGGACGTGGCCCCTCCAAAAGCCTCGGCGCCGGCTCCGTCCCAAGCCTCAGCAGCAGCTCAGCGTGCTCACGGCTGGCGGGCAGAGGGGACGGGGCGTCCACACCCCCCCCCCGCTCAAAGCCATGGCCGCAAAACGGGGGATTTTAAAAGCAAAAAGTGTTTTTGGATGTGAAACGCCTTCTGGGGGCTGTTCCGAAAGCCTTTTCCAAAATAACGTTTTCTGCATTCCAGCAGCTCCGACGCAGCTCCCCAGGAGCCTGGAAAACAAGATTAAAAATGTGAGCGCTTGATGGACAAACGCTGGATAAAACCCAACGGGGGCCGGGCCCACGAGCGCGATCGACCCGACCCGACACTGACCTGCAGCGCCGAAATCGGGAGGTCCGCAGCGCCAAGTCACGTCTCCTACGCGCACGCGACTGATTGTGAGGTCTCGCTGTCCCCCGTCACCTGCCAGGATTTCCCTAAGCACGTACACCGTGCGTACCGCAAGCGATGATTTACGACAAAATTGTGCAATTTTCTGCTTTTATTGTAAAGAGCTGGGCGCCACTGGGGAAGCCTTTAAGTTGCTTCTTTTGGGAAGGACTCATGCGAAATGCCAAGGAAGCTTCTCGGGGTGAAGGTGGGCATCTCTGCTGCCCAAACCACCCACCGCCCTGTTGAGCTTCCTCAAGTTGCTGCACCTGGGTGATGAGGACCAGGGCAGCGAACCGGGGCTGTGCTCGTTAGGGCTTGACGGGCATCAGCCTTGTCCCGCTGCCGCTACTTCAGCCAGCTGCTCCCCTAGCATGCTGTTTCTGAGAGAGCTTGGGCTGTGAGGACCTCCTCTGTGCTGTGCATCGAGTGTTGCTCCAAATTCAACGCGTGTTGGTCCCACAAACTCCAGATGAGCATCTGCGGGCTTTGCTACAGCAGGTAGGGGTTGACATGGGTGGGCTGTGTGTTGCTAGATGGTCTGGTGAAGCTTCTCAGACGCTTTTTTTTTTTTTTTTTTTTTTTCCATTTCCCTGTCCTAAACTTCCAAAAGCGGAGAAGAAAATGCTTACTCGGGTGTTTAAAACAAAGGCACTTTATCTCTTTTACAGCGCTATTTATTTGCGTCCCCACAGGCAGGCTCCTCCCGTGCGCTACGATAAACATGTGTCTTGTAGGCATCCGCCGCTCGGCCTGCTCACCGCAGGGACGGCCGACGGACGGAGCCGGGGCAGAGGTCACCGGGATTTTGGGGCTTTGATGCAGTTATATCCTGAGACCGCCAGCACCGGGCGGAAAATGTAAACCGCCGCAAGAAAGATGTATTAGGCTCCGTCTCCGGAGACGCCGCGGTGCCGTTATCCTTTCCAAATTGCTTGCTAAACTTCCCGGGATGTTTGCAGGACAGAGATGTTCCCGTCTCGGTTTTGGGAAGGGGAAACTCGCTGGCTGCTACCCGCTGAGCCGCAGGGATCGGGGCCGTAAGCAGATTTCTGGGGGCCACGTCCTGCTGGCAGCACCATGCGGAGGCAGCTGGTCCCACGGCCACGGAGGCGGGATGCTCCCCCTTTCCCAACCTTCACCTTTTCCCATATTTTGGAGCTTCGGCAACCGGCCAAAGCTGTGTGCGTGTGTCTTAACGTCACTGCTGTGGGATTTTGTTGCTGTCTGGTTAAATAATGGCCAACCTCACCCAGCTCCCATGTTTCTAACTTGGTTGAGATGGATAAGAACTCTTGAAGATGTCTGGAACACTCCTCCTCCTGCAGCGTTTCCCAGGTTTTTCTCTTTCCCAGGAGCTAGGCTGCCTGTGGACGCGTTCTGAGCATCCGCACGGATTTCTGTGAAGGATGGCGTGGGCCAGGGACAGGCGAGCATCCCACTGGAAGCGCTGGGTGGCGGTGGGAAGAGCCCTGCAGATAAGCATCTGGATCCTGCAATTGTTATCCAAAAAGGAGTCAAGCGGGAGGAGAAAGGTGGGGAGGAACAAGGGATGGGCCCGCTCCGGGGGGCAGAGAGGGGCCGAGAATGGGCTCGCGGAGGATGGGACGGGTGCAGGGGTGTTTGCAAAGCACTGCGAGCTCTCGGGGGTGCGAAAGGAAAAACCTTGGTGGTGCCTGGTCCCTCCCGGACACCTGCATGGCCCCGGCCTGATCCAAACCCAGCTGGAGGCAAGTGGAGCCGTTCCACTGACCTCACTGGGGAAATATTCCCTCCCTCAATGTTTTTGCAGGAAGGAAAGGATTGGAGGATGAGAGATTGGACACGCAGAAGGATTTAAGGAAAAATGCATGCCCTTGGCTGCGGCAAAATGTGATGAACCCGTGTCTAAAAGCTCAGACTGTTCCCAAAACCCTCTTAGGATCTCCTGATGAGCTTGGCACCCATTTTTTTTTTTTTTTTTTTTTTTTAAGAGGAGGTGGGGAGATTTGCTTTTTGCATGGCAGTCGTGATTTGGAGGATAAGGATAAGGACGTGTGTAAGGTCGCTGCTGCTGGGCTGAAATCCCAAGGTGGAAGGACTGGCCCAAATACCTCGCCTTGCAAGCGCTGGAACCGCTGACTGGTTTGCACTGGGTGGGCTGGGGACGGTGTATTGATGGGGCGCGTGGACCGTGAATTATTGTCGGAATAACCTCTCGCAGAGGGAGCATGTTTAAGAAAAGCAGAGAGCCAAGTCAGGCACTGTTTCCTAGCCCGTGCACGCGGCGGATCTCTCCTCCCACCCGCGAGCGGTATTACACAACAGATACTGCTGGGGGAAGGTAAAGAAAAGGACAAACTTAAAAAAAAAAGAGAACCACCCAACTCCTCCCCCTTTTAATTTCAGAGGGAGATTTGGGGATACTAATGTTGGCATGCCACCAGGACACCTGGCTAAAGCCCACGCCCTCTGGCCGCAAAAATAAACCCTGGGATTTCTACGGCCAAACGATCCAACCCATCCTGTGAAGTTCGTTCCGGGATCTTGAGCTCAGGGATGTCGGAGCGAGCCGTCTTTTGCCTGCTGCTGGCTTGCGATCTGTATTTATCTTTTAATTTTTGCTTTGGGTTTCTTTCCCCCTCGGATGGCAGGGTGGGACCCCGCGATGCTTGGGGTGTCGGAGAGCCAGGTTTCACTGCTGGCACCTCGGCGCGGGCTTGTACTCTGCCTCCACCACAAAAAATGCTTAAAATCTCCTGAATCTCACCAAATATCCTGGTCATGTGCTTTCTGGGTTTTTTTTCTATCACTTGGGATCCTCCCTTGTCAACAGTAAACGCTGGAAGGGATTTCCATTTTAGCTCATTCCATTTGGCGCCCGTGGTTTTGGGGTTTTTTGGCTTCGTTTTTTGGTTGTTTTTTTTTTTTGTGCAAATGAATAAAGGTTATTAAATACTCACAGCAAGGACTGTGAAGTACTGATACAGATACTGGAGATCCAGATGCGTGCCCACTCCTCAGAGCCTGCCGCAGCCCTTGTGCAACGCTGGGCCTGATATTTTAAGAAGGAAAAAAAAAAAATTATTATAATAAAAAAAAAACCCCTAAACCCACAAAGCACCCTCAGCAGAAGCAAGATAAGCGTGCCCACGCTGAGGACACCAGCGCCTGGGAGCCAGGCGTGGGGAGAAATGGTTTCGCTAAAGTTTCTTTCTGAAGTTTTTGCTTCTCCTTTTCCACCCCACCACCACGGGAGTGGCGGGCTTTCTTTATGAAATATTAATTCCCTCCCTTTGCAGACTGTTTACAGTTTCCCCGCTGCTTGCCCTCGCCCTCCCGTTAGAGTTTCTGCGGCTTTTCCCCCTGAACCTCCCGGCTGAGGCTGCCACGTGTGGAACGTGCGGATGGGGAAGAATTTGGGTGGCACAAACTGGTTTAAATGGGGTAGGGGCTCGCTCTGCTTGTGCAAGCTGAACATTGGCTTTTTCTGCCGAGCTGAGCCTGATTTACGTGCAATTCCCACATCCCGTGGGACTGGGAAGGACCGCTGTGACTCAGTGGGGAGGGTGCCAGCGGAACCATCCCTCTGCCTCCATCTCCAGCACACCCAACTGAGTCGTTCCTTCTTTTTCTATTTATTTTTTTTTTAATTTTTTTTTTTTTAATTATTTTTACTGGATGGTGGACAGGGGCCCACCTGGACCCTCCCCAGCCGCTCTTGCTACTGCGAGCATCATGATTCACCCCTTCCAGAACCAGGTTTTTGGGGTTTTTTTTGAGGCTACATCTTGAGTTACACGCAGCAAATCCTCATCTTCGGAAGAGGAGGAGGATGGACAGACAGCCTTTGGTTTGCCCTGGGAGTAAGGGCGCGGTGACAGCAACCCCAAAGAAATCTGTTTTCCCTTTCTGCTGCCAAATTTTCTCGCTCAGAGGCGAGAGAAACGGGATATTTATAGCCAACGTGCAGCACAAGGAGCTGAAGGAAAGATTAGCCCAACTTGCTTCCCACTTCCCTGCTGTGAGCACGGATGCCGGCTCCGGGCATCTTTTCCACAGTACCTCTAACTGGGAACAGTGCCGGGAAGGCTCTGGCTCTGAACTCTGAAGGGTTGGATCCTAAACTCAGCAAATGCCCTGGAATAACCGTTCCCTCTTCCCAGCTCACTTCCCATGGGATGTGAGCCTCAGAGGCTGGGAAAGCGGCCGCTGGGTCTGTTTTCTCACCCGGGACGTGTGACGCTGTGGCTCCCAGTGTGAGGAATTCCTGGTTATTCCCTGCCCCGCGGTGTGTGGAGCTGGATCCGGCTCTGTGCCCTTCACAAACTGAAATGGGAAAGAAATCTGTTTCCACCCAGGCCAAAAATAAGTGAATGTATGTGTAAATATTTCCTTCACAGTTCAGTGCCTGGCATTGCACGATGCTTCAGCTTTCATTTTTTTTTTTAAAAAAAAAAAAAAAAAAAAAAAAACACCAAAAAAAAAAAAAACCCCAACCATGTTGTGGTCCTGGCTCTGTTGCCATGGCAATGAGCTCTTGGTTTACATCATCAGAGCTGACAGGGTCACCCGTGGAAGCATCTTCATGTCTGTGAGTAAAATTTTTTTACCTAAAAGCTCACTGCATTCTTTCTCCTTGTTGCTTATCCTCATTACCCTCAATCTGAGGAAAAGATGGATTGTGCTGCCTGCAGCAGCCCCACAGAAACACGGCAAGGAGGCAACAGCGGGCACCTGCTCCGTTTTGGGCTGCTCTCATGCTCTTGCTACCCGTTTTGTTGACACAAGAGCCTGAGATCACGCTAGAAAAATGAAGTTATTTCTGGCTATCTGTGAAAACAGCTTCAAACTGGCAAAGGGGACGGAAAAATCGTGAAATTAGGATGTGCTCCAGTGTTCTTGTCAAGTATCCCAGTTGTCTCCGGGAGGAATGTCAGGGGAGCTGCACCAGGCTCTGGTGCTGGGCGCAGGGCTGGGATCTGTCGGTGGCTCTGCCCGCCTGCTCCTGGGTTTGCAGAGGCACCGTGACAGGAGGGCAGGCTCAGAGCAGCCAGGCGTGCTTTTCGGGAAAAGCTTTTCCATCTTCAAGCAGAGTGGAGGCGATTAGAGGGAGCAGCCTCTGTCCTTCAGGGAAACAGTGTGAACATACCAACTCCAACTCTGGCAAACCCTTTTTCTGGGGGCAGAAGTTTCCCTAAAAATACCGCCCCAGAAGCACCTGGGGATGTGATGTGCCTGCACGCGGGGTCGCAGTGAGGGCCTGACCGCTTTAGCAGCGGTTCAGAGGTGGAAACTCCACCCCAGCGAGCGCAGCCCCGCCAAAATAAACAGGCAGGCTGCATGTCGCTGTCCCAAGGAATTCCCAGGCTGGTGTTTGGAAGAGGCACGTTTGTCCTGCTGCTCGAGGGAAGGGGGGGTCCTCTGGGATGGACCCCCGCGAGCTGCCATGGCTGAAACAGCAGCACTTGCTGAGTGTGACGGTTGGGGTGGGACGCGCCAGCTGAGGAAAGTGCCAGGAGGGTTTCGGGGCTGAGCGGTGGCTTGGCTCTTTCCATGGGTTCCGCAGGTGCCGGGCCGTCGGGGAGGCTCGCAGCGAGGCATGGCGATCCTCCAGCCTCTTGGTTTTATCTTTCCGCTTTGCGTTTCCCAGCAAAATAACCCAAGTGACTTTTTCAGCTCCGTTTCGAAGGTTCAGAGGAGGGGAGCGGAGCGTGCCAAGCCACCTTCCTCTGCTCCGACCCTGCCGGCGAGTTAGACGCCTGGCCACGCAGCGTCGTGGTGCAGGTGCTGCACCCTGCCCTTGAAATAAAGGGCGAGGTTACCGCTTTGTTCTGTGCAGAAGGAAAGCTGGGATGTTCCTTCCCCCCCACTAACATTTTCCAGAGGAACAAAATTCCCACCCTGATCCTGACAGCTCAACCCGCAGCGCTGGGTACGGCGCGACTTCGTGCACCTTGTCCTGCTGCCGATGGGTCACCCACGGGCTGGGGGGCACTGGAAAAATGCAGGAAATATCTGCACAGCCCCCTGGTTGGCATTTACTGACGGGAGATTTCTGGGCATATAGACGGCTGTTGGCTGGTATCTCAGCTCCAGGTGCGTGTCTTGAGCTCCCGATCTCTCGCTCTGGAGAGGAAAGTGCTATTTGCGGAGCCACGTTCACGCGGATCCACTCGGAAACTTTTCCATAACCTCTGCCACCGAGTGCACGGTTCCCTCAGGAAGTTTTAAATGTCACGTTGTGCATCTGCCATGTCTCCGGGCAGCGGAGGGTGAGGAGAGGGCTGCTGTGTTCGGAGCCTCCCAGGCACCACCGAGCCACGGCAGCGGAGATTTTGGCTGGCCGTGCGTGCCAAGGAGACACGTTTGTTTACCCACGGACGTGATCGGAAAAGCAGGGAAGGGCATTGTCATGAGGTCAGCGCAGAAAGCGGTGCTCCGCTTGCCATCGAAGCCTGGGGTGGGGTACGGGTTGCATTTGTCTCCTGAGAAGAGAGAGAGGAAATGCGGGACACTCAGGACAGCCTTTGATGAGGAACGTATCCTGAGCGGGAGCAGGGACGCGGCTGGACCTGCCCGGGGTGGTGCAGGAAGGCTGGCAAGCATGGCAAGCACACCCTGTCCTTCCTCCCGCCCCGGCTGCGCTTGCACAGCATCCTCACCCTGCTGCCTCCTCGCTGGCGTCCCCCAAAATCGGGTGCACGTTACTTGTTTCCCTCGCTTTCCACCAACAACCATCTTTAGATGGCTTGCTCCTGCTGGGGTCCCACCCCCAGCTTCTCCTAAAAGCCGACAGCAGCCTGGTGAGACCGCGCAGGGGCTCAAGCCGAGGCGCTCCCCTTCCCCGGAGCCGAAAACCGCCCCCAGAGCGACAGCGAGTTTGGAAACCTCGTGTTCCTTGTTTTATCTTCCACAAGTGAAACATCTCCGGGGTCACCAGCGTTAGTCAGCTACAGAGTGGGAGGAGAGGAGACAGCCTAGCAACTGAGCGGCACGCCAGCGGGGCTCCTGTCGCTTCCCTCGCCTTTTGGCAGCACGCGAGTCACCCGGGATCCGTCTCCGAAATGACACGACTCCGTGTAACGTGTTACCGCGCGCAGCCACAGCCTGTCATCGCTTCAGAGACACAGAAAGCCCTTGCCGTGCCGCAGCGCTTTTGCAGCCCAGCTGCTGGTGGGGGAGGATGACTACATTTCCCTCTCCTTCCTTGCCCACCGTGGTTTTGAAAGGCTTGTCCCGCTTGGCTGTGCGGGGAAGATGCTCGCTGTGGCTCGGGACGGGAGCAGATAAAAGCCGCACAGCCTGGCACGTCTCTGAGGTCGCAGGCACGCGATCTCCAGCCGCTGGAAATCTCCGTGACCCTCCACGTTCCTCTCCAGTTGAGTGCTCTGACCGTTTCTGAGCTGTGAGAAGAGATGCACAAAACACCACCTGGGTTTTTTGTCACCTTTCAGACGCTGGTGGGAACCCAGTCTCTTTGCCAGTGTGACTCCTTTCCAAAAAAACTCCAAAGTTTTGATGTAAAGAGATGTCCTTTGTCGGCCTGCGTTGTTCTGCGTGCCGGTATAAAACATCTTTTTCCCCTCCAGCGGTTCCATCGTGTCGTCCAGCTTCTTCAGGAACTGGTAATTCAGGCAGATTTATACAGATTCTTAACGTAATTTTTACAGCTCTCCAACCACGAGATAATTGCACCCTCCGGGACTGTGCGGCAATTAAAAATACATTTTTATAAAGTGACATGACTCCTTACAGAGCCTACCGTTAACGTCGGAACGCTTTATCGCCGGCACGGCTCGAGCACTAAGATGGAGAGGAACGCTGGAAAGGCGGCATGCCTGGTTGTATTTAACCAAAAGCTCCATATTTGCCCCGTTTCCGAGGGCACTTCGCAATAAATCAGATCAAATCAAGCCGAGGTTTTTACGTGCGCTTGGGGCGGCTGGTTGGGGTGGCAGGGCACCGTGATAACCCTTGAGCGTGATGGTTTTGCTGCGGGAGTTTTATATAAACGCCCCATGCCCGGTCTGTATCCCTGCTGTTAGACCCTGGCCTTGCAAAGCTCAGCAGGTGCAAGCTGCCTGCTCAACCTAGGGCTTTCCCACAGCATCCGCGCACGCTTGGCGCTGCTTCGCGGGCCAAATCCTGACCTCAGCCCCACGTACAAGGGGAAGCTGAGCTCTGCCACGTCTACGCAGCACAATTTCTGCTTCAGGTACAGAAGGTTCTGGCTCGCATTGGAGTTCCTGTGACAGCGTGTTTGCAGCAAGATTTTTTTCTTATTTCTCAGCCACACTCGTTTGTAATCGTAGAAAGAGTAAGGAAATAAGAATGCAAAAGCCCGTCAGCGCACAATGTTCTGGGACTTTAAGGTGAAGTAAAACTTTGTAAACTCTGCCCAAAGGAATTTTTTTTTTTTTTTTTTCACTTTCTGCACTCTGGCATTGCTACAGCTCTTGAATTTGTGCATTTCTGGCACCCTACAGTCATTAAATATCCTGAAGTAAAAGCAGATGCTTTTAAGAAAGAGTTCGTGGCCTGAACAAAAGTCACGGCTGCTAATCCGAAGGGTCCACAGCCTCTTATTAGCCCTACTGCTATTTAAAAATATTCCTTCTTTTTTTTTAACAGCAGTTGGGGAAACATTATTCAAAAAATTAGTTTTCTGTCTGGAAACACTTCTATTTATTTTGTGTATTTGGAGAGCACGGTGGCCATCGTTCTGCGCTGGAGAGCAGCGGATCTCAGCCGAGCTTACGCCTGGCCCCACTTCCAGCAATGAAACCCGTCCCCGAGCTTCAGCACCACGAAATTATGTGAAATAAGCACAAAGCTGGTAAATGATTGCAACCTTGGTGAAGAACATCGCACCCCTCTTCCTTCAGCTGGAGTTCAGAAAGCCTCTCACTGAAGACGTGGATTAGCTTTGACTTTCACGAGTTACGAAACAAGCTGGATCTTGACAAAAACAGATGTAACCCCCCTGTTTTCAGTTCAAGCTGTTGGGCTTTTTTTTTTTTCTTTTTTTAAGCTTTTCTTGCAGTTCAGGAAAGATGGCAGTCTCAGTATTGCTCCATTTTTTTATCATAATTAATATCTGCAAGAGCAAAGGGTTTGATCAACACTGAGGTGTCCCTGCAGCTCCACCACGGCTGGAGCAGAGGACCAGGAGAGCTGGACCCACCTCCTTGTCCAGCAGAACAACTTTCTCATTTATTTCTTTTACTCCTCTTTGCTGTTATTCTACAAGCAAGATAATTAATTATTTCCATCCAAACATGGAGCCTTGGGGGCTGGAGAGGGCAAGGAGGGCGTAAGGGAAAAGCAAAACTCCCTGGGAGGAGTCCAAAACTAACCAATTTGTTAGCTTCCTCCCTCCTTTTCTGTGTTTAATGACCATTCTGGGAACAAATACTGATGGTTAAAAGGGGATTAATTGTGTTTTTTAATGAGCTTGAACATTCCACTTGCACAGAAACTGGAGCCTGCTGCGGACCGCGCGGGAATCACGATGTTCCATCAGCATTTTCCGTTAGCGGTGACGAGGACAGATCTCGGCGTGGCCCTGCTCCGGGCAGGACTGCTGAAAGGACGGAATAAGAGATGAAAGCAGACGAGAAAACGGCATTGGACCGATTCTGCACGCAGGAAAGCTGAGTCAGGTTTCACGCTAGTGAAGCATTGCAGCTAGACTAAAGGCATACACGTTTCCATTTATATTAGTCTGTTATCTAATTACATCTACGGGAAACATAAAATCAATATTATTTAAGTAATCTAAAGTTTTCATGTCTCTTTTCTGTTTGATATCTGGTAGATAACGATCCTGAGTGCTGTAGTGAGAGCTCTTGGTGTGGTATCAGAGGAGAAACTGCAAATTACAAAACCCCTGGAGTCAGGCTTGACAGATAATTTGATAAATAGTTGGGAGAAAAAGAAAAAAAAAAAAAAACAAAAAAGAGGCTGGAAAGGTGCTGCTGTTTGGTATCTAGGTGAATCACATATTTAAAAGGCAGGCTTCGTTCCCAATCCAGCGCTGGTAAACACAGCGTGCCTCGTGAGCAGCCGCTGCGTGAAGCAGCAATTTGTTGCCAAGAGTTCCCGTCGCCTCCTTCGCCGTGCCGTTGTAATTTGCCACAAAATTGTCTCTCTGAAGCGAGAAGCAATGTGAGAACCCATTTATCTGCAGGCTTACGAGCAGGAAAAGGCATTCTGTGAGCCTGAGAGCAAATTCTTCTGCTCTCCAGTTGTAGCTGTGAGATGACAGATCTGATTCACGTCAATAAAACTTGGGGCTCTCAGGCCGCATCTTACCGGCGCGCGGCTGGCCGAAGCCCACCAGCCCCACCTCGAGCGGTTTTCCCAAGGGAGCAAAAGCACGGGTGATACTGGTGTATAATTACAGCATGAATTCCCCGAACCAATTCCGGCCCCTGCTCAAGCAGGGTCACCCAGAGCCGGGTGCCAGGAAGGACGGTGCCCAGATGGCTTTTGAGCATCTCCAAGGATGGAGATGGCACTCAGAGCACCTCCAGGAGAAAGTGGCTGGCGCTCAGTGCCCAGCAGCACGGCTCCTGGAGCTGGGGGAAGACGTGGACCCTCAGTGAAGGTTCTGATAGGGTGGCTTTCCTTCCAGCGTACCGGCTGAAACGGGTTGCCCTCAACTTCTCCCTCTCTTTCCCTGCCGTAGGATCTCCTTCTCCTGGTGTGGCTCCTTTGTGTTCTCTCCTTTCTCCTGCTGCAGCGTGCTCGCTTGTTTATTTGTATTTCAAAGCACACGTATCAGGTTTCTTGGATGAAATCCCGGAGCTCCACATGTGGCTACTTGCGCTGACTTCAACCCAGATTTCTGGTGAAAGGAAGAACACGGCACTGCAGGACCTGGTAATTATGACCAGGGATTGTCCAAAAAGCTCTGTTCCCCAAATCTATTCCCAACTGATGTAAGAAAGAGACATCTTTAGACCAGCAGCCATGCTGGAAAACCAACGCTATGTTAATGCATAAAACCTGTTGACGACAGATGCGGCTTCCAGGAACGCTCCTCGCAACCCAAGCTGCGCAGCTGGGGCCCGACCTTCACAAACACGCAGTGACTAATCGTCAGATTTCAAAAAAATATTTTGCCAGATGTTTATTTCTCCAGGCAGCTTCCTTTTGCATGTTTACTCATCGCAGGCGAAGACTCCAAGCCCAATCTGGTGATAAAAAGGGCATTTTAGCAGTTTGAGGTATGAATACGCCCACGGCAAAAAGTTCAGAGCTGGATCACAGCTCCCTGAAGACACTCAGGTCCAGGACATCGGTTCCACCCCTCCAGAGAGAGCGACCAGATGCAAACCTAAATTCTCATCTTTTTTTTTCCAAATAATTTGGATTCTCAGATCATGACGAGGGCCCATCACTAAGGAAAATAATCGCTGTGGGGAAAAAAAAAATATATTATCTCCGTGAAGACAGGAGATGTGTATGTGTTAAAAAAATGTACAGGCTAACTCAGGTGTCCAAAGATCAAGGGGCTTCTCTAAGATGGCATGGAGGGGGCAGACCCTTCCTGGGGGTGAGCCTGTTCCTTTGGGCATGCCCATGTCCGCTCCACGTGGAAGCACCAGGGCTGGGATGGGTATGACAACATAAAACTGAGTCCTCGGCTAAATTAATGGCAAGGAAAGAGGGGTAGTTGGTTTGGTTTGGTTTCCTCTTCTTACAGGAGCAAAAATCTTGGTTGAGGAAGAGCTGCCGGAAGATGCCTAGGTCTTAGCTTGCCCTTCAATCGCCCGGTTCCAAGCAGCAGCCCGGCTTTTGGGGATCCAGGTTGGCACAGAGCAGGGATTTTGAGGCCAGATGTGGTCTGCGGGCACCAGGGATGCTCTGCTGCCTGACTGGGCTTCACAGCAGGGTTTATGCACGGATTTCAGGGAGTCTGGGGTCTCACAAGGCAAGGCCACTTTCTGGGGATCAAGAGGAGATACAGCCAGTCATCACAAAAGAACCCTATTTTATTTAGACTTACATTTTTTCTTTAAAATTCCCCTCAGTCGACAGCTAGGATCAGGTGGAGTTCGTCTGGCATCACCCTCGTCAAACCGCCAGCTATTTTAACAGAAGTCTTGGTCAAAATAAAGGATGATAGCATTAGCAGCGCAAGGCTGGGGCTGTAAATCTGGCAAGAGATCACTATTTTCTTGCCATTAAGAATAACTTTTGGGTTTTTGCTTTATTTCTTTTGGCTGGGAGCAAGGTGCTAATATTCATTTATTCTCTGTGATCCTCTGCAAACCATTTGGCCTGATGTAGGAGAGGAAAAAAAAAAAGAAGTTTATTTTCCCTCTGCTGATCGCGTATTTTTTTTATATTTAAGTGCCTGTAACTAAACAGGAGGCAGCTTGCTTCCAAGAGGAGAAAGCTCTAGCATCCTGCAGATATCAGCAGTGTCCGTTAGCCAAAGACTAAACATCATCCACCTGCTTTCTAGATTCTTGACAGAGAAACAGGATCTTGGTAATCTTTCACAAACCCCCAGACTCAGCAAACTATTTGAATACTGGAAACGTGAAGAGTTAGGGAGCTAAAAAAGGGTTTGCAGAGAGGGAAAGTCTGCCTGAGCTCTCTGGAGCTGCACCAGACCTTCCGTATTTCCTGGAACGTGATAGAAAATCATACATTTCCACAGGCAATTGCAGTTTTGATGCCTATGGTTTAGCATAAGTTAAAATACTTTGGCTCTGTAGAAGGTACAGGGAGAAACAGAAGTTTACAACGTGCCAACAGCTTAAATATGTGTAAGAAACCCGGGCACGTAACTAAACGAGCTGTGTGGGGGATTTATTTGGTAACAAAAGGAACCCGTCCGCCGATGCACCTCTTACACTCAGTTTTCCATCGACCTCGCAGGCCGTTTGTCAAGAGCGCGGTGTCAGGATCGTAGCGAATTCACTCAAAAGCAGCCACCCCCAAGCTGTGGGAATATATCCTATCGCAAATGCTGGGCTGCAGGAATGAGCCACGAAGAAAAATCAGATGGGAAAAGCACCAAAATTGCAATGCCCTAATGGCCATCAGGAGACACTGACCTGGCTCCAAGCGCACTTCCAAGAGACCTTCTCCAACAAGGGTCTTGCCCAGAGCCCCTGGCCGCGGTGGGAGCCCTCCCGGTGACTCTTACAGGCTTTGGATGTGTCCCCGCCTCAGTAACGCGGAATGAATCGATCAATTCACGTCTTTTTCAAGTGACACCGAGATTTTGGAATTTTTTTCCAGGATATATATAACTCCTGCTTCTTGAGACTTAACATCTACACAGCGTAAGGGGGAGTATGTACCATATATACTGTTTGATTCGTAGCAAAATCATGTGCCAAAACGTATTATCCGGGTTAGTATTAGAAGCTAACCAGTACATACTGCTGCTGTATCAACTAAGAGCCTGCTGTTTGTTTTTCATTAGGATTTTGTCTGGAATTTGCATTTTTAGACTATGCTGAAAGCTCTGTCTCTGTTTTGGGGACAAGGCTAAAGGTTTGCTGAGTGGTGGCTTGGCTCCCATTCAGGAGAGCTTCAGTTTCCTCAGCTCCAAACTTGGAAAAACCGCATTTCGAAGCCCTCTCCTCCTCAAAGGCTCTGCAGATGCGTGGTCAGATTCCTCCTGATGTAAGAGCCAGTTGAACAGCATGGGGGATGAATTTGTCCAGGAAGGAAACTTAAAATCGGCCTTTTTCTGTCCTTCCCAGAATATTTTCACTCCAGGCTCCTTAACTAACCCATCTTTTTCCTCTCTCCCCGGCACAGACTGTGCTCCTGCTGCGAGGCCGTTACGTAAAGATACGCCTCACGGATCTGCTCCTGCCCCGCGCAGGTCTCCCAGGCTTCTCCCCGCCTGCAAATTTGGCCAGGCTACCAGTGCACCCCAGTGCTGCTGCGCAGCCGGTGGGACCAAGAAGCCGGTGAAAAAAAAAAGGCCTGGTGGTGACCCCGAGCAAAGCTGCGGGCTTAGTTTCTCTGACGGCAAGCGCGTTAAAGTCATTCCGTCTTGCACGTAAGGTTATGTCAGCGAGCAGCTGGATGCAGATCTCTGGATCCTGGAAAGGATGAGCAGGGCTGCGGAGCGGGCGGCTCTTTCCAAAGTCTGCAGCATCCTCTGGCGGAGCTGCAAGGAAAGGATGGCCGTCCAGAGGAGAGGAGGTTTGGGCTGGCATGGCCAAGGAAGGGTTTGGGGCCTCTAAAAACGTCCCCCAGCTTCACTCATCTGCAACACGACCAGGAAGAGCCAAAATCGCAGCCGTCCTAGTGCCGACCAGGTGATGCTGTCTATGAGGAGCTACTCCCCGTGCTGCTCCCCGGGACTGGAGGACTGCACTTTGCTTTGCTGACCTTGGGCAAGCATCTGCAAATTTCTGACGGTCCGGTGCCGCGGGAGCAGAGCGTGTACCCAGAGTGGCGTAAACTAGCTGGCAGATCTCCTTCCCAACTTCTCTTTTCCTGGCCTTAGTCACCATGATCAAAACCCGAATTGTTCCCTCACGCCCGGTCAAAGGAAGGATTCAGATAAAATCTGGGTTCCCAGGCGGTGATTCTCTCCTGGACTTTGCTGTGTTTTAGCTTACGGGGCAAAACAGGTTCTTGTGTCCTCTTTTATTACAACAGCCCTGCGTCTGGAAGCCACAGGGTAGCAGTCACCCCTGACGGGCAGCTGAGCACCCAGGACGTTTGGAGAGTCAAGTTCATCTCCTCCGGCCTGAGAAATAAGACTGGTGGCAGAGGGTAGCGTGAAATCCAGCTTGGAGCCACGCAGCCGACGGAGCGTTGGGAGAATCCCTCCTGGGCAGCTCCGCAAAGATTGACGCGCCGATAGAACCCAGCGCAGCAGCCCTGCCAACTTCTGCAGCAATTCACTCAATCCTTATGAAAGCAAGACTAAATTGGACAGGAGCCCGCACTTCATCTTCTCTCCCAACTCCTCTGGGTGAGAACTGTTGAGCAGGCTGGGTTGCCGATAAAGTAAAAGCAAACACCATTCCCTTGTGCTAAGATACAGGAATATTATCCTGACATTTTAGCATGGATCACTCATATTGCTGCTCGTTCTCTCCTCTCCGAGAGCAGTGGCTTGACAATAGAAACATTCCCCGAATACAAACAAAATAATCAGGGTTGAAAACCAAATTCATGGTGGAAGCACTCACTCCTCTCTGCCTCTGAGCCTGCATGAGTCTAACCGAGTGAAGTTTGCATTAGTTCTTTTCACTCTAAGTATTTTCATTCTGTCTTTCCGACAGTACTCTTGTTTTCACATAAATGTGTGAACATTTTCTAATATCTGGCCAGCAGCCTGATAATTGTAAGATCTAGGTTCAAATTTGTGTGACAGAAGTATAGAAAAAGGTAAACAGCATAACAACTTTCAGTGATGTCTGCCTCTTCCTGATTATTTTTTTTTAATGCAGGAACTTATTTTACATTACCTCAAGGAATTACAATCATCATCCAACATTTTTACAAGCTGTTAAAATCTGAAGATTAAAATCTCCACTTAAAAAAAAAAAAAATGCTTCCAAGGAGGAATTTATCTGTGATTTGTTTTGGAAACAAGATTTGTGAACTTAAGTGCTTGGCGCAGAGTGACTTGTCCCATCCACCGGCTGTTTAAAATCATTTAATGTGATAAATGACAGCAATACAGGGTCATCGGTGAAAAATAGCAGCTTGTCCTACAGGGACGACGGTTCTGGGAGATGTGAAGACCCCATTTGTGCTTCTGCTAAGCCCAGATTTACCCCACCAAAGTGCAGGCTCTTAAGTTAGTTCCTGTAATCTTTCTCTTAACGCTGGAAATAATCCCCCAGTATCCATACTGGGAGATGATGGGGAGCTGGATCGAGCTGGCAGAGCAAACTGGGCTGTAAGATGAGTGAAGAGATTTATTGCACCAGGGGAACAAACCCTTCGTAAACAGCCTTTGGCAACAGCAGCGATTTAACCCGATTAAACTCTGTGCTTCGCAAATGTGAAAAGCAAAGGATTTTGGGGGATTTTTTTTTTTTCAGTTTTGTGAAAACAGCTAAGCAGAAGCTATAAAAATTCGTGGATTTTATTTTTTTTTTCAATCAGTTCTTCGTAGTGAAGATGTGGACAGACCACTGGAAAAACAAAGTCTCGACAGAAATTGTTAAATTTCTGGACACCAGAGCGAACTGAGCCCTGACCGCCGGCTTGAATCGATTTTCACAACCAGAGTCCTGAAACCTCATCTGCTGTGAGACCTGGAGCACAGCTGGCTCGCCTTTTCACAGGTACAAAAAAAAAAAAACCCTTGCACAGAGATCACAGATTTTCTTCTTCCTGCTCTCCAAAGTGAATCTATGGGGCAAGAGCAAGGCCTGGCACCCTGTGGATCTCCTAACCAACGGTGCAGTTGCTGCAGCTTCTTGAGAGAAAATAATTAAAAGTGTGGCGCGAGGCACTCCGAATAACAGGGCAAAACCGCCCCCTGCTACAATTTTGAGGAATTTTCAGGAATTTTGAGGGCTTCCTCAGGAGACCGCGCCCAGCAGCGCCGCTCCTCCAGAAGCGCGGGAACACCCAAGATGGCTGCCTGCCCCTGGCCTGCCGCCTCCCTCACTC
>WHYT01014576.1:30189-54719 GCA_009806455.1 Tetrax tetrax
GGGAGCGGGGTCCTTGGCAGGGTAAGGCCGGGCCCTGAGGGGGCGGCGGGGCCGGGCAGCGGGGAAGGGAAGCGGGGAAGCACCCCCCCCTCCACCCCCGGTGGGTGCGGAGGGGGCCCGGTTGCCGCCACTACCGCCCTGGCGGGCCGGGCCTCGAGGCCTCGCGAGCGGACATGGCGGCGGCGGGGCCTGGCGGTGTCCGCGGGGGTGACCGGTCTCTGTGTTGGCGGCGGGTGACGGCCTGCTCGGCCTTGATTTTTCTCCTATGAAGAGCTTTTTTTAGTTGTGTCTCTAAGGTAACGTACTAGGTTTTTAGCAAGGTGGAATTCAAAGTTCTATACGCTTAAAAAAAAAATAAATTTAAATGACTTTTGGAGGAGTTTGTCCGGCACTCCGCTGGATGATAAATTGGGATGCCCTGATGGCAATTCCTCAACTCACCCAGCAGTGCGCAGGCTGGCCAGAAGCTGTGGCAGTTGTTACTGCTCGCTGGGTTACCTGACTTTATGTATCTGTGTCATGTGGGAATTTATGTGAATAAGCTTGATTTCCCAGGTGATTAATGCAGTTGAGTAACTCCAGCTGTTATTTATGTCCTCATAATGCTCTTTTTCATCTTTCTTAGCTTACTGTATCACTATCATTGATGTATTTTATCATTGCAATCCTTCAAGACAGACAAATGTTACAGGAAAGAAATGACAAAAGTCAAGAAAAATATCTTGGGCGTGACTGGTTTGAGGACTGAAGCTAGGTCTTGCCCTTTACTTAGCGCAGTTTGTGCACACGTTTTCCCTGTTGTGCTGCCGCTCTGGTTGTTTTATCTCATCTCTTGCGCAGTTCATTTTATCAGCCAGGGTGTTGCACCGCTGTTACCATCTACCCACGTTGGGCTCGTTTCGCTGAGTGGCAGCCCGGGCATCGAGAGGAGCAATTACATGTTCTTACGCCATACCAGCAGTTCAGAGAGATATTTGGGCAGTTTCTGTGGAGGGTAAAGATCAAGAAAATCAAGCAACCAAAGATTACGTGTACTTTGCAAAACGCAGGGTGTATTTATGTGAAATAACAGAATTTTTGAGAACTATGCAGGTCACTTTCTTTAATCTGTTGGTTTTTTCTCCCCTAGATACACGGGTGTATGAATGAGCGTACCTTCGCTGTCCTCACTTCAGAAGGGCTGTACTGTACCGCACCAGTTAAGGCTCTGGCCCACAGGGATTGCAAAGTAGATGCAAACAGCCAAAATCCAAGAAACAACAATATTGTAGAAGTATTTACTGTCTGTTCTACAAACGCCTTCATTTAGGGTGTTAATGACCCTGAATCAGAGAGCTGCTATTGACTGGGTCATTGCATCATTAAAAAAAAAAAAAAGCACTCTAGCACAGAGCAAATATAAATCTCTGCTTGGAGACTGGAAGCCACTGTTGGACTTTATTTTTTAAAACAGTTGTATTTATTCCAGTGGCCTTATCAGGAACTGTAATAGAATTGAAATACTTTTTTGGCTTTTGCGGTGGTTCTGTTAGATTAATTGTGTTTTCTGTAAGTCTTGCATGCATGCAAATTCTTTAAAGTATTTATTCCCTTATTACTGGACAAAAAAAAAAACCTGAAAGAAGTGACAAACAAATGCATAAAATATGTGGAAAAAAAATGTTGCTTTCGTGTAAATCTTCCCACTGAAGTCAGTGTTTTGGAGACAGCTTGCTGCTTTCCGAAGTAGCTTCAGGGTACAGCAGAAGGATGTTTGTTCGGGCTGTTAACTGCATTTTTCTTCGGAAAGGCGTTTTAGCAAACCATTTGGAGGCTGATTTAATCTAGAACCAGCCGAACTGCAGAGGTGATGTTGGAAGGTACCTCTCCACTTGGCTGAGGATCAGATATCAGTGTTAGCAGAGCTCACGTGGGAGCGCCTATCGAGAATTTATCGCAGATGGGGATCTTAAAAAGGAGGAGGAGGAAATTAGCACGTGCTCTGCTCATTGATTTCTTTAAGCGCTACCGATCGGTGAGCTTCGCGAGGCTGGGGTCAGTTCTGCACAGACATGGAGAAGGATGTCCTGTTGGAAAACATTAAAAAGGGCAAGCCCGGGGACGGATTAAGTGGAAGCTTTTGTGAGTTTGTGGATGGAATGAGCGTTGGTAGGGAATAGTTAGTAATTATTGAACATTTGTAGAAGTCTGGATGTGAGCAGTCCTTTTCTGGTAGAATTTAGACAGCGCTGTTTTGCACATCCCCCTCCTCAATTTCCAGCTTCCGTGGGATGTTTCAACACGTGCTTTGTTTGGCTTTTTCTTCTAGTACCTTTCCTGTAGTAATATTTTTGTTTTCTTTTCTCTGAGCTTGCTAGCAGTGAGGAGAGCGGGAGCGAGGAGGTTCTGCAGCAGCTGGGTGAGAAGGCTGACATCCCAAGCAGTCCTGTCGATCGGGGTGGGACTTCTCGCTTCACTGCGTCATTAGAAAATCTGTTCAAACCGTTAAAATGCAATTTTTAAACAGCATTTGGCGTGTCGCAAGCAGGCAATGCGTTAGGCCTTGCAGATTGGAAGATGATTATCCTCTGTGGCGCTGGCTGCGGTAGCCTGTGAAAGGAAGAGTCTTCTCAAAGCTCTCTCTTAAGCTTGCTGTTCAAACCCGTTCACTCTAGGCTCTGCATTGTATTTGACTTCCTGGTACTTTGTGTTGAAGAGACATTTGTCTTCTTAATCAGACGGTTTCCATCTGCCAGGAGTGTATTTAATATGATGTCAAACATAATTTAGATGAGAAGTGAAAGTACATTTTGGTGTCGTTTTCTGCCAGCTGCGATTACGGTGAGAGGGAAGCACCGCAAGCCAAGCTGAAACGGAGCCTTTAAGCAATAAGAAGCTGACTCCTGTGTTTATTTTGGCCTCGTGCTCTTCCCTGGGTTGCAAAGCTGTTTAAGCATGTGCTAAATAACAGACATTTGTGCTAGGTCGGCAATATCGGCGTAGAGGCTCGGAGCGTCTAAAGGCCTCGGTAAGGTTGACAGCGTCGTCGTCCTGCTTTACAGGCAAGGGTAAACGAGAGTTCTTGTTCCAGCGACGTCGCGTGCGGGTTGAGACAGGAACGCCACGGAGCTCTCTGGCGTCTGGTTGGTAATTGCTAGTGGGGGAAATGCAAGTTGTTCTCTCTGAAGAGGATAAAATGTCAAAAAACTTCTCGCCCCTCTCTTTGCTGATTGAGAAGGAGCAAACGGTTTTGACATATTTTTTCAAATAAAACACTAATAATTCCTAAAAAAGAATTTGTGGCTATTTCTAGATACATAATTTGTCCCTGTATATGATTTAAGTGGCCAAATACAACAACAAAAAAAAAACAGAAACAAAACTGAACCAGAGCCAAGGGTTTGTCCCCTTGCTTTGGCAGAAGGGGCTGCCTCGTGCAGCGAGCGGAGCCTGGTGGGACGGTGGAAACCCAGGCTCTGTTTCAACACCAGCCTGGAAACAGTCGGAAGTGACTTGCTATGCTTCAGTTCCCCCTTTGTAGAAGAGTGGGGAAAGATGTTTGCTTCCACTCTAAGTCGGTGTGACCTCTTGCTGTTGAAAAGTGTTTGTATTAAAAATGCCAGGGTGTAAATCTAAAGCTGGGACTGTAGTAAACCAAGTGTGTTTGCTGATGACGGTTGCGTCGATAGGAGTGACCTGGAGGTCTTTGCCACGTCCTGTAAACTAGGAATTAGGACATGGATCTCCACTGAGCTTGACTTTTAAGCGATTGATGTCGTATATGAATGAAAAGATAGCTCCTGGAAGAGAGAGAGCAAGCACTCAAACATTTGTCTGTTTTTTTGTTTTTTTTTTTTTCTAGCAGGATGGAGAAAAAGAAAATTCTAATGAAGTCCAAGGTTGCTGCTCCTAACCTCCTGAGAGCACTGCATTCTCTCTACCAGTTCGGTCACCTCTGCGACGTGACGGTTCACACGCAACATCTGGGAATTCAGGAGGAGTTTCTGGTTCACAAAGCTGTCTTGGCAGCTTCCAGCAATTACTTCAAGGGGCTTTTCCTGCACGATGAGATGCTGGACACCAAGAACTGCACAGTGACTCTGCAAGACATTTATACGGAAGAGTTCACCTCCTTTCTGGAGTTTGTTTACACTGCAGAAGTGGAGATTGAAGCAGAAAAACTGCAAAGGATGAAAGAAATAGCCGAAAGACTTGAATGCAAGGATTTGCTTGACATTTGTGAAGAGGTGAAAGCAGAGGGCAGGAAGGGTTTAGATCTGAGCCTCCATCTGAAGGGTCAGCTGTGTGAAAATGGTGGGCCGCAGTGGAATCGCATCCCGCAAGAGGAGACCTGCAAGCTGAGTAACTCCTCCCAAGTTGTGGCGGTACCCATGCAGAGGAAGCTTTGGGATAGGCAAAAACGTCAAAAGTTGCTGGCTGGCTATGAACTCATTGAAGGGCAACCGGCAAGCCTGGAGCAAGAGGACACTGCTTTTCCAGAGCCCAAATCCAGGGCGGCAAAGCTACCGAAATGTAACAAGACAGATACCAGGAGCAGGCTCAGCGTGGATATCGTGAGCCTGGAAAACGAGGATAGTCGTCCTCTCCTCAGTCAGACTGAGTCAAAGGAAGCCCCTGCAGTCGTTGAGAACACCCTGCCTGAGCGGTGGGAGGACAAAACCAGTTTAATTTCCAAATTCGCCGCTAAAACCGAACGTAGGAAATCACTGCGGCACGTGGCAAAAGCCTTGCCGCAGATCGCCTGCGAGAAGCGCGACCAGTCGTTCCGTGTCGCCAGGCAGTACCGGTCACACGTGGAGCTCAAGCATCACCTCAACCTGGCCCTCAAGTACAGCTGCAACGCGTGCGAGCAGCTCTTCTCCACTCACCAGAACCTCCGGCGGCACCGCCTCGCCGTTCACGGCGATGAGCGGGGCTTCTTCTGCCTGTTTTGCGACCAGCGGTTTCAGCGCCGGAAGGAGATAAGCGACCATATCCACAGGGCGCACGGGAAGAAGCGGGATCCCCAGGCCTGCCCGTACTGCGACAAGGTCGTCAGTTCCAAGTGCGGCCTGACGGTCCACATCCGAACGCACACGGGGGAGAAACCGTATAAATGCGAGCGCTGCCCCGCCAGCTTCGCGCAGAGGTCTGCGTACAACACTCACGTAAGGTACGGCGTTCTCTCCCTGCGCGCGCAGGAAAAATGTGTTTTCTCTCTGGGCGCCAGGAACAAAGCCTTCCTGAAGCCCTCGCTGCTTTAGTTGCAGAATTCCTTGGATCTGATCAGAAGCGTGTTGAAATCGGCACTGATTTTTTTTTTTTTCCGTTGACCTCATCAAGCTCTCGGCTGGGTTTACTGGACTGAGGTCTCCCAGACTGGGAATTTAGGCGAACATTTCCTGTTGAATCAAAGGGGACTTGTGCAACCGGGTCTCTTAGGTGATTTTTGGAAGCCTCAGATTTGGGTTTTTAAATAGGAGCCGGAAAAGAGTCGGCATCTGTTTTAAAGTGCTGATTTAATAAGAAAATGCCCGTTTCATAAATGTCAGGGCAGCGTGGTACGCTTCAGTATGCTTTTCCTAGGCCAGATACCCCGTGTGCTGTTTCGCTGCGTAGCGTGAGGTTATTAAGCACCGCCTGACAGAAAACAAGATGTCAAAATTGTCCCCTGTTGTTTGTTTTAACAGGAAAATCCACGAATCTGGGCAAAAAAGGAAGCTTATGCCTGTCTATTGGATGGTAGTTCCGCCTGCGCGTAGACCGAACGCAGCGAGCTGCGACACAGATCCTGACGGAGAGACGTGGGATGGGACACCGGAGGCCGGACAACAAAAGCGCGCGAGGCACCAAGAGGCCACGAGTTGTGAGGGAGAACCCGGGGCTTCGTCTGTTAGCGAAGCAGACCGCAGCAAGGAGCGAGAAGAGCGGAAGCGGAAAGATAAGGAAGCCGAAGCAAGAAGTGAAAGAATGAGCGAAGAAGGGAATAAAGATGAAGGTGAAACGGGCGTGAAGGGCGAGGAGGAGGGAGATGACGAGGCGGGGCGTTCAGGAGTCGAAGATGGTAGAGCTGATGAGGAGGTGTGTACTGAGGAGGATGATGAGTACCCTAACGAGAAGGATGGTGAAGAACGTGTGTCAGATGAAGGGTTTAAAATAAAGAAGGCAGACAGAAGAGGGGTGAGTAAGAAATGTGCCTACGTAATAAGATGCGATAAGTGCAATGAGCAGTTTGTTTCCCGGAAGAAGTACGTGGATCACTGCAGAGACGTCCACCAGTGCCTGCCCGGCAAAGTCTACCAGTGTGACATCTGCAGCAAGTCCTTTGCTAGCTACAACAGCTGGAAGGAGCATCGAGCCTGCGTCCACACAGAAGAAAGGCGGTTTGCCTGCACCCTTTGCAACGCCACCTTTAAAAGAAAGAGGGATGTGAGGACGCATTACGTGCGGAAGCACGAAGGCAGGGTGAAGCGCCCTCTCTGCTCTGTCTGCGGGAAGATCCTCAGCTCCCGAACGGCGCTGGTGTTTCATATGCGGACGCATACAGGAGAAAAACCCTACGAATGTGCCGTTTGTCGCTCCAAATTTGCTCAGCCGTCACAACTTAAGATCCACACCAGGTCAGCCTGCGGGACTGCCTCTCCCGTTACCCCTCCCTGCATGCCCGGTGCGCTTCAGCGCTTCTTTTTCCTCTTCTGACTTCCCAGTTCCGAGTCATTCTCCTCGCGCGTCCTTGCAACAGGAACACTGAGATACAGTTTGTTCTGTGGCGTCTGTGATTAATTCTTTTACGTAAAGGCTTTGTTGGGTCATTGCATGGGTTTTGGGAGGGATTTTGAAACAGATGCCCCGTCCAAACTTGTAAGCAAAAGCCAGACATTTGAGAGAGTCTTCAAAATAAAATGATGGCCTTCACCCGTGAAGAATGAGTCAGGGGCCTCAGAGACCCAGATGCTGAGCCCAGCTCACTCTTTATCACTCTGAGCAACTCATTTTGTGTGGAATTTCATTTTTTTTTCTATGTGGTGCAAAAGCTGAGCTGCTCATCTGGGCTGGTAGTGTCTGTGTCAAATGTGTCCTCTCTCCGGAGAGGGTGAATCATCCCGTGGAATTTCCCATCCTTCTCCGAACGGAGAGCCTAGCAGACAGGAGTAAGAGGAGATTGACTGCCCGGGGGGCTAAGTGAGAGAAATCCCATACTGGAGGCTGCGCACCCAGACAACGGAGACAAGAGATTCCTTCTGTCTCCTCAGCGTTCTCACGGCGATATGAAAAATCGTGAGGCGCAGGACCAGCAAAAGATCTGAAGTTGCGAGATAATCCGTGTCAGCTGGCTGCGCGGCGCTATGACCGCAACAAAGCCCCCTGCTGACTCACGGGGCTTTGTGTTGGGTAACCGGCTGTCTGATGTTGGCAGCATTTTGCCCGGTAACTCAAACCCGTGTGTGTTTTTCGCACATCGTACTTTTTGGGTTGGAAGAAGGGAAGTCAGCACAGCGTTAAGACCAGACATCAGGCTCAGACTTTCACTGCTTTGCGCTAGTTTAAAATCAGATGTCCAGCTGCTTGCCAGACTTCCCTTAAGTGCCTTTTGTCTTAAAAATGGGAATATCCTGCCGGTTACAGTTTGCAGGCCGGGGGGGAGGAGAGGGAGGGATCGCGGCAGCCAAGAATGTGACCCACAGCGTCCCAAGAGCTCCGCTGCTGGCGTTGTGCTGGGGGTGATCTCGATGCACTTTCGGTCTTCAGCGCAGCAGCAGCTTGTCATCTTCCCCGCTTCCTCCCTTCCGGTGCTTATCCTTTGAGCTCCGACTTGTGAGGGAAAGGTGGATTTTGTAGAGCCTGAGAGTGGGGAAAAGGTAAACCTAAAATGGGAATTTTTACTGCTTTTGTGTAGCGCCTATACTCGTGAACGCTCCTGTTTCCTGAGTGGGCAGAATGTCCTTTTTTCCACTCCATTTGAAAAACGAAGCATGCTCTCTGTACGACATAAATCCAAATTTCAAATACATTTCTTTGAGCGGCGCTCATTTATTAATGCTCCTATGTGTTTTGCTTCGTTTAGGTCCCATACGGGGGAAAAGCCCTATATTTGCGAGGACTGTGGGGCTTGCTTTGCTGACAAAGGCAAACTCACCGGCCACAAAAGGACCCACACAGGTAGGGATTTAATACTCCTCTTCCTCGCGCTGCCTGCCTTTGTGTTGTTAGAAATTCTAGCTGGGATTTGAAGAGGGTGCACGCTTTTTGTTGCAACTCCCAGAGGAGCTTCAAGTACCAGGAAGAGACAGGTATTTGAAAACCGGCTTTGAAGCGCGAAATTCTGCGGAGAGAATTCCAAATGCCTTTTCCCTTTTTCTCTCAGGAGAGCGCCTTTTTAAATGCGACGTGTGCGGGAAGCATTTCGCCACCAACGAATACTTAAAATGCCACAAACGCTGCCACATGGGCGCGAAGCCCTACCAGTGCCAGGTTTGCGGGAAGGCGTTTGGACTGAGAGCCTCGCTGGCCCAGCACAGCAACGTTCACGCAGGTAGGGAAACCGGGGGGGCTGGGAAAACCGGCGGCACTGGGAATTTCGGTTGGGATCCCGAAGTTAGGCCGTGACGTTTTATTCCAGCACCGCTTTTGTAGGGCCGCTGAATAAGATCCTGCCTCCTAACTCCCTGCTTCCTGAAGTTTTGTTGGTTTTGTTGTTTTTTTTTTTTTATTTTATTTTATTTTAGAGACCCGTCCGTATTTCTGCGAGCAGTGCGGCAAAACGTTCACCCAACAGGGCGCCCTGCGACGCCACCAGCGCATTCACACCGGGGAGAAGCCCTACAAGTGCCGCGCGTGCGAGAGAACCTTCACCGACATGTCCACCTTGCGCCGACACGTGCTGGTGCGCCGCCCCTCGCGCGTCTTTGCGGCGGTGGTGACCTCTAGCTACTGAGAGAAGCTTCTGGGCTTGGTTCCTGTTGGTGCTTAAGTTCTGATCGTTATTTAAAAAAAAAAAAAATAGTGAAAAAATGACTATTAGGGTTTGGGGATCGGTGTGCAGACGGCTTTTAAAAATATATTTGTGAAGCACAGCAGCTCCCACTGCTGGCTGTCAAACCAGTCGTCTCCCAAGTAGTCGTCTTCTGAAGGAAAAATCTAATCTTAATGGTTATTTAAAATGTTTGTTACCGAATGGATAATTTTCTTGGGAAAGGAGCAGTACCACATTCAGCTTTTGCATTTGAGCACAGCAGCACGGGGTTAACGCTAATACAATTTTATTTTGCGCTGGATTAAATATGCAAGTTGTTGTTAGGAAAAAACTCAGATGTAATTGGTTCCCCCCCCTTTTTTTTTTTTCTCCTAGATTCATGACCGGAACGCTCACTGGAGAAGTTTCTTAATAGATCTTACAACCAAAAAAGACCATAATTGGTCCAAAATAGAAACATTCTCAGAAACCTGCGCGGGTGAAGACTCCGCGCTGGAAATTTGGTCGGTTGACCAAGGTAAACTTTACAAACCAGAAAGCGTTGTTCTTAAAAAAGCAGAGGATGTGCCACCTAGCGTTGGCAACGCAGAAGGCTCAGGTCGCTCCCTCTACTGAGCATTCTGCCAGAAAACGGTACAGCCTCTCCGTAACCGGCCGAACTTATTTTTTTTTTAATAAAATAAGCGGTCACCCATCCCCCTAACTGGTTTATTTGCATAAAAAAAAAAAAAAAAAAAGGTGTTAATTTGGTAAAAATAAAACCGGGCCTGCTTCTCTAGGCGGCGGGGTACGGCTAGGCCCGCGTTGCCTAGCAACGCCCGTCGCCCCGGCCTGACGCCACTTCCTGCGCGTCACGGCCGCGCCTGCGCTGTCCGCCGCCAACGGCCGTTGTCGGGGCGGGAGGGGTGCGGCGCGGCTGCGCTTCCGGCCGCCGCCCGGGAGGCTGAGGGGTGAGGAGAGGCCCGGCCCGGCCCGCTCCCGCCGCGGGGCTGCCCGGTGAGTGCGGGGCGGGGAGGGGTTGGCCACGGCGGGGAGAGACGCTGGGAGGGGGGGCCGCTTCCCTCCGCCGCTTCCCTTCCCCGCGTTCCCGTGCCGTCCGCGGCCCTCAGCCGCGGCTCTCTGTGGCCTCGTCGCCTGTCCCGGGACGGGCGGCCAGCCGGGCCTTCTGTCCCTGTTCCCCCGCGGGGGCTGCCGCCCGCTCCTCTGGCCGGGTTGAGGTGTGCCTGTGTGGGCTGCAGGCGGTCCCAGGCCTGGCCGCGGCCGCTGTGGCAAGCAGGGGAGGGCGAGGAAGAGGAGGGCGACCGGCCTTGTCACATGAACTGGGGGGAACTGGGTCTCCTGGCCCGCTCCGGGGTCGCTGTGCGTCTGAGTGCCACCTTAGGGGCTGTGGGGTTCTCGTGGGGTGCCCTAGAGATTAATATAGAGATTAATTTAGAGATTAATATACCTTCTGTTGAAGACGAGGTGCCAGCCCAGTGCTCGGCAGCTCAGTGTACGTGCCGCAGGAGCGGCAGTGAAAAGCCTTCACGCCGCGATGTATCCTACTGCATCACTGCTCCTCTGGACAAGTGCCAAACCAGTGGACGGCGAGCAGCGCGTTTGCACGGTGACTTCTGATTCCACAAACACCGTGGTGGGGAGAAAGGGAGGTTTCTGGTGTGCAGCCCTCAGGAAAAAGGAATTGGCGCAACGCGTCTGTTAACACAGGCGTCGGTGCTCAGCTGAAACGAGCAGCTCGCTGAGGACGGTTACGAGCTCCTTCACCCCAGCGGGAGAAGTTTGTGGTTTGGGTTCTTGTTTCCTGCTGGGGATGGCTGTTGTCTGCATGTGACCGCAGCTTTTGCTGTGTGCCCAAGCGGAAAATAGATGGGTAGTTGTGAAGCAACGTGATAAGTAGTTGAAGCATGTCTCGTGGCTCTTATCATGTTTCATATGGCATCCTTAGTGTTAGATTCCTGTGAGTTTTGTTCCATTTGTACACTGGTTTTTTTTTATTTATCTTTCTGAGAAAGATTTTTATTGTCCTGTGTATAAAACGCCGCGAGTCCGCTGTACCTGAGTGTGTACAGAGAAAAGAAGCCTTAGCTCGTTTTTAGCAAGTGGAAAGAAATTCTTTACGTTCAAAACGCCCGCGTATGTAGTTGTTAGGAACACAGCAAAACTCAAAAGATTGCAGGGGGATGTTGCTCAGAGCCGTCTTCAAAGTTCACAGGAATATTGTTTGTCCTGAGATCGAATATTTTTAAAAAAACCCAAATCTTTCAGTTCTTTTGAGCACTTTGGAGCAGCTGAAAACATTGCTGGGAAACGTGACCTGACCTAAACGGTAGCGGAAACGGCGAAGCCCTTGGAAGGCGGCAGGTGGGCGTTGCGAAACGTAGAGGCCGTGCGCCCGTGCCGAGCGGTGAATTTTTTAAAAGAGAAAGCGCTTTGAGGGAGGGTTGGGGTTTCTCAGGGCTCCAGTTTGAGAGCGTCATTGCGCAGTCTCCTGTGCTTTGGTGGGTTAAGCATTTGGAATTTTACCCGAGTCTGGTTGAGGAAGTGTTTATTTAGGACTGCAGTTAACTTTTACTTAATCTTGCCTTTCTCTTACTGCCCGATTAGCAGGGACATGCCTCATGAGAGCGTTTCTTTTGATCTTCCTCTGTTTGCTTTGTCCCTGCTGCAGGTTCTCATGGTCTGTAGTGTTCCAGGTAAAATTGTGGTTGTGATTTAAACTCCAGTTTACTTCAAAGAAATATCTGTGTGTGAGTGTTTAGACACAACTGTTTAGGGTGATGCTTCTTGAAATGTGCGCTTCCAGGCAGCCTTTTCACAATGCTCCTTTACGCTCAGGCACCTGAAGCGCTTCCATCTGAAGTGAAGCACCTCCAAAAGTCTGCACGTGACTTTGGCCGGTGAAATCTTTGACTTTCCTTAGCTTCCCCCTGCAAATGCCTAACGTGCCATGTTGTTAACAGCTTTTTGCAGAGAGAAGAAAGATGGAAAGTAATGCAGTTTTACTGGAATCCAAGTCCTCTCCCATCAACCTGCTGAATGAAATGCATCAGCTGCGCCTGCTGGGCCACCTCTGCGACGTGACCGTCAGCGTGGAGTACCAGGGCGTCAGGGCGGAGTTTGTCGCTCACAAGGCTGTGCTGGCAGCAACAAGCAAATTTTTCAAGGAGGTCTTCCTTAACGAGAAGGGCATGGACGGCCCGAGGACCAACGTCTTCTTGAACGAGGTGCAGGTTGCCGATTTCGCTTCCTTCCTGGAGTTTGTCTACACGGCTAAGGTGGAAGTGGAAGAAGACCGAGTGCAGCGCATGCTGGAAATAGCCGAAAAGCTGAAGTGCTTGGACCTCTCGGAAACCTGCTTTCAGTTAAAGAAGCAGATGCTGGAATCGGTGCTGCTGGAGCTGCAGAACTTCTCTGAGTCGCAGAACTCCGAGGAAGAGAGCGCTGGCCAGCCAAGCCTTTTGCTGGAGTCCAAAGCAGCTGCTGTGGCAGAAGCTGACCAGGCAGACCGTCCTCTGGATCCTCCAGACTCCCCGGCGGACAGGCCCGGCAACGGAACGCCTCCCGAGGCGCCAGCTGCCAAATCGAAAGAGAAAACGGACAAAAAGAAGGAAATGATGAAGCCTCCTTATGCCAAAATCAGGAGGGCGAGCGGCAGACTGGCTGGGAGGAAAGTATTTGTGGAAATCCCCAAGAAGAAATACACCAGGCGGCTGAGGGAGCAGCAGAAGAGCGCGGAGGTCGCTGTTGAAGAAGACAGATATCCTCAAGAGCAGGATACGTGCGATACGGAGCGAGAGGAGGAGCAAGCGGAGAACAGCATCAAGCCTGAAAGCCAAGAGTGCGATGGCAACTTCGAATCGGAAGAAAACCTGAAAAAGTCCGAAGAGGACAAAAAGAAACGGGGCAGTAACTTCAAGTGCAGCACGTGCGAGAAGGAATTCCTGTATGAGAAAAGTTTCCTCAAGCACATAAAGCACAGCCACGGCATCGCAGCCGAAATCGTTTATCGGTGTGAAACCTGCAGCCAGACCTTTGCCAACCGGTGCAACCTCAAAAGCCACCAGCGCCACGTCCACAGCAGCGAGCGCCACTTCCCTTGTGAGCTCTGCGGTAAGAAGTTCAAGAGGAAGAAGGACGTCAAGAGGCACATTCTCCAGGTTCATGAGGGTGGTGGGGAGCGTCATCAGTGCCAGCAGTGTGGAAAGGGGTTGAGCTCCAAAACTGCCTTGAGGCTCCATGAAAGGACGCATACAGGCGACAAGCCTTATGGGTGCACAGAGTGTGAGGCTAAATTTTCTCAGCCTTCTGCACTTAAAACACACATGAGGTATGAACAGACTTCACTGGCCTTCTTAGATTCTGGGGGGAGACGCAGAATGCCCAGGAACACACCTTGAGCCTTCAGGTGAAGTGGGGATGTAACACGTGACCGACCGGGAAGCTTCCCTGTTTCCTTTTTTCGTAGTTTTTATTTTTTTCCCCCGCTTTTCAGGTTAAGGGAGTTGCTGTGATGTTCTCTAAGCCAAAGGAGAGGCGCGTGGGCCGAGGCCCGCTGCGGCTGGAGCGCACGGGTAACTTTTCTCGTGGGAGGAGACTTTGCATGA
Organism: Tetrax tetrax; assembly: GCA_009806455.1. Classification (NCBI taxonomy): domain Eukaryota; kingdom Metazoa; phylum Chordata; class Aves; order Otidiformes; family Otididae; genus Tetrax; species Tetrax tetrax. The sequence goes on from WHYT01014576.1 coordinate 43,747, forward strand.
GAAAAGCAGCTCCTGTGCTGGGGGGCAGAGACGTCTTTACCAGGGCAGAAATTCCAGCTGGAGTGCTCCTCTGATGTTCTTGCCGAGGCAGCTGCGCGGTGTGTCCTTCCCTAACCGCGAGCAACTGCTTTGTGCTGCTTACAAATGATTTTTTTTTTGGCGTAAGTGGAGTTTCTCCTCCGTTCTTTACCACCGTGACTAGTCAATAAGTTGTGGAAACTCAAACTTGCGTGTCGTGGCAGTCTGCGGTGACAATTTCTCACCTTTTTGTGTGTATTTTCAAATCTGTGCTCCTCCTGGTGGGCTATTGCCGTGAAAACTGCTCTGTGTCGGCTGTGGTCCTGCAGCACTGTTCAAACGAGTCCTGAGGTGTGCGGGGGCTCACAATTTAAGCTGGAGGAAACTGGAATGCTGGTAGAGGCAACAATTCTGCAAGAGCAGGAAGCAGTAGTGGAATATTTTACTGATGATAATATAGATACTCACTTCCCTTCGGGTCCCAAAAGATGGTTACGTTTTTCTTTCAGTCTGTCTGTCTGCATACAAGTTTTCTAGACCTTGCTCCATTTTTTTACCTTTAAGAATTTGGTTTTACCCCAAAGAAATGTCGGGATCCAGGCCTGGATCATGCAGCGCATGCGTGATGGGAGCAAGAAAAGCAGCGCTGCAGAAATCGCAGTGCAGAATTCGGCCCGGCTGAAGGCGTTTCTAAAACACTAAAATCTTGCACAAGCACGCAGAGCAGCCACAAAGGACAGCCAGCTTGCCTTGTGCTGCGCAGGAAGGGGATTTACCTCGGTGCTTTAACGTTGCTTTCTCGTTTCAGAATCCATACTGGTGAAAAACCTTTTGTCTGTGATGAGTGTGGGGCCAGGTTCACTCAGAATCACATGCTTATCTATCACAAACGATGCCACACAGGTGAGGCTTGCTTCTCCAGCGCGAGGCCTGCTGTGAAACCCGGAGATCTTCTTTTCAGTTCACTAAATGCTTCTTTTTTTGTGGTTGTTTTTAATGTAAAATCAGGCGTTCTCCTCCCTAGGCGTGATTTTACTGAGAGAGGGGGAGAGGCGGGCAGTGGGGAGAGTGAAAGGAGGAGATTGAAGAGCAGGAGTTCCCGTCTGGCTGGGATCCAGCGTCCGAAGTGCGCGCTGAGGCCGCTTTGGGTGGTCTTCAGTACCCAAAGAGCTGTCATCAGTAAAAGACCCGGTTGAATTCTTAGGAGAAAAATGATTTCTCTGTAAGCCGGGAACAGTTAGCCCGAGGAACGTAAACCAGCTGTCTTGGCTTATCCTGACCTGCAGATCAATCTTTTTTCTCCCAGGAAAGCTCTGGTCGGAGATCGCGTGCGGCCCGTTCCGGTCCCTTTGCGAGGCTGGCGTGGGGTTCAGTTGTAGCTAACAGCGTTCGGTTTTTGCCAGGGACGTTTAATAGCGTTCTCAGACCTCGTTGGTTTAATTCTCCTTTTCACCCTTGCTGCAGGGGAAAGGCCTTTCATGTGTGAAACCTGCGGGAAGAGCTTTGCCTCGAAGGAGTACTTGAAACACCACAACAGAATTCATACCGGCTCCAAACCCTTCAAATGTGAAGTTTGCTTCAGGACCTTTGCGCAGAGGAACTCGCTTTACCAGCATATCAAAGTTCACACAGGTAGGAAACGCTCTCCTTCTCTGGAACAAACCACCACCACCGGGGCAAACAGCGAGAATTCTGAAAACATCTTGGTTTTTCTGTTTTTTTTTTTTCTTCCGGAGATGCCTGTGCATGCCTTGTTTGCTGCAGTGCAGGGGTTCCCTGAGGGTCCCCTCCGTCACCGCTTTCACGCTGCGCTCTGCCTTTCAGGGGAGCGGCCCTACTGCTGCGACCAGTGCGGTAAGCAGTTCACCCAGCTGAACGCGCTGCAGCGTCACCACCGCATCCACACCGGCGAGAAGCCCTTCATGTGCAACGCCTGCGGGCGAACTTTCACCGACAAGTCCACCCTGCGGCGGCACACTTCGGTAAGAACCCGTCGCCCCGCAGCCCTGGAGCCCTCCTCCACGGCCAGGTCTTGCCAGGCCTGGAGGGGACTTCTGTCCCGTTTTTGTTGGATTGGGCGCAGCGTCTCCTCTTGACGTGGCGTTAAAATACTCAGATTGGGTTGGGGACCTCTGAGCGTGTTCCCCGTGCACTGGGAGGTGACAGGAGAACTCGCTGTCTGTCCGATGCTTTCTAAAACAGGAAGCTGCCCAGGGACCCAGATCGTGGGTGGGATGGAAGGAGAGACCTTTTTTACCAGAGCTGGGTCCCAGCTTTTCCCTCCCAGAGAGCCCGCGTGTGTTCCACCTTCTGTTTTGTGTTTATTTTTTTTCAGATACACGATAAAAACACACCCTGGAAGTCCTTCCTTGTCATTGTTGAAGGAGCAGCCAAGAATGACGAAGGTCACAAAACAGAGCTTCCCGACGAGGAGTATGACGCGTCACCCAAGATCCCGGAGAAGCTGCTGTCTTTCTCGGAGCACGGCCACTATCAAACCTTGACTGCTGTCCCGGGGAGCGTGACCGCGCTGCACGACACCGCTTCCGCCATGGGAACGGACTGTAAGTCAGCCGGGACCCCGGGGCCCCAGGAAGCCCTCACCTTGAGCGAGCTGACGGTGCTGCAGACGCAGACAGACTCCCTCCAGCCCCAGCTTCACGCTCTGGTGAACATGGAATAATCTGCTTATTTCCAAACCCGGTTTAAGCCGCACCCTTCGTGTAGTCCTTTGACTTTGCCGGGAACCTGCTGAGGGAAGGAGGAGACGCTGTAACGAGGAAGCGGGGCTAGACGTGAAAAACATGCGCTGCATTTCCAGAATTTTCTCCCAAAATTACCCACCTCCCCCGCGTACAGCTCTGCCTGCTGAAGGGAGGGCAGGGTGACACCACAGCGGGGTGCTGCAGGAGGAGGTCCCAGCGAATAACAGGGTGTCGTTCAGCTTGTTTCTCTAGCTGGCGCGCCGGGGAAGCGAGTGCCAGCGGTTGGTAGGTTCTAAAGGTGGTGCAGGTTTGATTTGATGACACGTGAACGTTCAGGAGCAATGACGCTGTCTTTCTCAGCCTGGTAGCTTAGTGAAATTAATTGCGTTTTCCCTAGAGGAAATTCCTACACAAAATTAGTTTTACTAAATGGCTTTTCAGGAAATCTGGGTTTATCTCTGCTTTTGCCAAAAACGTGAGCAGTAGGTTTGTGTCCAGCACCGCCCGTCCCTGTGAGTCACACTTCGGTTTTGGCATTTCTGACTGAGACAGCCAGACCTTTCCTTGATATCCCCTCCCCTTCCCCAGGGCCTACGTCCCCTCGTTCTCCCCAGCCCCCTCCGGCAGCCGGGAACGCCGTCGCACAGGGACACCCAAGCGGGTTTCCGGCCGGGGTACGCATTTTCGGAGCTGAGCTGGAACGAGAAAGTCACTTTGCTTGACCTCCCGGGAGGATTGGGTGTAAAAACCAGCCGCTTTTCTCTTTCAGTTTCCTGGTTTGCTTTGCTGCCTCTCTTTATTTTACTGTTAGTTACTCTTTCTCAGCTGCCAGAAGAACTTTCTGAAGGGTGCGTTAGCGCAAAGGTAAGCACGGTCAGGCCTTGCTAAGGCCCGCTCTGAGGCTGGCAAAGCGGGTTGGCAAAGCGGTATCGATACCTAAACGGCGGCGCAGAGCTCTTTTTGACCCGCAAAGGCATGGCTGATACCGTGGAGTCGTAACTTCATCTGTAGAAAGGGGATTGTTGCGAGAGAGACCCTTTCCTAGAGGTTCTGTTTGCGATATTTATTAGCCGCACTGTTCCTGTTGCCGCTCAGCGTTCCGGTGACCACCGTAAGGATTCTGTAGATATATTTAAAGTCTGAGCAGTAGCGCCTGTAGCCAGGGACGCTTTTGTACTCCGGGAATGTACGGAAGCCCGTTACTGGGATGAACTGTTCTTATTAAAACCTTGACATCTCACGCCTGACCCTTCCAGTGACTCGATGACCCTATGGAACGTGTCTGTACCCTCCGCAGAACCCCGTGCCCCATCGCTGCGAACGCGCCCGCCCCAGGGTAAGTCCGAGCCGGGCTCTGCTGCAGGGCTGTCCCCCTGCAAGAGCACCGCCCCGTGGGACCCTTCCCCAAATCGGGCTCGGTGTCTCGGCGCTCCCCTTTAGCTGGGCGTGGAGAAACGAGCCGGAATAAACAGGAACCGTTCCTGCCCCGGCTTTACGGCAGGCTCCAGCTTCTGCAGTTCCCAGGAAAGAACGCTTACCACTACTCACAGTCAGGATTTTCACTTTATTAACGTACGGATTCACACAAACACCAGATTCTTGCTAAGGCCATTTCATGAATCAGTTTCCATGGTACAGAGTTGTGTACTGGGGGGAAAGAACAGCGGAGTGGCAGATTGTCACTGGAGAACTGTCACAACGTACCACTGAGACACGGAGGACATGCTGCTAGAGAACTAACACTGGTAACTGAAATGGTTTTACCCCAGAGCACAGGAACAGAGCGCACAACCCCACGGGTACGGGCTTCCAGTCCACCGCCGTCTCCGCACAGCCGCGTTTAATACTGACAGCTGGAACAGTGCACAAAACCCAAAAAAGGCCTAAAATACTCACCTGCGAGCGCCAGCCTCACGGCTGAGGAAAGAGGTAAATTAAACAGAACTGGGTCCACCACCTCCCTTTTCCCCAGGTGCGTTCAGCAGCATTCCCCTCTTTGGCCCCTCCAGCTTTCGCTGTAAGCTTATCTCTGCGCTAGCTGTGCCCGCAGCCCCAAGCTTCCGCTGCCCCACGCAGCCAGCGCGGGAAGGGGACACCCTCGGAAAATGGCCGGGGGTCCGCCGTTGCTGGGGTGTGCACCCCCCTCTCGGTGGACGCAGACCAGGACCACGCAGAAAAAAGTTTCCCCTGGACCAGGAGCGTTTTGGTTTTATTCATAAGCCAGTGGTGAAGTACCGCTATACGGGAACTAAACCCAAAATCAGCTAAACTGCGTTCAGCTCCAATAAATATCTCAATTAAAACCGAAAAAGTGTGAAAGCCAGCGTGCTGGGTGCCAGAGACAATCGCTTCGCCACGAGACACAACACTGGGGGACAGCTGTGCTATTGCTCTGGCTACGGAAAAGGGCCCGCTTAAACAGCAGTTGTGCCCAATAAAGCAATTCATTAATAACTTTCTCCATCTTTGCACACCAGTAGTGCAGCCCAAAAGCACTTCACTACAGAGAAATACTGTGTGACAAGCTGCAGGGGCTCCCCAACTCCTCCCTGTCTGCACACGACAGAACAGGTACCGTCATCATCTCTAGTTAAACACATTTCTAAAATTACCGCAGGAATTTTGAAACGTGTCTACGCCTTTCCGAAGCGAGCTCGCTTCAGCTGTCGCCCAGACAGCTCCAACAAGGTTTCTGTACCACGGCAAGGCTCGGTCAGCACCTCTGCGCGGCACAGGAACAACGCAGCTGCGCCCGCAGCGGCGAGGGCAAAAACAAACGGCGCTGCCCGGCGCGCACAAAAGAGCGGCAGCAGAGACAGCGGCGGGAGCGCGGGTAAACGGAAAGTTAGAAAAATAGATTAATATTCACGGCAGGTCCTCTCGGGGGTGGGAGGGATGGGGAATAAATAAAGGGGAAAAATAGACCAAGAAAATAGAGAGCCTGACACTTTCTATCCAGATCTGCAATACGAAATATGCCACTAACTGACACCAGCCTCAGCGGTCCTGTCCCGCAGCGCGCTCGGCCCTAGGGCAGCGTGCGTCCATCCTTTACAAAAACAAACCAAACCCGGCGCCGAGCGCGGGGGCACGGGGCTGGTTAGGAACGGAGAACGGTCACAACACAGCAACACATCAGCGGCGATTATTCGGACCGTGCCAGCGCAGACAAAGTATTTACATGCTGGAATCAACAGAACCGAGCCTTAAGACAGAGCAGCAGGAAAAAAAAAAACCAGCAGCTGAAGTGCGGCCTTTGGGGTCACAGCGAACAAACCAAGGAGGGATTTCTGCCAGGAGTGCCTCTCGCGCCTCGGAAAGCTCTGCCGCTGCCACCCGGAGCATCGCTTCTCATCTACCCACGGCACGACACAGAGCGGGATGCTAAAGAAACACACAGCTGGGGGTTTGGAAGCAACAAAAGAACGGCAGGTATTCTATCGCGTGTCCCACGGCCGCCCTTGGCTGTAACACGGGAGCAGACGGCGGAGGCTGCATGCCGCGCACGCCGCGCGCCGTTCACTTCAGGTCCCCGTCCCCTTCCCCTTGGATTGACTTCTTGATGCGAAGCAACATGGTGGTGAGCCACTGATCCAAACGCGATATCGAATCGAATTCTTTCACCTGTCAGGGGGAAAAAATGCTTCAGACTGAGATATTAGACAGCAGGCTGCTGCAAAAGCGGTGTGCTGCAGCTCTTGAAGGACGGGCTTTTAAAACTTCCGCTCTTCCCAGAGAAAAAAAAAAATTAAATTAAATTTTAAAAAAGCTACCCATCTAGCCAAAACCACACAGAGCACTTTCAAGCCACTGTGACGCACAGAAAGGAGCTGGAGCAGAACCAGGCAAGATCTTTACTTAATTCTTGACGATCATTTTAAAGCATTCCGCTTGGGATTTGCTAGGGCACGGGCGGAAAGCGGCTCTGCCGTCGCCCACCTCTCCCGCGGGTTGTTCCGCGGCGGGACGGTGAAGCCATGAAGTGCCCGGTGTTCAGCCCCGCAGCGCACGCAGCACACACACCCAACGTTTAACGGCACGCACGCACAAAAAAAAGGATAAAAAAGGAACAAACCACGGGCAGGAGCGCACCTTAGCGCTCTGGGACTACTTACCGCCTCGGTGTACGCCTCGCAGTTTTGCTCCTCGTGGGCTTCCAGCAGTTTCTAGGAGAAGATCGTTAAAAATTAGAAAACGCTCCGTTAGCGCGTGTTCATGCGCGGGCACCTGGTCCCCAGCAGAGAGGGGACGGCCGCACCTGTCCCGCGGGGCACCCACGCGTCCAGCAGCGGCACCTCGCGGCCCGTTCAAACCGCCCACCGCAAACACAGAAATAATTTGGGGTGTTTTTTTTTTAAGTTGGGTAGAACGACCATCTTTCTGCCGCAGCTGCTTCCACAAATCTGATACAAACCCAACGGAGAGCGAGCCCCACGTCCTCTAAAATGTTTGAATAACGACCAAATGGAGTGAAAAAGCACCAAGTAGAGGGCACTACGCATTTGCAAGCGTGAGTAGGATTTAATACAGCTTTACTCACTTTCAATAGCTTGCACTCCCGGGAGTCTGTGAACGCTGGGAACATTTCTTCGTATTTCTCAAGCGCAAGCTGAAAGAGAGGACAACCCTTACGCTGGTTTCACGGAACTACTCGCTTGTTTGTTCGGCTTTTCCGTTCCAGTCCCGAGAGCGTTCGCAGTAAACCCCATCTGACGCCTCGCCACTTCCAGCCTCAGCCCGTGCGCCGGCTGCGCCAATCCCCGTGGCGCGCAAGAACGCGTCTCGGGCGGCGACGGCTGACGGAGAGGGACGCGGAGTTGGGGGTGACGGCTCGGAGCCCGCTCACCTTCGCGTTCAGCTCGTCCACGATGAAGTGGCACAGAGCGGCTTTGAAGAAATACTCCTTCGCGCTGTACTTGAGCAAGGGGTTGTCCATGGTGTTTGTCCCGACCTAGGCACAAGGAAGGGTTGGGATGGGAAAGGAAAACACATCATTAAGGACTGAGTACAGCTGATTGAAATTACACACAGTGCTCTAAATAAAGACCAGGGAAAAGCCAGCGTCTGTACAAAAATCTGTTGGGAAGCCGCCGCCCCAGGTCAGGGGCACCGCGCTGGGACCTCGACACGTCCCATCCCACGCAGAGAGGGGAGAGAAGCTCGGCCCCTCAAAAACCTGCTCCAATCTTAACCGAAGCACAAAAGCAGAGCTGCCAGTGCTCCCAGGGAAATACCTGGCACAAAGGCAGAGCAATCACATTTAGGGGGATGTTTTCTGCCAAACGTATTTGTAAATAGGATCAAAAGCGTAATTATAGATTTCCTTCCCTCAGCCTTTCTCTAGAAACAACAAAAAAATGCCTCGGGTGACTTAAAGCAACTCCTAAAAGCAAAAGAGCAAACCACCTCTCGTAAAGGCGTAAGCAGCCCCAAAATCAATCAGATTAGGAGCTTCCAGGCCTTTTGCGAGGCTGACCCGCTGACCCGCTCTTCATTTGCAATAAATTTCTGCCCCGTGGGACGAAGCACGCGCGTCCTCACCTGCTCATAGATTTCTATCGCCTTCTGGTACTGCTCCAGCTGCGCGGCGTAGGCAGCCACCTTCAGCAGACACTTGTTGGCCGAGCTGCAACCAACAGCGTTAACGCGAGCGACCGCGTCCCCGGGAAAAACGAATCCCTGGTACCCCCCACGCGCTACCCGTACGGCTCAGCCGACGGAAAAGCGGGACAAAAAGCTGCCAATTAGGGGAATTTCCTTTTGGGAAATGAAATGAAAACCCACCGAGAGGAGAGGCCGGCAGGCGAGGTGGCCACCAAGGACAAATCCCCGTCGCCAGCCCTCCCCTGCCGCGACCCCCGCAGACCACTTGCCTGTTGGACTCCTCTCCTTTGTAGTAGTCCGCAGCCTGCTCGTAGTGCGCGATCGCCTGGGAACAGAAACGTGGCGCCTGAACGCCGCCGCACGAGCGCGATTTTTGGGGGCAGAGCGGCGCCCGCCACCCCTACCTTTTCGATGTCCACCAGCTCGGCCTCGTAGATCTCGGCGATGGTGATGTGGTGCTTGGCGGCGATGGTGAACCGGCCCTGGGGAAGGCAGAGGGGGTGCGGCGGCTCAGACGGGGGCTCCCCCTCCGCCCAGCGCGCTCAGCGTTTTACCGAGCCGCGTCTCGGGTCGGCGAGCTGCCGGAGCGGCCCCTTACCATGTCGGTGTAGATATCGATAGCTGCATTTAAGCAGTTGATGGCCTCTGCAGCGTGAGTGTTCGGGAAAAACAACAAAGTCAGCCAGCGCCTCAGCCCTGCCAGCCCAAGCCCTCCCCTCCCTCCAAAAACCACATCTCGGCAGCGTTCCGCCAGCCCACAAACCTCAATAAACACCGACTCACGCGCGCCTGGAAGGACGTTTTGTCCGGTTCGCCCGGGCAAAACCTCTTGGTGCGGAAAGGTAACGGTCAAAAATCAGGATGGGCAAAATACAAACGGCTCGTAGCCCGGGTTTGTCAGGCTGCGTCCTCCAGCGGGGCAAAAATCAAAACGCCGAGCTCGGGAACACGCAGGGGCTGCCATTTTCTAGGAAATTCGGGTGGTTTGCCATGACAAAACTGTATTTTCGGCGTCTTCAGCGATGACACCCCTACGCGTGCCGGTCCACGCGGCAGAGAAGCGGGAGGTATTGCGGCTTTTGGGAAGCCTGCAGCCCCGCAGAGCCGGCGACTACCAAGAGCCTGGGCGCACCGCGTCCCCCGCCGCTAAGCGGCTTTGCGAGACGCGATCCCGGATTTCGCCGCCCTTACCTTGCGGGTCCGCTTTTTTGTAGGCGTTCCCGGCGTCCACGAAGCTGGTGGCCGAGTCGTGTTTGCTCTGCAGCTGCATGTGCAGCTTGGCCGCCTGACAGAACGCGTTCCCTGCGGCTGGCAGAGAAGAGGAGCGCGCGTAAGGAGCGGGAGCGCCGCAAAATGCGCGTCGCCTCCCGGGACGCGGAGAGGTTGAAACGCCAACACCCCAGCCGCGCGTTCGCCCTCGCTACAGGCTCCCGCGCATCTCCAAATCCGCCGGATCTCGCTTCCCACACCCCCCCCCCCCCCGATGCCGAAATCGCCGCAGGGCCGGGCGGAGCAGAGGAACCGCATCGCCGCAGGGCCCATCCTCACGGGAACGGCCTCGGGATGTACAACATCCGGAGGAAAACGCCGGGGCCTCGGCGCGTCGCCGCTCTCCACTCACCGCTCCAGTTTTTGGCGATCTTGAACATGTTGGCGGCCCTGGTGTACATCTCGCAGGCCTCCTCCACCCGGGTGTTGCCCCTGAAACGCAGCGAAACGAGCCCCTGACGCCACCCCCGCCACGGGAACACGCTCTGGGGTGCGGGGGGGGCGGCTCGTTACCACGGCGGGGGGGAATTCGGCAGAGATTTTCAGAGAAAGCAGAGGGAAACCCACTCTCTCGAGAGAGAAGATTCAACATTTTTGTTAATTAAACGCAGATTTCATCACGGACTCACTCCCGCCAGCGCGGCACTGCCGGCCGTAGCACGCAGCCCCGCGGGGCCGGAGCACGGCAGGTGACAATATTTATTATTGCCTTTTTTTAAAAAAAAATTTTTTTTTTCCCCTTTTTCCTTCTGGCAGCCACCCCATTCCATTTGTAAGCACCGGCGGGATTTTTCGGACCGCTCCGTGCCCTTGAACGTGAACTAAAGCCAAGGGAGGCGGCGCGAGGTAACGCTACACCCCGCAAGGCGTCCAAAACCGGGCAGATCTCAGCCTTTTAATCTAAAAAAAATTAAATAAATAAAAAATAACAAATAAAAGCGCTCGTGCAAGCTAACAGAGCTCTCCAGGAAAAACCTGGCCGGCAGTAACGCTTCGCGGGGGGACGCCGAGGGCGAAGTCACCCGCCACCTTTCCATCCCTGCGAAAAAGCCAAAAAAAAAAAAAAAACCCACATTTTTCTTGCGCCTATTTTTAGCTGAAGAAAATGAGGAATTCGCCTCTGGAAATCTGCGCCGTTTGCCGCCCGGATTACGGCCCTGGAGCGCGCCCTGCCCGATTAATCTGCCGGGGAGGAATTTATTTTTAAAACTACATTTTTTTCCAGGCTGCTGTTTCGAAACACCGGGGCCTCCGCAGGAGCAGCGCTCCACAAATCCTCTTTTCTTACAAAAAAAACCAAAAAAAACAATAAAGCGCCAAGATGGAGGCGGCCAAACCCGCCTGTTTTACAAAACGCCTGTGGGGAAGGGGCTGCAG